>JAJKFI010000108.1:906196-920114 GCA_029204185.1 Lerista edwardsae | reverse complement strand
TCTCTCTCTCTCTCTCTCTCTCTCTCTCTCTCTCTCTCTCTCTCTCTTTGTGTGTGTGTGTGTGCACGTGTGCATGTGTGTTTCAGACTGTTACAGACACGGTTCACAGGTCCTGCAACAAAATTGGCCATTCTGGACAACTACAGCAAAAGCTTAAAGTATTCCCAGTAGGAGGGAATATTGGCAGCTTTGGGGGACCAAGTTGCTGCTGCCTCAGCCATTCCCATCTGCAATATGGGTATAATCTTCCTTCCTTAGTTATTGCAAGGGCCCCATTACAACAATTAGGGGTGCTTTCGGTTAAAAATATCAGCAGATAACACATTTTGGTGTTTCAGATATTTTCCAGAAATTGAAACAATTAAACTTTTCCAATTAAAAATAATACTGTGGCTGAATCTGCTGACACTGTATCACCTGTATCATCAACCTGGTATACTTTAAAAAGCATTTAAAATTACTAAAAACGAGAACTTGGAATAAAAACATATAACACTGCTTTCTGCCTTTCAAATCATGAAATCTGTGAAAAAAATAACACCATTTTCAAACTCCCCTAACAATAATGGACTGTGCTTGTTAAGTATGCATTGCATATTATCTGGATAGACATGATTAAAAGATGGGGTAGCCTTTTCTCCTGAAACTGGCCTTTGCTCTTGTGCCTTTAAGAGCAGCTTGCGAGGCAGAAACGGACAGGAGATGCTTTTTATTTCCTGGCATGATGAGTGAGCGGGAGGAAAGCTTTCACAACTCAGACCTGAGTATCTCAGAGGCTCTTAAAGGTACAGTAGCCACCAGCTGCAGCCTGGCAGGGCAATGCCTGGAAGTCAGCGGTCACATCATGACCAGGAAACCAATCGATTGCTTGTCAGTAGATTGAGTTCCTGCCCAGGCCGCTCTCGGACGTGGGCGGCCTCCTGGCTCTTATGGAAAAATCTATGAGTTAATTATGATAAAGCCCGAGGGCGTCACGGGAGGTGCGAGCTGCTTTTCCATCTCCTCCAAAACACGGCAATGAAGCAAGGTCAGCCCTGAGATGTGGGGTGTGGGTGTGCAGAGGCGGTTTGGGGGCAGGCAGGGTGGTGAGTGAGTGAGGGGCTGGCCAAGTGCACTCCCCAGAGAGGGCTCCAAAAACATCTCTTTCTAACAAAAGTGCCCTGCTGGATCAGGCCAATCTAATCCAGCTTCCAGTATCTCACAGTGGCCCAGCAGATGCCTCCGGGAGCACACAAGACCACAAGATCCCTGCATCCTCTTGCCACTCCCTTGCATCTGGCACTCAGAGGTAGTCTACTTCTAAAACCTGGAGGTGGCATATGCCCCTCATGGCTGGTAACCTATGATGGACCTTTCCTCCATTAATCCGTCCAACCCTCTTTTAATGGCATCCAAACCAGACACCATCTCCACATCCTGTGGCAAGGAGTTCCACAGACTACTTACATGCTGGGTCAAGAAATATTTCCTTTGCTCGGTTCTGACTCTCCCAATTTTAGTGGATGCCCTCTGGTTCTGGTGTTGTGTGAGAGGGAAAAGAGCATCCCTCTATCCACTCTCCCTTTCATGGATCACTGCCTTGTCGTGGCGAAGGGGCTTGAGTAGCTTGAGTAGCTCAATGAAGCTGTGAACTATGCCATGTAGGGTTACCCAAGATGGACAGGTCATAGTAGAGAATTCTGACTAAACGTGATCTGCTGGAGAAGGAAATGGCAACTCACTCCAGTACTCTTGCCAAGAAAACCCCATGGATAACAGAACAAAAAGGCTAAACGATATGACACTGGAAGATGAGACCCTCAGGTCGGAAGGTGTCCATTATGCTACTGGGGAAGAGCAGAACACGAGTACTAGTAGCTCCAGAAAGAGTGAAGTAGCTGGGCCAAAACCGGAAGGAAGCTCAGCTGTGGGTGTGTCTGGAAGTGAAAGGAAAGTGCGATGCTGCAAAGAACAATACTGCATAGGAACCTGGAACGTCAGATCTATGAATCAAGGTAAGCTAGATGTGGTCAAACGTGAGATGTCAAGGCTGAACATCGACATCATGGGAGTTAGTGAACTAAAATGGACAGGAATGGGAGAATTTAATTCAGATGACCATTATATCTGCTACCGTGGGCAGGAATCCCATAGAAGAAATGGAGTAGCCTTCATAGTGAACAAGAGAGTGAGAACAGCAGTACTGGGGTATAGCCTCAAAAATGATAGAATGATTTCCATTCGGATCCAAGGCAAACCTTTCAACATCACAGTAATCCCAGTCTACGCCCCAACCACTGATGCTGAAGAGGAAGAAGTTGACTATCCACTCTATCCACCCCCTGCATAATTTTGTATATCCCTTTAAGGGATGCTTGGAAAGGAGGCAGTCCCCAGATGAGGTTTCTGATGTCACTGCAGCAGCATGATGAGAGAAAGTGCCTCTAGATCTGCACGTTTCAACTTTTTTTCATCTCATGGCACACTGAGAAGGTGCTGAAATTTTTTGCCAATTGATAAGGCTCACATCCCTCAATGGCCCTAATAGGTGACCCTCCTCCAAACCCCTGCAGCACACTTGTGGACCATTCGTGGCATAGCAGTGTGCTGTAGCACATCGGTTGAAAATCACCACCCTAGATGCAAGCTGGAACACAGAGCTTGAATGCATTATTAGGGAGAAGACAGCTGGAACTTAATTTTAGTTCGTTGAAACGTATATGCCGGGTGCTGCCCTTAATGACAAATCTCTCCTCCAGGGTCCAAAGCCAGATTAACATAGTAGCAAACGTAGCATCCGGAAGCTGGTGGAGGACAGGGAGGCCTGGCGTGCTGTGGTCCAGGGGGTCGCGACCAGTGGTGTCATCTAAATGATTTAAGAACAGGTACTCACTTTTGATTGGCACATGTCGGGACCCGCCCACCGGAAGTGACGTCATAAGCCAGAAGTGATGTTGTGGCAGGAAGTGACATGAAAAAAAGCCCTTTTTGAGGCCTCAGATGATTTTAAACTGACCCAACAGTTGCAACAGTATTCCACAGCACCCCCAGAACATGTTAAGGAGGCCTGGCATCATGTTAAAACCCCAGAGCAACTCATTTTTCAGTGGCAAGGAAAGGAAAGGCTCCGCTCGCTGCCTGCCTGGCTCTGAGAACATGCATGCAACTCAAACATGCAGGAAATTCAAATGTGGCAGAGGGCAGAGTCGACGAGTGGGCGGGCGAATGGACGGGGCCAGCTGTAATCCTAGAAACTGGTACTCGCGTACCCCCGCGTACACCCTGCATGACATCACTGGTCGCGACGAGTCGGACACGACTTAGCAACTGGGCAACAACAAAACGTAGCATATGCTACAGGCCGCACATTTTGGAGGCCCTATAAAGTATGCTAAAGGACCCACACTGGCTTAATCTGGCCAGCCCAAGATCTCCTGGCACTTTTCCCACTTAATAATAATAATAATAATAATAATAATAATAATAATAATACATGTATTTATATACCACCTTTCTTAAGATCACTAGATTTCTCTAATGACTGTAACTCAAGGCGGTTTACATAGGCAGACTTTTATTCACAAACATGAAAGTTTTTACAATTTACAGAAATGTTCTATCTTTCAAGAACAACACTCATACAGACCTTTCTTTCTGGATTTAGCCTTCTTTCTTAGCCACCCGTCTGTCTTCTGCTGGCTGATAAGAGGCTTCCCTGCTCCCACCAGAGACGCAGCTGACTTCAGCACACTCCTCCTCCCACGAGGCAGCTGGAACTCAGCTTTTAATCAGCCGCAGTTTGCAAGGTCTGCCGCTCACAGAGACTTCCGGTAGTCTTGAGCTCATGACCTTTGGATTTTCAGCTGTTATCTTTGGGCAAACGGAGGCCTTAACCCTCTGGGCTAAATCTTCTGCCCATTAATGGTGTGCTGGCTGCTATGGACACCCTTCCTTCTGCTCTCTTGGTTGGAAAAGGAAGAGTGGGGAACAGAGCAGAAGAGGAAGTATGGAGGAGACAATCTAGCCCATGACACTCTTCTCCTCCACACTTCCTCTTCCATTCCCACTTCCTTTTCCAGTCCAGGGAGCAGGAGGAGGTGGGCGTCCCCCAGCAGTCTGCTGCCTGAAGCACTCTCAAGGACGGGCGAGCTCCTCTCAAGGAGCTGCCTTGTGCCAGGCAGACCATCCTGGCCATTCAGCTCTGGCCCGTGGAGTGTTTCCAAATGGCGAAAGAGCCTGTTGCAATCTGCCGGCAGCACGACGTGGCAGAACCGCTTATTGGCTCCCTGTGACCACTTTGCAAGACGCTTGCGGAGCGAATGGCCCGCCCGCCTTCTGGCCTGGGTACTGCCGTGGTTAGCTTGGAGTTGTGCCCACAGTCACCAGGGCAGGGCTGCACCTCGTCCCCCTGTCTTGGACACCCTTCAGCTTGCACAACCTGAGGGCGCTGGCGAGATTCTTAAAGAGGGGAGGCCAACCCTGTATGCCTCTTGGCCCAACCTGGCTTCTCCTTTCAGCCTGGGCCGGATGGATTTCCAGAGGACTCCAAATGCCTCTTTGGGTGAGGAGACGGTGAGATCCGGGGTGCTCTTGAGGAGGCTGCAGCAAACCCCGTCTTAACACCACACCCCGGCATCAAACATTCCTAACGCGCTCGTGCATGTGTAGTGGTGTTTAATCCCTTCCAGATTTTCCAGGCTGGAACTATTTAGATCGGTGCCAATGTGGTTTTCAACTGGAGTTTGAAACAAAAGCTGGCTTGGTTACCCTGGCAGAAGGCCAGCACCGGGAGTTGGAGGTGCAGAGGGTACCCCATGTCAATTCCCGGGATTTTCAATGCTCAGTGATTTTCAGTGCCAGCAACCATGGATTCTTCTGGGTCAGCCAGCTAGGATGGATGGATTGGGCGGGGGGGGGGAGAGGAGAGCCTGTCGTGAAATGGCTCTGATCCTTCCTGGTGGGTGGGTCCAAGAAGGCAATGCTGGCCAGGGGACTAATGCTCCACTCTGTGGCCTTCAGCATATGGGGTGTCTCAATATTTCCATCTTGTCTGATGTTTTAATGTCTGCATGAAATCACTGGGAGAGAGGTCTTCAGGGGATGTGGGTTAGGTATCAAAGACATGTGGCCACCTCTCTCTCTCTCCCCCCCCTCTCCCCCTCTCCCCCCTCTCTCAATTTGAATACCAATTTGCATTTCAGGAGTGTCATTTTATTATGTTACAATGATAGCACTTCCTGCCTGATAATGTCGCTTCTTGCCGCAACATCACTTCCGGTGGGTCCCAACATGAGTGCCATTCTAAACAGTGGGTCCCAGTCTAAAACGTTGGAATACCACTGCTGTAAAATATGTTTGGACCACTGTTGGAGTCAGAGAGGCCAGCACACAGATATGTGCCATCCTCCCTGACTCTGAGAGTGGTCCAAACACGCTTTATGGTGGCCCTGGTGCCAGCCAATTTTTGCTGGCTTTACGGTGCCGGCCTAACTCTAGGTTAGGATTGTGCTGTCATACAATTTGTCACCTCCCAGGGTGTCACCCAGCCAGGGATGGGGACTCGAGCCTCATGACTCGAACTGGAGTTGCAAAAATGCCAGCTTTTCATAACTCATGTTGTACACAAAGTCAAGGGCATTACTCACAGGCACGACTTGAGACTCATGGCAGTGACTCATAAAAGAGTCATGACTTGAATTTGACTCGAGTTCTGATTCTTTCTAGTGTTTGTGTGCTTTCTTGCTTTTTTTTTTTTCCTCCCATCACTTCCGCGTTGCCCCTCAAGACCTTGTGGGCAATGAGGAAGCCGTCTTTCAGACAGACATTCCTTGAAATGACTCAGGACTCAAGTCAAAATGACTTGAAATTTTTCCATAAGAGAAGTCGCGACGGCTATGACTTGTGACTTGACCCGTGAAGTGTGACTCTGGCACATCCCTAAAGTCAGCTGACTGTACAGTGGAGTGGAGGCGTGGTGGAGGGGGTGGCTGGCGGTTCTCTGGGCAAGCAGGGAGTGGCATCTGACATGCCATCTCAGCTGCTGGGAGATCTTGGATGGGATGCGATAGCTGGAGAGGCAGGAATTGGTGGTGGAGACGGAGGAGGGAGAGGTAAGGAGCCAAGAAGCAAGTCAAACTTGCTGGGGCAGGACGAGCAGGGCTGGGGCCATGCACTGTTGGTGGGCAGGAAGTGGGCTGGCTCAGGACAGAGCCAAGGTTTGCGAGCCCCAGAGCTTGGCTCAGGAGGCCTCAGCCAGATATAGCATTGCCTGTTGATGCAGCATTGTGACTTGGCAATCCGGAGCAGCCACATATCAAGGAGCAGAGAGGAGGGCTGGATTTCGCTCATTGATCTGAACTACCTTGCCAATTCTCTTGGCTTCTGTGCGGAATCCATTTGACTGTCCAGCTCAACAATGAATCATTGCAAGAGATTTTACAATGCTTAATTCCATTTAAACCAGAAATATTTTTATTAAATCTTTTTCAAGATATTCCGGATGCAGAGCAACAATACATTATAATGAATATTGTTACAGCAGCAATATTGGTTTACGCGCGAGAAAGATGGAAAGATGAGAATACGCCAAATATGGAACAAGTGATAAGTAAGATTTATGAAGTAGCTGAAATGGACATTTTGACTGAAAAATTGCGTGACAAGAAGATAGATAAAACAGAACAAAATTGGCGGTCATTTTATGAATGGATGGACACAAAATGTTAAAAGTAATAGATTTATTAGAACATAGTGATATGAGTAAGAAGAAATAGAAACTTTGGATATAGTATACGGATTTGCTAGAATTGATTATCAAGTTGAACGAGATGCACTGCAACAAATACCTTTTGTTTGTACCTTGTCTGACCCTTCCCTTTTTTATTCTGTACCCCTTACCCGTATCTTTATATTAGATAATAAAAAACCTTTAAAAAAAACAAAACAATGCATCATCAAAGGGCCCGATCCAATCCAACTTCCCAGCACTGATGCGGCCACTGTTAGGCCCTGCGATAAAGGAACAAATGTTCGCTTAACCTCGAGAGGCCTCCATGACTTCCCGCTCCACCACACTGGCAGGGCTGCACCAGTGTTGGAACGTTGGGTAACACTGGGCCCCAAAACCCACCTTTTCTATAAGGCCTAGATCCCAACACTTGGCTCCCTACTGTCACCACGCTTGATGCTGCAAGCCTATGCATCATTACTCAGAAGCACGTCCCACTGAGTTCAATGAGGCTTACTCCCTTTTCAGTGTGCACAGGATCACAGCCCAAATAGTGCAACTGAAACTGTCATGTCTGCTTCCCCTTGTTTGCCCTGCCTCCATCCCTTTTTCTCTCCTCCTGTGACCTCCCTTGTGTTCAGTTCAGTTCTTTAGTTAAACGGTCAAAGACCAGAAATATCAAACATTAAAACAAAACCTTAGATGTAAAAACATATAACCAAGGAGTACAATATAAAAAAGGTAGGGTTTTTTTTTATATTGCATGCTCCCAGGAGTTAAACAATGGTGGATTAGTTTGCAAAGACATTTTAGAGATACTGCAATACGAAGGCTATGTTGTGTTGACTCTAGGAAAGCGGTTAAGTCTTCCCTTGTGTCAATGTCTAGACTGCAAGGCTCTCGGGGCAGAGACCTTGTCTTTTCACTTTCTCTAAAATGCCATGCATATTAATGGTGCAAGAATAACAACATTTAATCTGCTATTTCGGGGGAAAGCACTGGAAACCTCAGCCCAGACAGACTGATCTTTGGGTTCAGCAGCTCCTCCGTCTCCAGGGGGCCGGCAGGTTCCTCTCCGCTACTGGGGCCATGTGCAGCAGGCCTGACTGTCTTTCAGAGGCGTCAGGTTTCACCCTGACCTCCTTCCCTGCCTCCGGCATTCTCCTGGCCCTGAGTCAGGCAGGCAGGCAGGGTCAGATAGAGTTTCACAAGAAACCTTTTGCTCTGTGTGGAGATGGGAGAGAAGTTGTTGTGGGGCTGGGGGAGAGGTGGGCAGGACACGCTATTTCTTTGTAGATGGCCACCTCTGTTCTCTCCTTTAAAAGCTAGGGGGGGGGGCCCGAAGACAGAAACTTCACAGGTGCCTGATAGTAATGGCAAGGGCTCCACCTGTGTGATTTCTGTCTCTCACAGAGTTTTTGAAAGCACAACACTCCTGTGGGGGCGGGGGGAGAGAGAGAGAGAGAGAGAGAGAGAGAGACCCAGTGGTGTCATCTAAATGATTTAAGAACAGGTACTCACTTTTGATTGGCACGTGTCGGGACCCGCCCACCGGAAGTGACGTCATAAGCCAGAAGTGAGGTCGTGGCAGGAAGTGACATGAAAAAAGCCCTTTTTGAGGCCTCAGATGATTTTAAACTGACCCAACAGTTGCAACAGTATTCCACAGCACCCCCAGAACATGTTAAGGAGGCCTAGCATCAGGTTAAAACCCCAGAGCAACTCATTTTTCAGTGGCAAGGCAAGGCAAGGCTCCGCTCGCTGCCTGCCTGCCTGCCTAGCTCTGAGAACATGCAGGCAACTCAAACATGCAGGAAATTCAAATGTTGCAGAGGGCGGAGTCGACGAGTGGGCGGGCGAATGGGCGGGGCCAGCTGTAGTCCTAGGAACCGGTACTCGCGTACCCCCGCGTACCCCCTGCATGACATCACTGGAGAGACCAATATCTCTCAGTGCCTGACTGCCACCTTCCCTTGGGTGGACCAGTGGCCTCTATAACTCTGCTTCCTCTGCGCGGACCCTAGATTTGCAAAGAAAAATGACATCAAAGAGGAAGTGTGGAGGAGAGAGGTGCTCCTCCACGATCTTTCACTTCCTCTTATAATTCAGGGACTAGGAGGATGAGTGGCAGCATTCCCTGCCAATCTATGTCCTTCTGCCCGTTTGCCGGTGAGCTCATGGGTGGGACCAGAGGCATAGCTAAGGCATCTGCTAACCAGGGCCAAAGAAGATTTTGTAGCTCCCCCCCCTCATGACAAAAATCAAATTTAATTAAGTAAATAAAACATTTTTTGGTCAATTGGCCATAACTACAGATATAATGTGGGACGTGGTGGCACAGCAGGTTAAACCGCTGCTGCTGGGCTTTCCGACTGGAAGGTTGGGAGTTCAAGACTGCACGACGGAGTGAGCTCCCGTCGCTTGTCCCAGCTCCTGCCAACCTAGCAGTTTGAAAGCACCTAAATGCAAGTAGATAAGCAGGGACCACTTCGGTGGGAAGGGAATGGCGTTCCATGCACTGCGGTGTATAGTCATGCCAGCCACATGACCACGGAAGCTTGTCCTTGGACAAAACGCCGGCTCTATAGGCTTTGAAACGGAGATGAGCACCGCCCCCTACAGTCGGTCACGACTAGACCATTCGGTCGTGGGGAAACCTTTACCTTTACTGATATAATAGACTACAGATATTCGAACACAATTTCTGCATTAAATTAACTTTCCAGTGATGTATAACATGATGGTGTTATTCATACTTACCAACGTTTTCACAATTTTTTCAAGCTCAACTTTTGCCCCTCCCAAAGATCACTGCAATTGCACCCCCTACACCCCCTTAGCTATGCCAATGGGTGGGACATCTGGTCATCGGTGCTTTGTGATGGATGAGCACTGACTTCAGTGGCTTCAGAACAGGATAAGACCAGTTTGTGGAGAAGGTGAGATCTATCCATTGCTATTAGCCATGATTAGAGGTGTTTGAAAATAGCACCTTTCTCACAGATTTTGTGAACCAGTGATGTCATGCAAGGGGTACGCGGGGGTACGCGAGTACCGGTTTCTAGGATTACAGCTGGCCCCGCCCATTCGCCCACCCACTCGTCGACTCCGCCCTCTGCAACGTTTGAATTTCCTGCATGTTTGAGTTGCCTGCATGTTCTCAGAGCCAGGCAGGCAGCGAGCGGAGCCTTTCCTTTTATTTCCTTGCCACTGAAAAATGAGTTGCTCTGGGGTTTTAACCTGATGCCAGGCCTCCTTAACATGTTCTGGGGGTGCTGTGGATACTGTTGCAACTGTTGGGTCAGTTTAAAATCATCTGAGGCCTCAAAAAGGGCTTTTTTCATGTCACTTCCTGCCACGACCTCACTTCTGGCTTATGACGTCACTTCCGGTGGGCGGGTCCCGACACGTGCCAATCAAAAGTGAGTACCTGTTCTTAAATCATTTAGATGACACCACTGTTGTGAACTGAAAAAAAATGAAAAAGGCAGAAAGTGGTGTTATGTTTTATTCCCACTTCTCATTCCAAGTTCTCATTTTTATTAAAGACTTTAAAAGTGTACTAGGTAGGTGATACGGTGATACTGATATAGCATCAGCAGATGCAGCTATGTTATTATTTCTAACCAGAAAAGCTATTTATTTCAATTTCTGGGAAATGTCTTAAAACACCAAAATGTGGTGTGTTGTGTTCTGTGCCATTATTAACAGAAGCAAACAGCTCTAGCCATGATGGAGAAATGGAACCTGTGTTCCAGGGCAGAAGCCCCCTGGGTACCAGTTGCTGGGGTGGGACTGCCTGGCAAAAGGGTCTATTGATAGCCAGTAGGCACAAGTCCTGCTGCTTGTGGGCTTCTGGAAGCAAGCAGAGTGCTGGACCTCTGGCCTAAGGTTTTTTGTGTGTGTATTTTTGTGCTTTGGAGTGAGCTGGAGCTTCTTGGGAAGGAGTCAATGGCCCATGCCTGCAGACACCAGCCAGTCACTCCTGCTGAAGGCCTTGTGTAGGAAGGTGCCAAGCACGCGAGTAGCTGCAGAGCCCTTTGACAGCCCAGGCCTGCAGATCCTCGGAAAGAGGGCATGAATACAGTGTTACCGAAAATCGGCCTAGAATAGTTCCTATCGTGGGGATTGCATTTAAAAAGGCAAACAACCAAACGAGAGAGTATGAGGATCATGTTTATTACACCTGCACAGGTGGGTCAGTCTCCCTTGAAAGACAGGGAAGAAGACAAAAAAAAACATTACAAGCATTTTTATAACCCCCCCCTTCCTCTTCTCCCCCAAGTTCCTGCTTGGTGGAAAATTACATCACAGGGGCTGGGATATGAGATGCTCTGAGCTCATTGGGCCATGAGAATATGCCGTGACCATTTTGATAAGGCTTTGCTAGCCTGAACCAGTTCTCTATCTATTGTGAGAGTTAGCAACACTGGAAGTTTACACGGGGGCAAATTTGTGGGAACAATGAGAGCAAAGAATGAGAAACAAGTTACATACGTCAGCTACTTTAGACAAGAGACTTTAAACAAAAGTCTCAAGATGGCTGCACTTTGGTTCGATGGCAACAGGGACAACCTGCGAGGGGATGTTGGAAAGCTCTGAGGAGGCCCAAAGAGCTGGGAGGAGGAAAGGAGAGGCTGGAGAGAGCCCCCTTCCTCCACTCCCGACTTGCATGCAGAAGTGTCAGGTGCAATCCCTTGCAGGATGCCCAGGTCAGACTGGAAAATGCCAGGGCCTGAAACTCGAGCTGCTGCTACCAGCCTGGGTGGACAATGGAGAATGAGCTGGCCCAAGGGTCTGACTCTGCATAGGGCCACCAGATACAAACTTTGAACGCATCCATGCTGCACTGCACCTGCTAACATCCCCTGTTCTATACAATGGTTAAAGGTAGAGGCACTCTGTCCCAGTTTGGATCTGGCAAACCTAGCTGCAGGAGGCACATATAAGATGAGGAGTTCCCTGCAGCCCCTCTGGTCCCAGGTTTCCCTTCAGTGCCAGGGTTGCCAATTTCATCTTTTTTTAAATCTGCCCTGCTGTCATGCCGTTAGCAGCAGGGTAACTCTTGGGACGTGGTGGCGCAGCGGGTTGAATGAATGAATGAATGATTTTATTACGGTCTTAGACCAGTACAAGTGCAGCAGGTTAATTCGCTGTTGCTGGGCTTTCCGACCGGAAGGTTGGGAGTTCAAGACTGCGTGACGGAGTGAGCTCCCGTTGCTTGTCCCAGCTCCTGCCAACCTAGCAGTTCGAAAGCACTTAAAATGCAAGTAGATAAATAGGGACCACTTCGGTGGGAAGGGAACGGCGTTCCGTGCGCTACGGTGTATTGTCATGCCGGCCACATGACCACGGAAGCTTGTCCACGGACAAAATGCTGGCTCTACAGGCTTTGAAATGGAGATGAACACCGCCCCCTACAGTCGGTCACAACTAGACCATTCGGTCGTGGGGAAGCCTTTACCTTTACCTTAACTCTTGGGAACGGAAACAGGAAGAACAGTCCCTGATTCACCCTTGCAGGACAGGCTGCTCTTAAAGACACAGGAGCAGGGATAGGAGCAAGCCTGGCAAGCCTGGGGGCAGACCCTTCCCCTTCCCCCTTATGATGTTAAATCTGCCCCTGGAGACTGATCTGGTCAGTGTCAAGCAGGTAACCTATCCTCAGTCGCTAGAAAGAAGGCGCCTGAGCGGGGACACAATTGAGATGTACAAAATTATGCAGGCTCTCTTCCCACTCACACAACACCAGAACCAAAGGACATCCCCTGAAATTGAGTGTTGGGAATGTTAGAATAGAGAGAAAGAAAAAATATTAACCCGGCATGCCATGAATTTGTGGAACTCCTTGCCACAGGATGTGGTGATGGTGTCTGACCTGGATGCCTTTAAAAGGGAACGGGACAGATTTATGAAGGAAAAGTCCATCACAGGTTACAAGCCCTGATGACTATGTGCAACCTCCTGGTTTTAGAAGTAGGCTGTCTCTGAATGCCAGGTGCAAGGGAGTGGTAACAGGATGCAGGTCTCTTGTGGTCTTGTGTGCTCCCTGAGGCATCTGGTGGGCCGCTGTGAGACAGAGGAAGCCGGACTAGATGGGCCTTTGGCCTGAGGCAGCAGGGCTCTTCTTATGTTCTCTTTCTGCTACAGCCTGTGCAAACCCTCCTCTGTTCCAGGGGAGGAATTGAAGTTTCATGGAAGAGCCCCTCCTTTGTGTGTAGTTCAGTTCCCAGCACCTCCAGCTGTGTCAGGGAAAAATTCCTGCCTGAAATCTTGGAGAATTGCTGCCCATCCCTGTAGAACACCCTGAGCTCGGGGACTTTCTTCTGAGCAGACATGCGTAGGATTGGGCTCTTGCAGAGGCAGATCTAAGGGAGGGCAAAGCTCTAAGTTTTGCAAGAAGCCTTACCCTGTCATGTAAATCCCTCCTCTCCCTTGCTGCTGTAGCCAGTAAGCAACGCCAAGATGTTGCTTTTCCCTGTGAGGATTGGCTAAAACGGTGCAAGAGAGGAGTGATTTCCCCTGCAAGGTAAGGCTTCTTGCAAAACTTACAGCTTTGCCCTCCCTTAGATCTGCCTCTGGGCTCTTGGCTTCCTCCTTGCCTGCCAGCTCAGCCACGGAATCGCTCTTGAGTCCCTGCACTCGCAGGAAGGCACCTGCACTTGCACTTTCATGCAGGAATATCATAAAACCGGTTTGGGTGGTGTGTTTGGGAAAGATCCCAACCGATTAGGAAGTGCCTGTTGATGGGAAGTTCACCTGGAACATCTGCGTGTGCTCTTGGAAGGCTGCCTGGGCCATGAACTCCCTCACTGGCCTGAGGCAGGCTTCTGCTTTCTCAGCCTCAACTCTCCCACACCTGCAATAGGGAGTGATGATCCTGGCCTACCTTCCCCCCCCCCTTTCCCAGAGCTCCTTGTTTCCCCCATTCCAGGAACACTTAAGGATAAAGAAATCCATGAGTATTCAAACCCATGGATTTGGGCCCACTCCAAACCCTGTGGACCTGCCTTGAGCTGTGCTCTGGTTGGGTCCAGAGGGTTTGATGTGGGCCCAATTCCATGGGTTGGGAAATGTGGATTCTGAAATCTGCAAGTCCCACATCTGTGGATATTGCAAGGCCACATCCATCCATCCATCCATCCATCCGTCCATCCGTCCATCCATCTATCTATCTATCTATCTATCTATCTATCTATCTATCTATCTATC
>JAJKFI010000108.1:895676-906186 GCA_029204185.1 Lerista edwardsae | reverse complement strand
ATCTATCTATCTATCTATCTATCTATCTATCTATCTATCTATCTATCTATCTATCTATGTTATACCCTCCATGCACTAGAACAGGGGTATCAAACTCCTTCCATGCAGTGAGCCAAATAGCATTCATGATGTCTGCTGAGGGCCAGGAGTGATGTCATAAAGCAGCTCATGACCAGAAATAAGGACTTTTTTCTCGCTTAGGAACTCCTTAGCTGCAAATGACAGCGGAGAAAACACACAAATCCTGATCATATTTTCAAGATATGGGAGAGCCGAATTATCTTGAGGGCAACCTTTTCAGCTGTGATACCTTAGCACGGCTCAGCAGCTGAGAGATGCTGGTTGTGATACTGGGAGAGCCCAAAGTCTGGATAATGAGCTTCCGGGGGCCACGTCTGGACCAGGGGTCTTATGTTTGACACCCCTGCACTTTAGTACTTTTAAGTACTAAAATGTTCATTTTTTTAACCCACCTTTTCACTTGTTAATGGCAAGACATACAAACACAGACACAATGAAAACCACCACCACCACCACCACAAAACTACACAGGCCGCCAGATCAACCCAAAGCCCCCTGGCACTTCCTGTGGTTAGCCAAAAATGCTGCCCCTTTTACCAGGTGATGTGACAGCCTCTGCTTCTCCCACTATCTGGATTAGAAAAGGAAGAGGCGGATGAAGTGAGAGAGGAAATGCAGAGGAGAGGAGAGTGGTAGGCTAGAGTGTCTCTGATGTTTTAGCCTACCATTCTTCTCTCCTCCACACTTCCTCTTATGCTCCGTTCCCCTTTCTTTTTCAGTGGGAGGTGGAAGTGAGTGGGTAGTTGGAGGTGGGTGCGCCCCCCCCCCGAAACTTCTGCCTGAGGCAACCACTTCCATTGACCTTATAGACAGCCTAACAGTGTCTTATTCTGCCACGGGCCCTCCTTTGGCGGCAGATCTTCCCATGCCTCAGAAAAGGCCTCTGTGGGCAGCGAGTGTGAACAGACACAGGGGTGGGTGTCAGCTGAGCAGCCACAACTACAGCAAGAGCCACAGACCCTTCCCAGGCCACCCCAGCTCCCCCAAAGGTCCGGCAATGACTGAGCGCAGAGGGAGCACTTTCCGAGATGTGAGCGCATCTCACGTTCTCTTTTTATGGTTTCCAGCACTGGTCTCTGCTTCTTCCCTGCCCTCATTCTGCTGCTGAATGGGGAGCTAGCTTTGCACAGGCCAGTGATTCAGTCTTGCTGCCCTCCATGTGCTCTCCTCTCCCCTTTAACCCTCTCCTGGAGCCATTTAACCCTCTCCTTCTCATGGGCAGAAGATTTAGTCGAGAGGGTTAATGCCTCCGTTTGCCTGAAGATAAGAGCTGAAGATCTGAAGGTCGCCAGTTCGGGACAGCCGGAGGTCTCTGTGAGCGGCAGACCTCGTTAATTGCGGCTGATTAACAGCTGAGCTTCGGCTGCCTTGTATGAGGGGGAGTTGTGCCGAAGTTCAGCCGCTTCTCTGGTGGGAGCAGGGAAGCCGCTTATCAGCCAGCAAGAAGACAAACGGGTGGCCAGAAAGAAGGACTAAATCCAGAAAGATCCATCTGTATGTGTGTAGTTCTTGAAAGATAGAACATTTCTGTATAAATTGTAAAAACCTTCGGGTTTCTGAATAAAGTCTGCCCATGTAAACCGCCTTTACTTGAGTTATAGTCATTAGAGAAATCTGGTGACCTAAGAAAGGCGGTATATAAATCCAAGTATTATTATTATTATTATTATTATTATTATTATTATTATTGTCCCTAGCTAGCATCCCTCCCCCTCCCCCTCCTCCCTTACAACTGCCCTGATTAGATTTTGAATCATGCTCTCCAAAATGGATCAATTTCCCCTCTGTGTTCTTTGCCTCCCCATGACTAACTCTTTCCAAGGCTACGCCCTGCATGCATCTCTAAAATGGAATCATCAAACCAGAAGGAGGCCCCAGGTGGTGGTTTCTAACCGTCCTCCTGGCCCCTACTGTAGGACGTCTTGCACCTTGAGCATCTCCCTCCATGTTTGCTTCAACACCTCCGTGGAAAGGGTTTGCACTGACTCAACTGCAATTTCATTCCGCTACTGGACACTGCAGTCTCTGCAAACGGGTATACAGATGTGCCCCAGTACGCACAGTTGAAGTTAACCACGGATATCATAGGTATTTGGACACCTGTTAAAAAGATAGGAGCACATCTGGTGATGGCATCTGGTCTTGATGCCTTTAAGAGGGGATTGGACGGATTTCTGGAGGAAAGGTCCATCGTGGGCTATGGGCAATGATGGATTGTGCAACCTCCTTACAAAGGTGGTGGGCTACTGGTATCAGGTGCAAGGGAGTGGCAACAGGATGCAAGCATCTTGTTGTCTCATGCCTCCCTGGGGCACCTGGTGGGCCGCTGTGAGATACAGGAAGCTGGATTAGATGGGCCTTTGGCAGAGGCGTCATTCAGGCGGAATGGCCCGGTACTCCGTTCCGCTAGTTCCGCGGAGGGCCCGGGCCGCGCTGCCTCTCCGGAGGATGGGCGAGCTGCTGCTGGGCCCGCCCGCCCTCCCTTGCGTCCCGAATAGCTCTGAAATGGAGCGATTTGGGCGCAGTGAGGCTTGGGGAGGCGTGGCAGCCCTCCGCCATTGGGGCGGAGGGCTGTCAATCATCTGAGCGTTCCGGTAGTTGGCGCGCTCAGATGACGTCTCTGGCCTTTGGCCTGATCCAGCAGGGCTCTTCTTATGTTCTTATGTTCTTACATTAAACAAATCTGTCTTTTTTATCTTTGTGCAGCAAAACCACTGATGTTTCCCTAAAAATGTGCCTCCAGTATCCACAGGGGATTTGGAATGGAACCCCAGTGGATACCGGGGCCTGCCTGTACACGGTATATGGCTTTTCCAGGTTTAGAGACTTGGAAGGGAATGTGAGAGTGAGGTGTAGGAGAGCCACGCATCTGAATGTTATTCTTACAACACAATCTTATGTACACATTATCTGCTCAGATGTACGTCCTGTGTACAATGGGGCTTATTCCCAGGAAAGTGCATGTAGGCTTGCAGCATTAAAATTATGTTTAGCCTGGGCTGCAAGCCTATTTACGTTTCCTTGGAGAAAGCCCCATTGCACACAGCTGGACTTACTTCTGAGAAAACATACCAGGGCTCACATTGTTGGAGCCTTGGTGCAATGCATGAATATGCATGTCAGGACTGACTCTATGGCTTAAGACAACTCACTGACTGGGATCCTCGAGGAGGCTGTCCCTCGTGTCCTGCCAATGTGTTTGGTTGGGACTCAAGAGAGGGCCTTTACAGGAGAAGGGACAGAACTCCGAGCCTCTCAGGCTGCCTCTCCTCCTGCTTCCTGGACTCAAAAACGAAGACGGGATTGAAGCTGAGCAAGAAGCATGTGATGCTCTCCTTTCCTCCACACGCCCTCTCCCACCCCCCGACGCTCTAGCACACTGAGCTCTATGCTCTTCTCTATAGCCTTCACACCTTGTGATGCCACTTCCGGCTTCCAGTGTTCTGCAGCTTGTTTGCCCCTCTTCCTCTGTGGACACAGCAGAGGAAGCAGAGCTGGTGGATGAAGAGGGACAGACCATTTGTTACGATAGGCAGGTGCACTAAAAACAGATCCACAGGGGCAGGGCCCAGAAGAGTAGAGCTTTTTCAGCGATTTTCAGGCCCTGGGTTCCAAACTCCCGCGGCACACCTGCAGATCTTTTGAAGCCCCCCATTTTCCATGAGGACTCCCCACTTGGCAGCTGCTTTCTGTTGGGTTGTCATTGGTTTAGCCAGCTCATGTTTACAAACTTGAGACAGACAGCATCTATCCAGGTGACCCAGGCAGAGAGGGGTCTTTCTCAGCCCTGCCACCTGAATAACTAAAAATATGGGCCCCTTCCACTATCAGGGAACAACCGATTACAGACAAACCCTGTTCTTCCACTTGGCACAATTCACAGGCTCAGAAGAACTCTGTCTTTCCTTTCCAGTCTATTTGAAAAGCTGCTTTCTGGCTGGGGGGTGGGGCAAGGTCACTGTGCACACAGTCAGAGGACCATTAAAACAACAATTTTCACTCCCGAAGGAGATTGTTTCTGCTCCGAGATCATACACACTTTGCCTTAGTTCTTTCTTTCTTTTTCTTTTTTTTTAAAAAATGCTTCTCTGTGAAGAACTCTGTGCATGCTTAGCAGCACGCATCTCACTATGCCACACTTTCTGAACACACAGACTGGGAATTCTGCTCATCGGGCCAAGAAGCATGCCAATTGGGGGGGGGGAGGCGGCGGAGAGTACATGCTTAGGTCAAATATTGCACTGAAGAGTTGCCCTGTGTGCGTGTGTGTGTGTGGGGGGGGGCCTCTGGAAGAAGAAGAGAATGCTTCCCCAATGCAAAGTATTAGGATGGCTATCATGCAGTCTGTGTGGGTGGGGTGGGTGGGGGGAGCGGATCCCTTCCTACATTCATGCAAAACAAAACGGGCACCCCATCAGGAAAGTCGCCAGCCCAGAGGTTTTGGCCTGGCCTCTTCCCCCTTGGCCCCCTCCGCTGCCCTTCCCTGGCCACCCGCCCCCCTTTTGTGTGTTCCTAAATGAGTCACCCTCTCAGCTGCTAGGCAGAGATTCCAACTTTCCCTACATAGTCTCAACATGTTCCCGGGCGAGACCAAGAGGCAGAAGCGGAGAGGGGTGTCCGTGCTTCAGTGGGGACTTTCCACACCTCCAGCTTGCGCTTTGCGGTCCGGGCCCCCTCAAAAAACAACAACCCGCCCATCCCCAGAAGGCCTCTTTGCGCACCTCCTTTGACGTCCGGGGACGGGGGGCGGGCTGGGGGTGCTCACGCTGAACTGCGAAACTTTCGGGGCGAACCCAGCCTCCCCCCCTTGCTCTCCGCCGCGCCATGGTCGCGCCCAACTCCCGCGGCCGGGCCGGGCCGGGGCTGTACAATAGTCTCGCGCCGGAGACTCTTTGCGGCATCAGCTGCTACAAAGAGGCAACTGGACGGGGCGGGAGGGGCGGCCCCGGATTTCGCGGGGGGGCTTGGAAGGAAAAACCGGCGCAGATTCCGATCCCGCTCTGATTTCCTCCCGGGAAAGTTTGGCTGCTGGCAGGGTCCATCCTCACCGCTGGAGAGCGTTACAAAGGAATTTTCTGCCCTGGTTTTTTTTTTTTTTTGGGGGGGGGGTCCTCCCCAGTGCCGCCGGGTGTGAGCCGAGGAATGCGGATTGATGTTCATTTGGGGGTGCGCGCGCGCGCGGTTTTAGGGGCAGGAGGCCCACCACCACCACCACCCGCTTTCTCCCCATTTCCTCTCCCTGGAAACGGCGCTGCGAGTCGGGGTCTGCTCTGACATCAGAGGAATGCGCTCCGCAGCCGGCCGCGAGGAAGGGCCCTGATTAACGTGGGGGAGCGAAAGATCGAGCGATCTGGGAGTTTGGCTCCCTCCCCCGAACCAAACACTGACAGCACTCGACGAAGGGAGAAGAAGACAACTGGCCCCTCATCATCGCCCCCCCCCCACCGCGTCGCCCTCTCCAGAAACAGGCGCGACGATGCAGAAGGTGTCGAAGCCACAGCCGGGGGGCGAGCCAGGTAAATATTTGCTTTGCTCTGTCGCCTTTTGAGAGGGTGATGTTGCAAAGGGGGGAGGGAGGTGATTGATGGCGCCTTTGGGTGTGTGTGTGTGCAGACTTCGTCTCCCGGTTTCCCTCCAGATCCGGGGACGGGCAGGGGGGCGGGCGGGAGCGGGGCGCAGCCACAGCCCTCGCCCGGATTTCTCCCCGAAGCACGAACTCATCGCCTGCTGCCCATTGTGTGTGGTGTGGGGCTGGCTCCGCTCGTCTTGTGGGGGATGGACAGGGGGGATGTGGCAGCTGCTGGGATCAACAGGGGCCTGTGGATGAAAGGAGGGCTGCGGTGGATGGATGCTGCGAGCAGGAATGTGGGCTCAGACTTCGTGTTGTTCTTTCCCCATGTAGCGAAGGAGGCATTTCCTGGGGAGACGGGGGTGGGGGTGGGGTGCTTGGAAGGTGGGAGAGACCACACTGAGGATGATACCAGGCCCTTCCAACGAGGGGCACAGATGAGGACCCCCGGTTCACTGCCCGGGCCCCCAACATCAGGGGGCGTCCGTCCTGCTTCTCATGGGTCGTGGAAAGGAGTTTTATAAATAGCCCTCCACCCCCAATCCTAACCCAACCCCAGATTGGCATCTCCCAACAGCTGCCTGGGGAGGCCACCGCTTTCCAAATCACCTGCCCCTTTCCTCTGACCTTTATGGGGGGGTCAGCTCCATAGTTGCCCAGGGCCCTTGCAGTCACCACAGTCCAAAGTTTGGTCGGCGTTGTAGGGAGCTGTTCAGGATGAGGCCCCTGAGATGGGCCTTGTTGGCTCTGGCCACTGCAGGGGGTGGGGGTTTCAGGCCAGGACGAGAGTCAGAAGAAAGGGCTGGACTGACTAAGCCCCAGCCGGGGCTAATAAACTTCCTTGCCACTTGGAGGAAAAAGTTGGGGGCCGCATGTGTTGGATTGGCGGCTGCCTTTGGCCCCGATCACGTTTTCTCTGAAAGCGAGGATGTGGAACTCTCTTTCCAGACAAGGTTGTCACAAGTTGAGCCGTCCAAGTCATGAGTGTATGAGTGTGTGTGTGTGGGGGGGGGGCAGGCATCCAAAACTGGCAATTTTTTCTCTGTGCACAAATGTCATACACAGGTAACATCCTCTGTGCCAGGTGAAGTGTGGGTGGACTCCACCAGTCTCACCTTGGACCCTATTTTTGTATTTTTGTGTTTGTCGTCTTAGTTCATTTTGCTTTCCGGGTGCTTTTGGATCAGCGTTGGCTTTTCTAGAACCCTTGAAAGCCCCTGCTTTCTGGTTTCATGTGGTTTAAAGTTCCATGGATGGTTTTTGATTTTTCATTGCCTTTACTTTGAGACATGACAGTCACTTGGGAATGAAACAAGCAGAAGCCCTTTTGTAACCCCTATCCCATGATTTTGCACGCCAGCCTTGCAATTTATTTTTAAACGGTTCTCACTGAAAATTCGTCTCTTTCTCTTGTATTTTCCGGTGCTTGTCAAATTTGTTCTTTCCCTGCTTGCTTAAGACTAAACTGGAGCTGTTGCTCACCCTCTTTTACTCAGGAGCAGGGCCACTTAATGCCGAATGCTTGCTGTTGTTTAAACAGCATAAGTGGGGGGAAGTTAAGAGAAGCCAAATTTAAAAATGTTCACTGGAGAGTAAAGGAAACCAGCTCCTTTACTGGCCCGGCTCTCTTCCTTCCATGGAAATGTCTGTGCTCTTTTGAACACTGCTCACTGGCGAAGTTAGGTTGTTACTCCGGGGTAAGAATCCAGGAGGAGTCAGGCTGTGCTGTGGGGGGCTGTGGATCCCTAGATTATAAAATCAGCAAGTGGTGGGTTAAGGAGGGAAGACTGTGGCTGGGTTCTGAGTCCTCCAATTCATGCCTGGGACTGGCCAGACACGCCTGCAGATTGTCTTATTTTGGGGCCTTGGTGGCTTCTGCCAAGTAACCAGGGATTTCCAAGAGCAGAGAGGGAACAGCAGACCCAGCCCAGCTGCTGAGATTTCCTACCAATGTTGGCATCAAATACATCGGCCAGGGACACAGTATAGTTCAGTGCAGGAGGCTGGAGATGAAGGAAGGCCAAGGCCTTCACGTGCTTAGGGAATTTTTTTTGGAGCTAGAGGCAGGAATTGAGGCGGAATGAAGGTGTCAACCCGTTGAAATTGAACAGAGCTGGCCTTGGGCCAATTGGGCACCCTGCCTAAGGGCCCCCTGCACTAGGGTAATTAGTTTTGTAAACAATTTTATATTAAAATGTGCTTAGTTCCATTTGGTCAATTCACTCACACACACTTTTTAAGTGTACAATTTGATGGGTTTACACCCTACCATGGAGATAGGGACGTGGTGGCGCAGCGGGTTAAACCGCTGCTGCTGGGCTTTCCGACCAGAAGGTTGGGAGTTCAAGACTGCGCGACGGAGTGAGCTCCCGTTACTTGTCCCAGCTCCTGCCAACCTGGCAGTTCAGAAGCCCCTAAATGCAAGAAGATAAACGGGGACCACTTCGGTGGGAAGGGAACGGTGTTCCGTATGCTACGGCGTAGAGTCACGCCGGCCACATGACCACGGAAGCTTGTCCTCGGACAAAACGCCGGCTCTACGGGCTTAGAAAAAGAGATGAGCACCGCCCCCTACAGTCGGTCACGACTAGACCATTCGGTCGTGGGGAAACCTTTACCTTTATGGAGATAGGACATCTATAATATGCTTTATTTTTAGCTCAAATATTCTAGGGACCTTGGCTGTGAACCTGGCTGTGAAAATGTTTCCAACTGAGCCCTGCAACTCCTAAGGCCAGCCCTGTTTCCATGCTCTGCTTGTGGTAGTGCTGGTGAAATGGAGAGGTGGTTCCTTCTTTTTGGGGTGCAAGGGGGTGGCCCATGCGAGAATGTCACTCCAGAGGGCTACTTTGACGGGACAGTCGGTTTGTCCACTCGGGATCTGGGGCCGAACTGGACGCATACTGGGTGGGGGGCCGGTATTGAATGGCTGGAAAATACAACGAGAGCCCAGCTTGTGGTAGAAGAGGCCAGGGAGTGTGTGATGATGGAAAAATCTGCCGAAGATTTTATCCCGCTGGTTAGTATTTGCACCCCGGTACCACTATGAGACTGGAGGAGACTTGCTCAGAGGGTGTGTTGCATTCTCTTGATGCCTTTAAGAGGGGATTGGACGGATTTCTGGAGGAAAGGTCCATCGTGGGCTAGAGGCAATGATGGATTGTGCAACCTCCTTACAAAGGTGGTGGGCTACTGGTACCAGGTGCAAGGGAGTGGCAACAGGATGCATCTTGTTGTCTCATGCCTCCCTGGGGCACCTGGTGGGCCGCTGTGAAATACAGGAAGCTGGACTAGATGGGCCTTTGGCCTGATCCAGCAGGGCTCTTCTTATGTTCTTATGTTCTTAAGGAAGGCTCCCCAGTCTGAAGGCATGGAAACTTGCTGCATTTTGGGCAGCGGCCTAGTATCTGGAGACTGGCCAGTGAGCCCAGTTCAGGAGGCAGATGTACAACCCGCTGGCTCGTCGGGGAGGCTCATGGGAGGCCCCCCCCCAGTGCTAATTTGATTCTCTCAAGTGCCTGTGAGCCGTACGGTGACCTTGGGGAGACCTTTCCTGGCAGTTGCGCCGGCATCTGTCATTCCAAGCAGCCGTCACCCGCCGAGCTCCACTGCGCGTTCTTGCAGGGACTGCGGGCGCAACAGTGCTGTCGCCTTCTGGGCTGGGGCTGCTGGTTTGTGTGCGCCATGCAGGTTTTGTTGGGGTGGGGCAGCTGGGCAACAGCGGCTGGGGACCCTCTGCGTGGGCCAACGTGCCTCTTCAGGTTGGGGGACGTGTCGGCGCCCCTCCAATTGGGGAAGCATTTTGCAGGTTACTCAGCCACAAGATGATTTGTCAGCCTGGTTGTGTTCATGCTCTGTATCTTTAGAGGTGAGTCTGCAGAAAAAATCTGACCGAAAAAGCCGGCTCTGAAGCGCTCCCTCTGTCCTGTCCCAGTTTAGCTTTCAAAGTGCCCCCCTTGGCACCAGGCCTGTCACCTTTCCTCTGCCGTCCAACCAAGGGTGGCAAGTTTGCAGTCTTCTTTCAGATGCTTCATTCAAACAGACTCTTAAGAACATCAGAAGCGCCTTGCTGGATCTGTCCCAAGACACGATTGATAGGGGGCTTTGACTTGGGGCTCCTACTCTCAGTTCCTCTTCTGTAAAACGGAACTGCTGACTTCTCTCTTGCCGTTTTGCTGGAAGGACGAATGAACAGCAGGAGAGCTGCACGACGCTCTTGTTGTTGAGATGACAAAAAAGGAAGCACGAGGCAAATGGACGTTGAGGATGGGGCGGGGGCTTGGAGGCTGGGCTTTTTCCCCAACCTATTTGGTGCCCATCAGCCTGTCCATTGGCCAGTTTGCAGTGGGGAGGGGGGCTTTTCCACTTGGGAGTCTAAGGAGGACCTCCCTCTTGGGACGCATCCCGTGGCCAGACATTTTGTGCTTACTACCCCTGTGGCTCCCGGAAGCCTTGGAGGTACTGTGAATATAGATCAGCAAACACCTATATATGAGTATGAGTTAATATATTCAGTGGCATTTCTGTTGGGGGGGGGGAACACTAAGTGTTGCAGGCAGTAGTGTTATCTTACCGGTACGCTGGGCAGGTCTTCCGGGTGATCGGCAGTGCGCTCGCTGCGTTCCAGCGGGCGGGCTTTTGCCATTACACAACGGAACGCAGGGAGCGCGCTGCCGATCACCTGGAAGACCCGCCCAGCATACCAGTAAGATAACACTACTGGTTGCAGGAGCCTGAGCTCCTGTGTAATGTGACCCCTCCCCCCCTTGCCTCCAGAGCCATTCGCAGCTTGGAGAGCAAAGCCTCTGAACCATCTCTCTCTCTCTCTCTCTCTCTCTCTCTCTCTCTCTCTCTCTCTCT
>JAJKFI010000108.1:880572-894969 GCA_029204185.1 Lerista edwardsae | reverse complement strand
CCCAGCGAACCGGTAGGCTGACACCACTGCCCAGAACGGATCCTCTGCAGATGACAAGGCCCACCTTGTGCCAAAGAGCCACAAGTGGTTTGCGAGCCGCATTCTGGCCACCCCCAGGGAAGATTGCAAAAGCTCTGTTTCTCTCTCTGAAGAGAAAGAAAGGGGACTCCAGGGCAACGAGGGCACTGCTCTGCCCAGCCGCTGTGGCTGTGGCCCTGTGACCCGCTAGGCAGAGAAACTCTCAGGCCGGACTTGACGGGTGCCTCCGTGAGCGGCCTCTTCCTCCCCCTCCCCTCTCCCTCCCCCTCCCCCCAAGAAGCCAGCGTCTGCACTGAGCCTGCCTGGGCTTTGCTCTTTGCGTCCCGCCCAGCAGCCTCTGCCAGACAGGATGTGGCTCTGTGCGCTTTCGTGGCCCCGCGCATGGAGTGGTTGAATACAAAGAGGATGAACAGGCCCTTCCATGTCCCTGATGCAGCGCGGAGGGTGAGTCACCCGGGCTCGGGGTCTGTTGCAGGGCTGCCCTGTGTTCTGCTTCACTGTTCCGAAAATCGCATGCCTGCCAGTCACAGCTCCCGACTGGTTCTCTCCCTTGCTCTGTGACGATGAGTCCTGAGCTTTCCATTGTTTAGAGTGGAGCCGGCCGTCCTTTGCCTTCCCCTTCTGCTCATCTCCTCCATCCAGGGAGGCAAAATCAGTTCACGCTGCCCAGTCACAGCAACCAGGCAAAGGTGTTTCTGGATGAGTTGCCCAGCTGGGAGAAGCTGCGTCCTCCCCCGAGGGGACAGCCGCCGCGCAGAAGCAACCACTTGCCCAGACCGCACAGGAGCCCTTGCGCTGGTTTCAGCTCTCAGCCGCTCTTTGGCACCTGTTCACAACAGAACCAGCATAAAGAACTGGGGTCGTCCTGATGCCGTCCAGAGTGGTTCAGCAGCCAGGAATACTGGATTTTGACTGCAGAGCTCTTAGCCACAACTTGCACTGTTATACTTCATTTGCTAACCTGAGTTAGCAGCCTCAGGGCACAATCCCAGCCTGGAGTTAAGCAGGCACAGGTCCCTTGTGCTGGGCCAGGAGCATTGCCAATGCACCACAAAGCACATTTGCACCACTCTGAGTAAAAGAGGCCGGCACGCGGACATGCACCATCCTCCCTTTCTCGGAGAGCGGTCCAAATGTGCTTGATGGTGCGTTTGCAGCACGCTTAGGCCAGCACAAGGGACTTGTGCCAGCCTAACGCCAGGCTAGGATTGCGCCCTCAGTCTTCTTCTCTGCAAAATGGGAATGAGGTCCCTTTAAGGATTGCAGTGAACATGGAAGTGTTTTGCCTGCTAACATTGTGCTGTGATGACAAAACCGGTTGTAGTGTTAAGAAATGGAGCTGTGAACGAAAATGTCTCCAGTCGAACATAGGAAGCCGCCTCATAGGAAGCCACTGCCAGCTGCTGACACAGGCTCTCCAGGGGTTCAGATGGGGGTCCTTCTGGAGCCCAACTTCCGAGATGCTGCCAGGGACCACCTGTGGCATTCTGAATGCAAAGGAGTGGCTGCATCGATGAGCCACAGCCAACGGTATCATGCAGCCAGAATGCTGGGCGGGAGGAACGGGTGAGCGGCAGCCCGCCCGTTGCGTATCGCTCCGTTTCGCCGTCTTCCCCGCCCCCGCGGGGAAGACGGCAAAACGGAGCAGTACGCAACGGGCAGCCTGCCGCTCACCCGTTCCTCCCACCCAGCGTTGCGGCTGCATGATGCCGCTGGGCACAGCCCCTTCTCAACTTCTGAAGGCCACCCCAAGTGGCCTTTGGCAAGCCACATTCCTTCTCTGACTCAGCCCCCCCCCCCACACCGTGTGGGGATAATGATACTGCCCTACTCCACAGGGATGGAATGATTGTGATAATCTACGGGAAGTGCTTCAAACTAGAGGCTCCCAAACCTTTTAGCACCAGGACTCACTTTTAAAAATGTCATTCTGTCGGGACCCACCTAGATTTACAAGAACAAACACAAAATTTTTAGTTTAACCATGTGCTCGAGCCTCTGTTTTTATCCTTTCTACTATTGGGGGTGGGGAAAATGACTTCTGGACCATTTGTTGAGCTCCAGATTCATCAGGTTGGGACCATTCTGGTGGCCTCGTGTTCCACTTCACTTGGCCTTTGATATGATCCAAGGCACAGTCACCTACTTGTAAGTAAATGCATATGTTTACGGCTCAGTTTCACCCTCCATAAAGCCAATACTTTTTCTTGTCGCCTCTCTCTCTCTCTCTCTCTCTCTCTCTCTCTCTCTCTCTCTCTCTCTCTCTCTCTCTCTCTCTCTCTGTGTGTGTGTGTGTGTGTGTGTGTGTGTGTGTGTGTGTGTGTGTGTTTCATCTCAAGAATTTGCTGGGCCTACAGTTACCGAATCAGAACCATTCTGGTAGTGTCACATTCCCCTCGGCCTGCCCTTCAAAGTGGATCAAGGCACGTTTGCCTACTTGCAAGTAAATCCATTTGTGCTGCTCTATTCCAGTTTCCTTAGGGCTCAGGACATTTTCCTTCTCAGCTATCAGCTTGTCAGCTTTGTGATCAACCCAAAATCAGGTCGCAACCCACAGTTTGGGAACCACTGCTTTAAGCATAATCAGAAAGCAGGTTGTGAATGCAAAGTTCAGGTTGAGCACCTCTTATTTGGAATTCTGAAATATGGAACTTCTTTGAGTGCCGACGTAACTTTTTTGCCTAAAGAAATAAAATCACAAACTGTGTTCCATGCACAAAATTATTAAAAATTTTTGTATAAGATTACTTTCAGGCTATGTGTATAAGGTGTATATGATGAATTTTGTGTTTAGACTTAGGACCCATCCCCCAAGACCTCTCATTAGGTTTATGCAAGTATTCCAAAATACGGAAAAATCCGATAGCCAGAACATTTCTGGTCCCAAGCACTTTGGATAAGGGATGCCCAACCCAAGTTATATTTTTAGCACTTGTAGATTGGGAGTCAGATGGCCCAACAGCAGGGTTAATTGAGATGTGGGCTTTTTCCTTATGTTATAATTCAGTGTTTCTTAGACTGCGGGTTGGGACCTACTTAGGTTGCAACCTGATGTCAGGGGTGGTGAAAAGCTGGGAGTAGGCATTTTCGAAGCTGCAGACCTTACTTTTGCTATATTCCTTTTGTGAGTGTTTACACTTTGAATTTTCAAGTGAGGGTTTTTTAAATTTTTTGTTTAGTTCAATGCTTTTGCATAATATTTTGTCCTCATCTTGCTTTCTGTCAGGGATGTTTCCTGGTTGTGCAATTGCTGCAGTCCAAGAATGCCAGTTTGCATTCCAAGTGTGTCATTTGATTACGTCACAATGATGGCACTTCCTGCTTGATGATGTTGCTTCTGGGTTAATGACATCATGTCCGGTGGGTCCCAACAAAAGTATCATTCTAAAAAGTGGGTCCCAGTCAGTGGTGGGATTCAAATAAATTAACAACCGGTCCTGCGTCCTTCAGGGCAGCCTTCAGGGCCATCCGCTGCCTTTCTTCCCTCTCCCAACCTAAAATTAGCTACCGGTTCTGCAGAATAGGTGAGAACTGGCTGAATTTCACCACTGGTCCCAGTGCTGAAAGGTTTGAGAATCACGGTTATAATTTAATTTCAAATTTTGGGCGGGAGGTTGGAAGTAGCTGATTGTCAGGTGCCCACCCCAGGAGTGTAACTACAGGAAATCTTGTGCAAGAGAATATATGCATATGTGATTGTCAGATATGGTGATCTATGTGTGGTAATCAGGTTTCTTCCTGCATGAAAATGCTCTTGCAGATAGAAAAAGTTAAAATGGGAAATGTTCCTGTTTGTGGTAGCGTAAGGGAGGAAAGGATCTTCCTTCGTCCAGGTCAGATAGGCAGTGACCATGCTGGGGTGGTATTATTAAGTGTTTTTGGCTTGTTTGCCTGTACCTGCATCACAAAGCCCTCTCGGGTGCTTTGGATTTCTGCTTCTGCAATTTGTGTAGCCAGCCAGAATGTACGGTCACCCGAGTGCAATGTCTGAGCTGAGACCTCTCCCATCCGCCCAAGCTGGAGGAAGGAACAGAGACTCACCCCTGCAGTTGTGCTAAGCTTGGAGCCACTGGGACTGGAGTGAGTCTCCCACCACTTTCTCAGCACCGCTGGGAATTCCTGTCCTCAGGTCTCCGCTCCCTGCAGTCTCACGTTGCTTTGGAGATGCTGGAAAGGTTTGTCCTGTCTTGTTTTTTCCCCTTTCATGGCTCCAAAACTCAGTGCAGTTGTGGACCTGAGCATCTGCCCTTCCCCCCCTGCACCACATCAGAAGAGCCCCACTGGATCAGGCCAGAGGCCCATCTAGTCCAGCTTCCGGTATCTCATGGTGACCCACCAGATGCCTCAGGGAGCACATGAGACAACAAGACGCCTGCATCCTGTGGCCACTCCCCTGCACCCGGCATTCTGAGGTAGCCTACATCTAAAACAAGGAGGTTGCACATACCCATCGAAAACATTCGATGTTTTGTTACCACGAAAACATTCCTACCCAGCCCTCAAAATGAGCGAACAGCTAATCTCAGACGGTACATACTTAGCATGGCTTGTAACCTGTGATGGAGTTTTCTTCCATCAAACTGTCCAAACCCCTTTTAAAGGAATCTAGACCAGACACTATCACCACATCCTGTGGCCAGGAGTTCCACAGACTAATTGCACATTGGGTAAATAAATATTTTCCTTTGCCTGTTCTAACTCTCCCGACACTCAATTCTAGTGGATGGCCCCTGATTCTGGTGCTGTGCAAGAAGGAAAAGAACATCCCTCTATCACGCTCTTCATTTCAAAAGATCTGGTCACCGCCAGAGTCCCTCTTGAAAGCATCTCCATTGATGCCTTCTACTTTCCTCTGCCTATTGTAGGGGCTTATGGATCAGGACCAGAGGCGTCATTCTGACAAAACGGCCCGGTACTCCGTTCCGCTAGTTCTGCGGAGGGCCCGGGCCGCGCCGCCTCTCCGGAGGACGGGCGAGCTGCTGCTGGGCCCGCTCGCCCTCCCTTGCGTCCCGAATCACTCTGAAATGGAGCGATTCGGGCGCAGTGAGGCTTGGGGAGGCGTGGCAGCCCTCCGCCATTGGGGCGGAGGGCTGTCAATCATCCAGGCATTCCGCTTCCTGGTGCGCCCGGATGACGTCTCTGATCAGGACTCCTGCTTCAGGGTTTGGGGAACCCTGAGGATTTCCCCAACAGTGGGCATGGGTTCCAGGCAGGCTGATTGCATGCGCAAAGATTGCTGGTTCTCCGGTAAGGGGACGGAGGCTGCCCTTGGAAGGCCTTGGAAGACTCGTTTCTGGGACCCCTTCCAACATCTCCATTGGCAGGGCCTAAGAGGGAGCAGGTGCCCTGGCACGCCCCTCCTCGGAGTCCCAGTGTGACTTGGCGTGGATGCAGCCACAGCAAGATGGAGAATTTGCGATGAGAAGTGACAGGGCTTGCCGACAGCGGCATCATGCAGCCGGAACACTGGGCAGGAGGAACAGGTGAGCGGCAGCCCGCCCGTTGCGTCACGCTCCGTCACGCTTCCCCGTGGGGGCGGGGAAGACCATGAAACGGAGCGGTACACAACGGGCGGGCTGCCGTTCACCCGTTTCTCCCGCCCAGCGTTCCGGCTGCATGATGCCACTGCTTGCCGAGCATCTCATGTTCCCTGGCAGTCTTTGCCTCCCTGTGTATTTTAACCAAAGGGTAAGTGCATGCAGGGCCCCCAAATCAGAGCTCCAATCTGCCACTTGGCCACACCAAGCCACAGACACAGAATGGCTCCCACACCCCACTCAGACTCCTAAGAGCACCAGCGCCCAAACACATGCAGGCGGTCCAGCCACAAAGGATGTTTCTGCTGCGTGGCAACTCCAGGGCCTGAGTTTTGTGCTGGCTCCCCCTGAGGGAGTTGCTCTTTCTTCCAGCCAGTCTCCTGTGATTTTTCCTTTTTTGTCTTCTCTGCAATCCGTCCTGACTCCTTCCCCTCCACAGCTCTCTCGACTGAAGAGGTGGTGTCAGCTGGAAACATACTTTTCACGTGCCTTCTTAGAGGAACTTAAACCTTGGGAGGGCAACATTTGTACATCTCTGAGTTAGCCGGTTTTTAAGGAAGGTTTCCCAAAGGTGGGAGAGTTGAGACAAAGGAAAGTCGTTTGTTTGGATTCCCCCCCCCCCCGCTTACACAGCAACTAATTTAACCTACGAAACTCCCTGTCACAAGACATGGTGGTGCTGGAAGCTAGCTTTGGTGGCTTTTACTAACAGGTTAGGATGATAGCTCAGTAGAACAGCCTTGTACAGTTCCAGTGTACTTTTGGGATTTCCAGGTTAAGGGACAGAACCAAGGATTGCCCTCAACTTTATCGCCTGCTTGTGAGCTTCCAGAGTCTCTCCGACTGACTAATGCAGAAGAAATTTTGTTTTTGTTTATTTTATGTTCCACATCGTTATACCAGCCTTCTTCCAAGGAGCTCACAGTGGAGTATATGATTCCAATCCTCGTTTTCTTTTCACAACAACCTTGCGAGGCAGGTGAGGCTGAGAGGGAGTGACCGGCTCAAGGACACCCAGGAAGGCTTGTGGCTGAGCAGGGATTTGAACCTGCGTCTTCCAGATCGAAGTCCTGAACCACCCTCGCTTTCCCCTTGCACAGCAATGCATCAGTTATCACCGTTGCTGCTCCTGGATGCAGAGGGAGGAGGGGACTAGTCGAGGAAGAGGAAGCCCAGAGAGGAGAGTGGTGGGCTAGAGCATCCAATGGGATGTTCTTGCTTACCACTCTCCACACTTCTTCTGCCAGCCCCCTCATTTTTTTTCAATCCAGAGTTTTGGAGACGGATACCGGAGGGAGGCAGGTGCAACCACATCATCCTCAGGGAGGGGCCAGCCCTGGGTAGTTCTCATGTTCACTGAAATCATGTGGATGCCCCCTCCACCAGCGGTGTTATGCTGTCGGAACGCTGGGTAGAACATCCTGGTGAGCGACAGCCCGCCCGTCGCGTTCCGGAGCGTTACGCCGTTTGCGTAACATACGCAAGCGGCGTAATTGGGAAGACGGCGAAACGGAGCGTTACGCAACAGGCGGGCTGCCGCTCACCCATTCCTCCCGCCCAGCGTACCTGTTAGATGACACTACTGCCATTACATTCCCCCTGAGTCCCTTGCTGCGAAGGTTCCTGCAGCCTTGCTAGATGGATGCTTGCCTAAAGAGCACGTGCGTTTGTTGAAAGCAGCTCGACATCCCGACACGCATGATTTGCAGACCATCTCAGGTCAGCCATGGATGGAGAGTCCTTCCTCGCGCTCCAGCTGTTGATGGAAAAGAAAACCAACAGCTACCCTCAAGGGGTTTCAAAAGATGAAAGCCTTTTAACGTGGTTGACAAAGGGACAAAATAGCCACTGGTATTTGCAAAGCTGAACTTGGCACACGGGTGGCCAAAAACAGAAACAGAAGGGGAGCATCTCTAATGCTAATGGAGGCCCTCATCCTTGCAAGAAAATAATCCCTCACCCAATTACATGCCTAAGAGCTCCACTCTCCACACTTCTTCTGCCAGCCCCCTCATCTTTTTTCAATCCAGAGTTTTGGATGTGGATCACATAATCTGGATGTGAGCCTTCTCATAATTTGGAAAGAAGCCTTTCACTTCTGCTGTTGGTTTCTGCCATGGTTCCCTCTACTTCCTTTTGCCCGTTGCATTTTTCCACAGCTGAAGAGGAACTAAAGGAGGACAGGTAGCTCCACAATACATTAGGAATGGTGCAACTCTACCCTGGCCTGCCCCAGGGCTAACCGTCCACGAGGCTTATTGGGATGGTCACCTCTGTTTGCCTGCCTGTTTCTGCTGCTTCTCTTTTCCTTGTGTTCCAAAAGGCACAGGGGAATGTGGCAAAGGAGGGAGTAGAATGACACGCTAGAGCACCAGTAGTGCTATCCAGCTGGTACGCTGGGCGGGACTTACATCTGATTGGCAGTCCGCCCGTTGCGTCACGCCGCATTCCGCCGCTTTCCCGCCCGCCGGGGCGTGCGGGAAAGCGGCGGAACGCGGTGTGACGCAACGGGTGGACTACCGATCAAACGTAAGTCCCGCCCAGTGTACCGGCTGGATAGCACTACTGTAGAGCACCTACCACTCTCCACCTCTCACACTTCCTCTTCTGCTCTCTTCCTTCTCAGACCAGAAAGTGGGAAAAGGTCAAGCATTTGAGGTGGCAGAGGGTGTCTTGGACACTTGAGGACACTTGATGTGCCACCTCAGGTGCTGGGACATCTAGGACCACCTCTGTGTTCCCCAGCTGGTTCCCTGGCATCTTGCGTTCTGGCATGTTGTTCCTCCCATCCCGCCGTCGAAGGCCAGGGTGGGCACGGTCAAGTCAGGTTCACACATTTTGATGATTCCTCCTTTATCCCATCCATTGCCTTGCTGTGAAGGAGTCACAGCAGTTTCAACCCCCCAAACGAAACCCTTCAGTGTATCGCCTCAAACACAATCCTTTTCAATACTTGAGTCAATTTGCACGTTAAGCCACAAGTCCTCAAGGTTATACAGGCTTGGAGGCATTGTGCCCAAGGCATTGTGGGTTTGTTTGTTTGTTTGAAAATAACTGCAGTTGAAGGCTAGCTCTTCAACTGCTCTTGAGACCCTGATTGGCTGGGATGGTTTTTTGCAGCGAGAGCCACAGACATGACTAAGGCTTCTCTCGGCAGCCCAACATCCTTCCTGGCACTAAACACAGATTCTGGGTGTGGCCGTCCCAGAGACTTAGCAGAGCCAGGCAGTCGCTTTCTGATTGTGGAACTTGGACTTCCGTGATCCAGCTGTCCGAAACAGGAGGAAAGTCCCATGAATCAGGGCCAATTGAGTAGCATTGCTGCTTCCCTTTTACAGGATTTCTGGGGGATTCCCTCCTTCCTTCTCACAGGGCTCTGTGCGCTGCTGAGAGCAGTAAGATCATATCCCCAGAGGAACGGCATGCTCAACTAAACACGCGGATGCATGATGCACAAACCACTTCCTGTGGATTAACTCTGCCAGTGTATCTTTTCACACCTGACAGACAGCACCTGCCACTAGACACCCAGCAAACCCTAGGTGAAGGGAAGGCTCCTTGCAGGCACCAGGCAAACAGTGACACCAGCTCCTTCTCATCGGGACAGGAAACCTGGCAGAAGAAAATCAGCCTAGTTCCCAAAGGCAAGGGGAACTGGTCCCCATGGTGGTGATGAGAAGGGGTGCTGGGAAGCCCTGGTTTTAACCATGCACTCATCTAGGTTTGACTCAAGACATTCTGGCTCCTTAGGCAGAGCAGCAAATGCCTCCCCTCTTCACCCAGCCATGCGTCAACCCCTGCCATCTCTTCCTCTGTCCTGCTCCCTGGATTTGAGAAGGAACGGGGCAGGAGAGGAAGTGCATAGGAGATGAGAAGAGAGGGGTAGACTAGAACAAAGACTCTCTGGCCCGCCACTCTCCTGTCTTCTGCACTTCCTCTTCCACTCTGTTCCTCTCTTCCTTTTGGAATCTAGACAGTAGGAAGAGGAGCTGCAGGATCCAAGGTTGGGGGACAGCATTTAGCATGCACACGCACGCACGCACGCACACACACACACACACACACACTTGTGGGACATTTTGAACTGATGGCACAATCCTCACTTGGAGTTAGGCTGGCGTAAGTCCCTTGTGCCGGCCCAGGAGTGTCACAAATGCACCATAAAGCGTGTTTGGACCACTTTTGGAGTCAGTGAGGATGGCACATGTCCGTGCGTCAGCCTCCCTCATTGCAAGAGTGGTGCAAACTTGCTTTATGGTGCTTTTGTGACACTCCTGGGCCGGCACAAGGGACTTATGCCAGCCTAACTCCAGGTGAGGATTGTGCCCTGAATCTGCTAGGTGCAAAGTACTAAACACGTGTTACAGCCGTTTATTTCAAGCCTGTGTTTGTAACTAGCCCCGCACGAAGCAAAAGGCTTGGCTTTGCAGCCTCCCAGCATGGCAGAGATGAAGGCGAATGGGATGGTTTGGCAAGTGTGGGGCAGGGGTCACAGGGCACAAAGTTAGCCAAAATTGGCTGAGAAGGCAGGACTCCCTGAGGACAGGCTGGCTGTCGGGACTGTTTATTCCGTCTGGAGAAGCGAAGGCTAAGAGGGACTGATAAGAGCCTGCTGGCGTTCGGAGCTGCTGATATGAGGGTCCTTACGACCTTTCGAAGGACAGAAGAGACAATGAGGTCGATCAAGAATCGATAAGAGAAACTGAAGGTAAGAGCCAGGGAGGTGCATTTCAAGTAAGGGGTTTAGCTCCTTGCGAACTTTCACCCTTGCACAAGCAGTTACGTGGTCCTCTTGTGTAGTGATGACCCCAGGTAGTTTCAGCGCCTGCCTTTCAGCGAGTCCAGATTTTTTCCTCCACAGCCGTGCTCCTTGCTCCCTTTTCCTGTGCGCCGTGTTTACCGTCACGCGTCCGAGTGCCATGTTCACTGCGCCAGGGAAAACAACGGGTGTTCTAGTGATACGTTGCTGCCCCATGAAGCAGGTGCCTTAGGGCCCCAGGGCCTGTCACACGTACCAAGGGCGTGGCAGGAGAGGTGGTCCACCCTGAGTGCACGCTATGAGGGGTTGCCATGAGGGGTCGCCTGTGCCTTCGATTGCCAAGTTGATTGGCCTCCACTGTGGGGAGTCTCAAGGCAGAGGCCAGGTCAACCCATGGCTATGAGCACCCAAGGGCTGGGTGGTGGAGACGGTGGCCCTCAGTACGCCACTGCCCAGAAATAATAATAATAATAATAATAATAATAATAATAATAATACTTGGATTTATATACTGCCTTTCTTAGGTCACCAGATTTCTCTAAGGCAGGGGTCAGGGAACCTTTTTACCTTATACCCCAAAATATATTTCGATACACCGATGTTACCCCGGTTCCCTGACCACTGCTCTAAAGGAAATGAATACGCCAGCACAAATAAGGTCCTCCACTATCCCAGCGGCCCCTTCTCCGAGTGTGAGGTAATGGGGGAGGAATGTGCGTGCCACTCCTCCGACCTCCCACCGACCTCATGAACACCCCAAGGTGCAATGAAATGAAATTCCTGGGGGTAATGGATGGTCGCGCTGCCAAGACACAGCCGGGCATGCATATAGATTCATATGCATGCCCAGCTGTGTCTCAGCAGCGCAACTGTCCATTACCCCCAGGAATTTCATTTTTACCCCATTTGGGGTAATTTACCCCTGTTCCCAGACCACTGCTCTAATGACTATAACTCAAGGCGGTTTACATGGGCAGACTTTATTCAGAAACCCGAAGGTTTTTACAATTTATACAGAAAATGTTCTATCTTTCAAGAACTACACACATACAAATGGATCTTTCTGGATTTAGTCCTTCTTTCTGGCCACCCGTTTGTCTTCTTGCTGGCTGATAAGCGGCTTCCCTGCTCCCACCAGAGAAGGGGCTGAACTTCGGCACAACTCCCCCTCACACAAGGCAGCCGAAGCTCAGCTGTTAATCAGCCGCAATTAACGAGGTCTGCCGCTCACAGAGACTTCCGGCTGTCCCGAACTGGCGACCTTCAGATCTTCAGCTCTTGTCTTCAGGCAAACGGAGGCATTAACCCTCTCGACTAAATCTTCTGCCCCTTGAAAGTGATCCTTGTTCTTCCTTGTCACTCAGAATTACAGGCAGATCTTCCACTAGCAACAAAAATGAGTTTTCGTATGATCTTCATCTTGGTAAATAATAATAATACTTAATATTTATATACCGCCTTTCTAGGTCATTAGATTGCTCTTTTGACTTTATTATTCAAGGCGGTTTACATAGGCAGGCATTTCTAAACCCAAAGGGTTTTTACAAATCACAATAAGTTCTAATCTCACAAGAACTGCTACATTTCAGATGACACTTTCGTCCAGCCTCTCTTTCTTAGCCGCACGATTGCTCTCCTGCCGGCTGATAAACGGCTTCTTGCTCTCACCAAGAAACAGCTGGTACGACACAATTCCCCTCTCACAGGCAGTCAGACACAGCTCAGATCTTAACAGCCGCATTCTTCGAGGTCTGCCGCTCATGGAAACTTCCGGTGGTTTAGAACAGGTGATCTTCGGATCTTCGGGCAGGACTTTTATCCTCTCGGCTAATACGAACCTGCCATGCACTTCTAGAGCAGTTTTAGCAGAGAGGTGCAACTCTGTGGGCCAACTTGCCTTCTCTGTGATGGTATTGGCTCTGTTTGAAAAGCACTGCACTTTAGGTGACCGCAGAGTGGTGCTTGATCTGTGATGGCTCATTCACATATGCCAGTCGCCATGACAGCAGGGATCTGTGCATTTATGAACCAGCCATAAAAGATTAACATGATACCTGATAGATCAGATCAAGGGTAGATCATAACCACGGCCTCCTAGTGCCACGGGAGTCATGCCAAATGCTGCCCCCTTTACCCAGTGATGTGCCAGCCTCTGTTCTCCCCTCTCCCTGGATTAGAAAAGAAGTGAGGGCAGAGTGGAGGAGAATGGAATGGATTGAGGTTGGCACCCGCCTACCACCATCAATCAGCTACCTGAGGCAACTGTCTCAGTATGCCTCATGGAATGGCCTGGCACTCCAAGGGCCTTTCTAGTCCAGCATCCTGCTTCCAGTGATGCACATCTTCTAAGCAGCTTAGGAGGGCAAGAAGGCAGCCTGGCTTCTTTCTGATCCACAGCAGCAGGTATTCAATGGTAGGCTGCCCCTGCAGGTGGAGGTTCCTTCCATTAAGCGGTCTGTGGCTTATTGCAATATAGACCTATTCCCCTTTCAAAGCCTTCTCAGGTGTTTCACATCCACACGGTCTGACCTGCAGTGGGATCATCCAAGTGGGATGAAGGACGGTTGGGAAACCCGCCTGTTCCACTCCTGGGTGCATTTGCAGACAAAGTCTGGAGCTTAGTCAGCCGCACAAATGTCTGCCTCGAGTGTCGTAACCCGCATGCCAAACAAGCCTTTGCGTGCACGAGGAGACAAGCATGAGGGTCTTAAGATGTCAGTCTGGAAAAAAGCCAACACCCTCCCAATGGAAGCTGTCGGAGCCCCCTGCTAGCTGGGCAAAGAGGCACCTCTTAAGTGGCGCGACTCTTATATTTAGCGGAGGGAGAGCAACTGTCCCTGCTTGGCCCAGCACAATGCTGTTCCCAGTGGCCATTTGCTGGGCTCTCGTGTGCCTTTTTTTTCAAGCGTGGGGGCCCTCTGGGGACAAGGAAGCCTCCTCCCATTTATTTAGCTGTGCAAACTGCTTTTTGCGTTCTTTGCTGTTGAGGTTGCTCCGTCTAGCCTACAAATATTCTCAATAGTAAACCCTTCTGTCTTTTAGAAAAGAGCAAATCTGGCTTCCCTGCGGGGGACGGAGCGCTGCACTTCTGGAAATTGCTTCCAGTCTCGCACCTTTTAAGGCCTTGCCTGTAGACAGCACATGGCACAGAAGGGAGGGTGTCGTCTTGAGGCCGGGATGCCGTCTCCAAGCTCAGCTGAAAATATTTATAAAGGAGCCACTTCCCCTTTTCCTCCTTTCCTTGTCTCTCTTCCAGTTTCCCACCTTATTTGCTCCGTCTAGTCCAGCTATTTTCAACTGGTGTGCTGCGGCACACTGGCGTGCCACAAGAAGTCCACAGGTGTGCCGCGGGAATTTGGAGCACAGCGGTTGAAAATGACTGAAAATCTATTCCGGGCTCTGTGGCTCTGTTTCTTGGGCAACAGTCTGTAGTAATGAGTGGGTGAAGAAAGAGGGACAGGCAATTCGTTACTACACATAGTTGCCCTAGGAACAGAGCCACAGAACCCGGAAGAGTCTCCCAGAAGCTGGAAGTGACATCACAGGAGATGAAGACCATAGAGATTAGTGCAGAAGATTTAGCCGAGAGGGTTAATGTTTATAATACCTCCATGGTTAATGCCTCCGTTTGCCCGAAGATAACAGCTGAAGATCCAAGGTCGTGAGCTCGAGACTACCGGAAGTCCCTGTGAGCGGCAGACCTTGCAAACTGCGGCTGATTAAAAGCTGAGTTCCAGCTGCCTCATGGGAGGAGGAGTGTGCTGAAGTCAGCTGCATCTCTGGTGGGAGCAGGGAAGCCTCGTATCAGCCAGCAGAAGGCAGACGGGTGGCTAAGAAAGAAGGCTAAATCCAGAAAGATCCATCTGTATGAGTGCTGTTCTTGAAAGATAGAACATTTCTGTAAATTGTAAAAACCTTCAGGTTTGTGAATAAAAGTCTGCCTATGTAAACCGCCTTGAGTTACAGTCATTAGAGAAATCTGGTGATCTTAAGAAAGGCGGTATATAAATACATGTATTATTATTATTATTATTATTATTATTATTATTATTATTATTATTA
>JAJKFI010000108.1:864180-879537 GCA_029204185.1 Lerista edwardsae | reverse complement strand
GAGGCAGATCTAAGGGAGGGCAGAGCTCTACGTTTTGCAAGAAGCCTTACCTTGCAGGGGAAATCACGCCTCTCCTGCACTTTTCTAGCCAATCCTCACAGGGAACAGCAACATCTTGGCGTTGCTTACTGGCTACAGCAGCAAGGGAGAGGAGGGATTTACATGACAGGGTAAAGCTCCTTGCAAAACTTAGAGCTCTGCCCTCCCTGTAGATCCGCCTCTGGTCTCAGCTACTGTTGACAGTTTAACTTTAGAATTATTATTTTTTTTAAAATCTCCCCATATCTCTCAATTCCTTCACGGTCAGCTTAATGATAAGAACGAGTAATCAGATGAGTCATGGAGCTCCATCTCCTGCCCTGATCTTAAACCAAAATTGCATCTTGATGTCTGCCCACAAAGATCTTCCTCCTGCCACATCCACAGAATTCATGGTCCTTGTTCTCTGCATGAATTTGCAGAATATGGAATTTGCAACCCTGAGAAATGGCACTTGTCTTACAGAAACATGTCTGACATCCCATAAAAATCCTTAGGTGTTTTGACTGGATGCACTTGCAAATACGTAGGGTTATGTCTGATAAAATCTCAGGCAGTTGAACAGGACACCTCAGCATTTTGCATTGTCTTTGCCCCTCCTTGCAGCGAGCGGAAGGGAAACACACACACACACACCCAGCAGCCATGCAAACTGTGAAAAATCTTAATTGGCACACATTTACTCGTATTGCAGAACTGTGTGGGCGGGTGAGTGTGTTCATGTTTAATCAGAGTACACACTACACAGCCCTGCACGTAAGGTATTGATTTCTTTTGCCGAGCGCAAGCACACACAGGGGTAGGCATGAATGCCCGTTTTAGCTTGGCTCCTGGCTACACCATCTCTCTCCATTCTGCATGTTGGAGTCCTCATCATCAGTCCTGGTGCACAATCGCAGCATCCTTCTCCTCATGTGGGTAACTGGGCTCTCCTATATCTTGAAAATAGGATCAAGATTTGCACATTTTATCTTGCAAGGAATGAGCTCCTAGGTGAGGAAAAAAAGTGCTTTTCTGGTCACCTGCTTAATGGCATCATTTCCTGCTTTATGACATCACTTCCAGCTCACAGCAGGCACAATGAATGCTGTTCAGCCTGATGTATGACATGAGTTGACCCCTTTGGCATGTTTGCAGAACTTGACCAACTTTGTCTTTCTTTTATATATATATATATACCAGCTTGTCCTTACCCGGTGTTGCCCGGGTATTTATTTATCCCAAGCTCCTATTAGACAGGAAAAGGAATGAATTCCATCTATAGTGTAAAATCGAAGTAATTTTATGTACAGGTAATTAAAAGTATAAGAACAGTATAAAAATTATAAAGTAAAATCTTTTACAAATTCACTATAATATTAATGTAACTCAAAACTAGATTATAAACAACATTTTTAGTTTCCCCTCCAGGAGCAAGAATAAATAAATTCTTGGGTGAACCCACTCTTGAGCAAGCAACATAAAGTTGTCCGTGGGAGAAACATGGCGATCTCACATCCACTCTGTAGTACTTAATAGACTGCCCCTGTGACAGAGGCTTGATCGAACTATGTGATCGAGAATGCGAGTCTCACTGGAAATGGCAATCTCTTGAAGTGAAAAGGGAGATCTGTTGGAATGAGTGGTATCCGTGGGATAAAAACTGTTCCGCCCTCTCCCTTTCTTGTCAAGATAGTTGCTTCAATTACATGACCCAGCATCTTCTTGACACACAGCCTTGTGTTGTTGCAAAGTTTTGGCGGGTTGAGGTTCCGTAGTAAAATAATTGGAGATCCCACTGTAAGTAAAAGACGATGTGGTGGCAGTGCAGTTGGATCAAGTGAGTTTCGGAAGTTTGATGGGAAATTGACGACCTCATAGGCATCTACTACAGTATCGACAGCCTTGTATTCAGTGACTATGCCTGGTACATGGCAAGTATTTGATTCGAGTCCAAGACCGGAGCAGAATGATTTCTAAAAATTTCCAGAAGGTTCTACAGAGTTTTATTCATTCTATTCGACTACACTTGGGCTTAAATGTCATTGGGACTGTCACCAATCAGCTTAGCGACCCCAAAAACTATGGACTTGACACCAGTGTTGGTCATTTTGGACATTTTATTTTTCACCCCTTCTCACCCCCCCCCCCCATGCTGATGGGGGCTGAACGTGGACTTAAACAGCATCGGGAGTGTCACTATTCTTCTCAGCAACCCCAAAAACTATGGATTCGACACTAACGTCGGCTGTTTTAAATTATTTTTACATGTCACCCCCTTCGCACCCTCACCCCTAGGGGCGCTAGGGGTGTCTTACCCCTGCAGTATTTCTTTCCAGATCGTAAAGCATATGTGTACCAAGTTTGGTGTCAAATCGCTCCAGGCATTCCAGAGTTATGCTGGAAAACACACACACACACACACACGTTCACTTTTATATATATAGATTTGGTCAGGAGCCCGTTTTGGGCACCTCTGGGTGCTCACAAACAGGATGCAGCAGTGGCACACCCCAGCCTTGGGTGTTCAGTAGTGCATTGCCTTAGCGTATGGAGCCTCCAAAGATACCACGGTTCAGTAGGTTTCAGCACCAGGAACAGCTTGGAAAGGAAACAGCCGCCTGATGAACGTTGCTACTTAAACAGACTGCCGTTGGGCACAATCTGCATATTCTTCGAAGCACAATGGCAGGTGCCCCTTTGCTTGATTCAGGAAGCCCTCTTCTTCTGGAACATTCACCCCTCAAAGCCTGGCTTTGCCCCACTCAGGGCTTGAAGGAGGCAGGCAGGCAGGCAGGCAGAAGGAGACTGGCACACAGCGGAAGGAACAGGGCGGGTTTGTTTGTTTTTAACAAAATCCACGCACTTTGGGGATTCAGAACAGACAGTGGCGGCTGATGAGAAAATCAAAAGAGACAAATTGCACTGTTTGGAGATGGGGAACTTGAAAGGGGAGGGATGACGTGCTCGTCACATTTCCTACACTGGCAAATGTACCTGCCACATGAGAAACAGAGAGAGAGAGAGAGAGAGCTTGACAAGGAGGTATGCCTGAACTTCTCACATGGAAGAAAGGCAAGGTAGAAATGTCATCATGGATCAGCCAGGCTCAGTAGGGAAATGATCTCCTCTTAAGTGCAACATTTATCACTTATTCATTTGCAAATTTTTACACCCTGCCTTTCCCATGCCGAAGCAAATGCCCAAGGCGACTTAGATGGGCTGGCTAGCCTAAACCACCATTTTTCAATGGGATTTGTACAACTATATTCTGGAATAACAGAGTCCTCAGTCACCAGGGTGGTTTCTGGCTGCGTCCCATTGAGATTCAGTAGCCACTTCCACCACAGGCTGTGAGCAGGGGCAAGGAGAGACCCGGGGGGTGGGGTGGCACAAGAGCTCCTGAGTTGGCATGGAAAATGTTGTCCTCCCTTACCTGGGGTCTTGCCAGCTTAATTTCCTCCTGCTGTCTGGATTGGAGGGTAGAGAGCAAAGGAAGGGTGGGAGCAGCGGCGTCATGCAGCCAGAATGCTGGGCGGGAGGAAGGTGAGTGGAGGGTTAGAGTATTGCCAACACTCCAGCACGTGACACCCCCCCACATTCCTCTTCCTTTTCCGACTCAAGGAGCGGGAAGACAAGGAGCAGTGGAGGCGAATTCGGTGGACAGAGCTGAGTGCGTCCTGCCAACCTCCTGCCTCAGGCGACCAGCTCAGCCAGCTTCATGGATGGGCCAGGCTTGTGGTGCAGGGTCAGAGATTTCATCAACATGGGGGTGGGGGGCAGGACTTCAAGGCGCAATTTGAACAGACCAAAGGAAATATTTCTTTAACCAATGTGTAATTAATGTGCCGAACTCCTTGTCACAGGGCGTATTGATGCTGCCTGGCCTAGATGCCATTCAAATGGGATGGATGGAGGAAAAGTCCATCACAAGTTACAAGCCATGATAGGCATATGCAACCTCCAGTTTTAGAAGTAGACTACCTCTGAGTGCCAGAAGCAAGGGAGTGGCCACAGGATGCAGGCATCTTGTTGTCTTGTGTGCTCCCTGAGGCCACTGGTGGGCCACTGTGAGATATAGGAAGCTGGACTAGATGGGCCTTTGGCCTGATCCAGCAGGGCTCTTCTTATGTTCTTATGACACTGTGGGCACAATCCTAACCTTGAGTTTAGGCCAGCACAGTTAGGCCTGCAAAGTTTGGCCGGCACAAGGGCCACTGTAAAGCATGTTTAGACCACTCTCGGAGTCCAGGAGGATGGTGCATGTCTGTGGGCTGGACCACTCCGAGAGTGGTCCAAATGCACTTTACGGTATCCCTTGTGCCGCCAAACTTCGCTGGCCTAACTGTGTCAATCTAAACTCCGGGTTAGGGTTGCGCTCTGCATCAGGTACAGTGTCTATGCTTTCTATGGTGTCAATGCAATCTATGTGGGTCTTCGTTGTTCAATATAGCAGTTTTAATTTTATAACAGGAGTTCTGCCGTCCTCTCACTGTGTATTCTCCTTCCTCCGTGGTAATAAAGACATTTTAATTTCCCCATCATTTTCTGGCCTAGCAGTGGCTGGATTCTTGGCTTGGAGAATGCACCCACACTGCCTCCCAGGATCCTCTCTGGCCAAATGGATTATTCTCTCTCTCTCTCTCTCTCTCTCTCTCTCTCTCTCTCTCTCTCTCTCGTGTGTGTGTGTGTGTGTGTGTGTGTGTGTGTGTGTGTCTGAGAGCGAACGAGCTGCTGCCTCTGTTGCCATAGCTCCTCACTTGCACTTCCTACATGGCCAGACTCCATTAAGGAGAAAGGGTGCCTCCATTCATAAATCCTTGGAGGACCCCAGAGATCAGCTGGAGTTTTGTCTCGTCTCTCAAAAGCATGCTCATTGTGCCGCCACTCAGGACATCGCCTCTCGTTCTTGTCAAATGAAGACGGCACAGTTCAGCGCAGTGAAAGCGTCTATTTTAAGCGCCTTATCTTTATTGCAGAAGCTGGGCAACAGGGAACCAGCGTTGGCCATGAGTTAATTGCGCATTACTAAAATTGGGACTGTGCTATTCCCTCCATTCGCGTCACAAAAGTGGATCTCGTGATCTGGCCTGGCAGATGTTTTAAAGAGAATTGGAGTTTTAATTTGAAGAGTGAGGAAGTCCCTAGGCCTTAAGATGGGATAGAAAACAGGGGGAACATATGGGCCCTGTTGGCAAAGGCCCCGGAACCAAAGAAGAAATATTCAAGACCAGCAGGTCCACCACTGGAATTATTCATTGTGGGAAGAGTACTTCCGTTTTCCTGCCTTTACTGTCGATCAGTTTCAACAAGTGACTCCCAGAGCTGCCAGAGTTGGTGAACCAAATGCCCCTCCCTCCTGAGTGTAATTAGGCTGTGGAACTTCTTGCCACAGGATGGCCTTGAAAAGGGGATTGGACAGCTTTCTAGAAGAAATATCCATCATGAGTTACGAGCCATGATGGGTATGTGCAACCTCCAGGTTTTAGAAGTAGGAGACATCAGAACAGCAGGTGCAAGAGAGTGGCAACGGGATGCAAGGATCTTGTCCTGTGCGCTCCCTGAAGCATCTTGTCGGATACAGGAAGCTGAACTAGATGGGCCCTTGGCCTGATCCATCGATGCTCTATTCTGTTGTTCTTACCTGAAGGTTCTCCTTCATTTTCTCCAATGGTTTGAAAAGGAAGCATGGAAGTATGGCGGAAAGGGGCTTGTGACTCACGTTTCCTCCATACTTCCTGACACTCAGCCGCATTTTGTTGCCCAGCTTGGAGAAAACCTCTTGGAGACCTTCACAATCTGCTTTGATCTTTGCCACCCCAAATAATGTGGTGTCATCTGCAAGTGTAATTACTACTTCCCCCTAACTCCAGATCATTTATGAACAAGTCAAGAAGCACCCTCCCCAAGACAGACCCCACTTCCTCCCCGCCCCCCACTGTGAGCATTGCCCAGTGATTCCGACTCTCAGTTTCTGTAACCAGTTCCCCATCCATCACAGGGCTTGTCCTCTAGTTCCATGACTGCTGTGTTTGCTCGAGAGCCTTTGTTCAGGGTGGAAAAAACCCTTCCTCTTTTCAGTTCCACTGCCAAAAGTACTTCCAGAGTTCCTCCGGAAGCAACTCAACAGGCACAGTGCAGTGTTGGAAATACTCTTCCTTCTCCATGCTTCCTCTTCTGCTCTGCCCTCCCCTTCCTTTTCCAGTTCAGGGAGTGGGAGGAGGAGGAGCGGTGGAGGTGAGTAGGTGGGCAGGCCCTCCACTAATCCGCTGCCTGAGGCAACCTCCTCAGTTGGCCTCATGAATGGGCCGATTCTGGGAATTCTACCTGTGAATCATCTGTCTAAAGAACTTTTCAAGGAATAAGCCCAGGAGCATGTTTGGGGATTAAGTCCCATACAAATCCCACACCTTTTGCTTTATCATTTCCCACACTTTTTTTTTCTCCTTCAAGTGTTGTGTTTGCCCATCATGCATGGGGCGTGGTTTTCTTTTTAAATTCCTTGTGCATCCATGAATTTGTAGAAGAGTGTGCAATCTATGGCACATTCCCATGACGGATTCCAGTGAGGGAGCTGCTGGGGATGTCATTATTCAGGTTTTCCTGAATTCGGCACTTAAATTTCTGAGCAGGGAAAGTGGGGAGAGAGAGGAAACGCTCATCTCTTTAATGCTCCAGGCACTTACATGCACAATGTACATCGAGGCCTCCTGTAGCGCATAGCCTGTAGTTTTTAGCTGCAGAGGGTGACTTCATCGGGGCAATTGCATTTTTTCCTAGGAAATCTTATAACCCAAAGAACAGTCACCCTTAGTGCCAACCCCTCTATGGCCTGGAAGCTGAAATCCTGTACACAATTTCCTGGGAGTATGTCCCATTGAGCACTTGCTTCTGAATAGACATGCCGAGGATTGTGCTGTGATTGAGACAATCAACTCAGGCCCCAGATGGCCGGGGGTGGGGGACAGAATGCCCCCCTCTGTCTGCTTGTACTACTTCTCCCAGTGCCTGGATTGGAAGAAGGAAGTTGGGATGGGGCGGAAGTGCAGAGGAGAGGACGGTGGTGTCTTTGCTGCTCTAGCTCCCCACTCTCCTCCCCACTTCTACCCCTCCTTTTCCAGTCCAGAAAATGGGGAGAGGAGCAGCAACGGCTAGTGTGTAAGTGGAGGTGCCCCCTTCCAGTCTTCTGCCTGAGGCTACCTTCTCAGTGGACCTAATAAATGGACCTGTTGTGAAGACGGTTGACTTAATTGACCCCAAAATGACTTGATCAATTGACAGCCTTCCATAGATTCCATTGCAACCGCTCCCCCCGCAGCTCCAAATATTTTCCCGCACCACCTGCCTCACCATTCCCATGACTCCTCCAACACCTCCCCCCAAATCGCTCCATCGTTCTCCCCCCCCCCATCATTCTCCATCATTCTTGGCTCTCCCACCTCTGGCCTTTCCCATCTTGCCTGCCTGGTGTGTGAGCGGCAGAATAACAAGCCATCCTCTTTCCTCTTTTTTCTGTTCTCTCCCCTCCCCCCCCCCCGCCGTTAAGTGGAAAGAATCAAGGGTGCAGAACAAAAACAAAAACAGGCCGGTCTTGTGACCGGTCAGAAAGCAGAGCCAGCTTCAGACACAGGCAGGCTGCTCCAGAGCCGCATCTTTCCGTCAGAGCTTTGGTGAGTTTTGGAGTGCTTGGGCAGGGAGCATCTTCTCCTAGCGCAACTCAAGCAGTGGACGGCAACTGCACAGCAAGAGTGTCTGAACTTGTTGGAAGAGAGTTTTAGCTGAATGCAATTTGGTGAGAAAGTAACAGGAGGAGGCTCTGCTTTGGAGTACGTGTGGACAGGCTGGACGAACTCAGCCATCAGCCTCTGGTCTTTGCAAGTACATGAGAACCAACTCAGTACATGAGAACCAACATCACCAAGTGCAGTTCTTGTACTCTGCAGCTCCAGGTTTTGGTGATGTTTGGACCCCCCCCCCCCCGATTGCTCAGACCAGTAGTTTTCAACCAGTGTGTTGCGGCACACTGGTGAGCCACAAAAGGTCCGTAGGTGGGTCGTGGGAGTTTGGAGCACAGTGTTGCAAATAGCTGAAAAGCTCTTCTGGGTTCTGCAGCTCCATTTCTAGGGCAGCTGTCTGTAGTCACGAATTGTCTGTCCTTCCGCTGGCAGAGCCAACAATTCATGACTGCAGACAGTTGCCCTAGAATCGAAGCCACAGAACCCAGACGAGTCTCCTGGAAGCTGGAAGTGATGTCACAAGAGGGGATGACCGTAGAAGACCATAGAAGCAGTGGTGTTATCCGCAAATGAACAACCGGAACGCTGGGTGGGACATACACGGGGCTTCCGCATGATTGGCTGCACGTCCGTAGCGTTCCGCAGCTGTCCTGGCCTCGGGGGGGGGCTGCCCCCGGTTAGCATGCCCCACTGCTGCTCGCCCAGGCACCCAGCGTGACCCTCACCTGTCCCCCGCGGTGAGCGGGAGCCCCCCCCGAGGCCAGGACAGCTGCGGAACGCTACGGACGGGCTGCCAATCACGCGGAAGTCCCGCCTACGTCCCGCCCAGCGTTCCGGTTGTTCATTTGCGGAAGACACCACTGCGTAGAGGTCAGTGTGCTGTGAGAAGAAAAATATTGAAAACGGCTGCTGTCGTCACACTGCATTGTAGCATGTGCCCGTTGGTTTCTGGCTTCATTTTCAGAGCAGGCTTCCAGGCACAGCAGGCAATTCGCTGCCAAAGCAAAAAACAAAAAAAAAACCTTGAGAAAGAGAGTGGTCCTTTGTGGACCTCCCACTAGCCTGACGGTAGGATCCCAGTCACTTCCAGTCATGTCCCACCACTCCCTTCACAAAGTGCGTTATTTACCAATGCTGAGGAAGTTCAGCTTCCTCCACCGAAATCCCCTCTTCCCCTTGCCCTGCGATGCTGCCTTCTTTCTGGCCCAGGCCTGCTAGCTCCGTGGCTTCCCCTCTCGTGCTTGCCCACTGCAGTGCAGAATTGGAGAGTATGGAATTTGCAGTGCTGGGTTTTGAGGCCATGTGTTCTGAGCCAGGGTTAGGATCTGCTGGGCATAGGTCACCCAGGACAGTCCCACCCCCTCTTTTCGGCACGTTCGCCGCATTCAGGAGATGGCACAAGGGATTTACGGTGGCTTGGGGGGTGGTGGTGGTGGTGGTGAGAATTGTGCTGCCCAACCCCAAAATGTGGTGTTTTGGTGTTTTTATGCATTATCAACAACAGCAAAACCCACCTCCAGAGGCGGATCTACAGGGAGGGCAGAGCTCTGAGTGTTGCAAGGAGCCTTACCCTGTCATGTAAATCCCTCCTCTCCTTTGCTGCTGCAGCCAGTAAGCAATGCCAAGATGTTGCTGTTCCCTGTGAGGATTGGCTAAAACGGTGCAGGAGAGGAGTGGTTTCCACTGCAAGGGAAGGCTTCTTGCAAAACTTAGAGCTCTGCCCTCCCTTAGATCTGCCTCTGCCCACCTCTAATTATGGGCTGAATCTCTCCATGGCAGAACAGAAAGCAGTGAACATGTGCACTGAAGAGCGAATGTGAGAATGGTCCAAATGTGGATCTCAGCACCTGTTAATGTAAAGTGGCAATCAAGGCTGGATTCTGCCAGCGAAGGGCCCCTTCCACACACAGGGCCCAATTGGGAGCCACAGGTGCCATTGCCTTAAAGCCAGCCCTGGCTGCCCTCTTCTTTGGCCTCAAAGATAGAGGAGCAGGAGCCTCCTCCAGGTTAGGGAGACTGGCGAGCAAGAAGCCCCCCAACACTGGCCCCACCCTTACCAACACATGAGTGCCGTCCTGCAAGGCCCACTGCCAGGCACCCACCCACCGTCTTTTGCAAGCCGCTCCACTCACGCAGCTGCAGCTGACATTTTTAGAAATGCGACTGAGCAACTCGGCTAGGCAGTGATGCCCGCCGTATTGCCGCCTTCCCCGTCAGCTTTCTTTTCATTGCTGTGCCCCCCCCTTTTTGTGCAAGGCTGACCCAAGGCCTCCTGGCATCGAAGAGGACATGCTAAGGGTATTAACCCGGTATGTATCCACCTTCACTGGAGGCACACTCGCCTACTCCAGTATGTATCCACCTTATATCCTACTTCATCAATGCATGTAGGCACCTGGTTCTAACACTCTCTTTCTTTACATCCTACTTAACTTTATTAATGCACTGAAACACACATACATCACCCACCCATATCTCTCTCTCTCTCTCTCTCTCTCTCTCTCTCTCTCTCTCTCTCTCTTTCTTTACATCCTACTTTATTAATGCACTGAAACACACATTTTTACATCTGAATCAGGATAAAGGTTGGTTTCTCCTGATTGCATTACTATCTCCAGCGAAGGTGGATACATACAGGGTTAATACCCATGCTAAGTGCCTTTCCCTCTTAACTGGCAGTGTGCCTACTACCCACAGCCCACCTCCTGGGATTTTGAAACGAAGAGGGGAGGGGAGGGGAGGAAAAGAACTGTCAAGGGGGCTCTAGCCTAGCCCACCACTCTCATTTTCCCTCCTCCATGCCCATTTCTGTCTCCTCTTTGCTTGTCCTTTTCTCTCCCTTGTGGACATGCAGCCATCCATCATACACCAAGAGGATGATCTTGCTGGCAAAGCAGCTCATACCAGCTAAGTACATGATGTGGAGCTGTTTAAATATTTAGAGAGGTGGGGGGGTCACGGAAAATATACCCTGGCTGCCAGTCTGTTCTCTGCCGCTCGTTTCTGTATTTGAATAGCCAGGTGTTTTGCAACCACTGCATCGTTGTCATTGTCAACGTATCCAGTGTCCTCCGTATACCTGGGATTTCATAAGCAGCTCAAATGCAAAGAGAGAGGTCTCTGCCCCAGAGAGTATGCAATATAAGTTTCAGTTGTGAAGGCGAGGGTAAGGATGGATAACAAGGAATGAATGTAAGCAAGTATATTTAGGTGAACTTACGACTTCCTTTCACTGTGGACTAATGCCGCGATCCACTTCGTGGGTCATGACACGCTGCTCTGTCATAGCGCAAAGCATTGCTGGAGGCTGCTCACAGGTTGTGCCGGGCCCACTCTCCATTCCATGAGCTTCCATTGGCTTCCCAGAATGCCTTGCAGGAGCAGGCACAAACCAGAAACAGCTTCCAGTCACTTCTGCAGGGCATTCTGGGGCACATGGAGGCCAATAGAGTGGGGCTCTCAGTAATGCTTTGCAGCGCTCCAAAGAGCATTGTGTCACAACCCACAGCACATCGGGTTGTGACCCGCCAGTGGGTCATGACCCACAGTTTGGAAAACACTGAACTAGAAATTAAGCCCAAAGCTTCATGGTTTCCCACTGATGGTGAAGGAGCAGTGACACCATGTACATGTTTTGGGAGGGTGTTCTAGGCATGCGAGGCAGTGAGAATGGGCAGTGGTGTTTTAAACTGAGGCCGGCCCAATTATGAGGCTGACTGAGGCTGTTGTCTCAGGTCACAGACTGGGGAGTGGTCTGCTGCCTGTCCTCTCTGCCTCTCTTTCTCCTTCTTGCAACTGCTGGATTTGAAAAGGAAGAAGGGAACTGAATGGGAGGGGGAGTGTGGAGGAGAGGAGAGTGGTGGGTGAGAATAAGACTCTCTAGCCCACCTCTCTTCTGTCCTTCTCACTTCCTCTCTGCTTCCCTCTTCTGTTTTGATCCAGGGAACTGGAGTTGGCGGAGGAAGGTCCGCAACTTGGGTGCCGTTTGGCAAGGAGCAGTGGCACTTTGGCATGTTGTCTCACTTGGGGAAGCCCCAGTTGAAGTGGGCAGGAAGTGAGGATGAATGATCTCGGATGAAGGAGCAGGGCTCCATCTGGGAATGAGGGCGGAGGGTGAGCTTGGCGGTTGTCAGCTCTGTTTGCACCCAGGGAGGATTTTCTGTCTAGCCAGCCAGGCTTCACCACCTCATTTCCCCAGAGCGACCGAGTTAGTGGCAGAGAGAGAGAGAGAAGGACAAAGGTGACTCAGACCAGGAATACCTGCAAGGCCAGAAGTGTGCTCAGCAACATGAGCCAATCCTGCTGGCCATGTGCTATGGGAGGAAGGTGGAAAACAGCGTGACAGCTTCGTCCAGCCCACCAGTTACCTGGTCACCAGCCTGTCTGAGCCACAGAACACTCAGCCCCAAAGCCCAACCAATGACTCGGAAGCCTAAGAACAAACTCACGCTGGGCCGCATTTTTGTAGGGTTATAGCACCTGTTTTTGCTGTGTCATCTCCAGTTACGGGACGGGCCTCTCCCATTAGGGCAGTCCCCACATGCAGAAGCTCGTCCCCACTGCTGGGGCCTTGGTGTAGGGACCTGCAGTCCAGGGGTTGTGATTTAACCTCTGGAACTACCTGGAACAAGATCTTCTTGGGCCTGAGAATTATTTTCCAGCACAGAAGGAAGCAGGAATGTGCGGCACCTGCTTGCATGGGAGGGGCTGCAGCTCAGCGGAAAAGTGTCTGCATTGAGAAGGCTCTGGATTCAGATTCTGGCGTCTCCAGGTAGGATCGGGGGAAGGAAGGCCCTGGTGTGAGAGAATTGCAGTCCCTGTAGACTGTTCTGAGGTGGGTGGACCAGCAGCCTGGCTTCGGGTCGGGAATTTGCCTGTGGGGCTGATCTGGCAGCCCTGGAGGAGGGTCTGTGGCTGGAGGTGGCTGGGGAAAGTCCTGGCCTTCTGGCTTCTGTTTTATCCAGTGGTGTCATGCAGCCGGAACGCTGGGCGGGAGGAACGGGCAGTGGTGTCATCTAAATGATTTAAGAACAGATACTCACTTTTGATTGGCACGTGTCGGGACCCGCCCACCGGAAGTGACGTCATAAGCCGGAAGTGATGTCGTGGCAGGAAGTGATGTGGAAAAAGCCCTTTTTGAGGCTCAGACAATTTTAAACTGACCCAACAGTTGCAACAGTATTCCACAGCACCCCCAGAACATGTTAAGGCGGCCTGGCATCATGTTAAAGTTACCCGGCATCATGTTAAAGTGACCCAACAGTTCCAAAACCCCAGAGCAGCTCATTTTTCAGTGCCTGCCTGCCTGGCTCTGAGAACGTGCAGGCAACTCAAACGTGCAGGAAATTCAAATGTTGCAGGGGGCGGAGTCGATGAGTGGGCAGGCGAATGGGCGGGGCCAGCCATAATCCTAGGAACCGGTACTCACGTACCCCCGCGTACCCCCTGCATGACATCACTGGGAACGGGTGAGTGGCAGCCCGCCCGTTGCGTACCGCTCCGTTTCGCCATCTTCCCCGCCCCCGCAGGGGCGGGGAAGACGGCGAAACGGAGCGGTATACAACGGGCGGGCTGCCGCTCACCCGTTCCTCCCGCCCAGCGTTCCGGCAGCATGCCGCCGCTGATTCGATCCCACTGTGGCTCTGGACTCGATTCCTCATTCATTTCTTCCACGGCAGCCAGAGTGCCTGGCCTGGTTTCCCAACCCTTCCAGCCCCAGCTAGCTGATCTCATTCAGAGCCGGGTGATGATTGGGAAAGCGATGCCTGAGTGCCGTGGGAAGGGAGTCCACCTGCGGCACTCCTCAGGGCTTGGCGGGATCGCGGTCAACACCGCAAGGAGGGATCATCCAACTCCCTGGCACTGGGCGACACCCAGTTCTGCTTTGTTTCAGCTTCGCCCGAAACCAGCGTCGGGAAGCTGTGGGCGAGTGGATGGGGTGAAGCAGGCGGCCGTGGAATCCGGGCACGGCAAAGGTGACTCAGGGCACAAGCCTAACCTGGAGTTCGGCTGGCACAGTGAGGCCAGCAAGGCTTGCCCGGCACAAGGACCACTGTAAAGCGTGTTTGGACCACTCTCGGAGTCAGGGTGGCCAGCACACAGACGTGCAGCATCCTCCCTGGCTCCGAGAGTGGTCCAAACGCGCTTTACAGTGTCCCTTGTGCCGGCCAAACTGTGCCGGCCTAACTCCAGTTTAGGATTGCGCTCTCAGACTCTTAAGAGAGTTGTTAGGGGTGCTTTTTTGGGAGAGTGGATGCCCCAGAACCAGGGGACATCCACTGAAATTGAGTGTTGGGAGAGTTAAAACAGATAAAAAGGAAATACCTTTTTACCCAGTGGGTAATTAAGCTATGGAACTCCTTGCCACAGGAGGTGGTGATGGCATCTGGCCTAGATGCCTTTAAAAGGGGATTGGACAGATTTCTGGAGGAAAACTCCATTGTGGGCCATTGGCCATGATGGGTGGTGCAACCTCCTTACATTAGTAGTAGGCTACTTCAGCATGCCAGGTGCAAGGGAGTGGCAACAGGATGCAAGCATCTTGTTGTCTATTGAGCTCCCTGAGGCATCTGGTGGGCCACTGTGCGATACAGGAAGCTGGACTAGATGGGCCTTTTATTTGGCCTGATCCAGCAGGGCTCTTCTTAGGTTCTTATGTGCTCACCCCATTGAAGCAGTTTTTGGAACCTCCTCCCGGACCCCACTTTGCTCCTGAAAAACATGCAGCATTTGTGGCTTCTAGGGAAGAAGCATGCCAGCATGCCTCTCTGGATCCTGGCGTCCAAGACCAAGAGGGATTCTGGGCAGGGACAGGAGCACTGCATTCTGGACAACTGTGTCCCGTTCAAAGGCATCCCGGTATTGGAAGTGTGCTCACATTCTTTTTGCGCCCTGGTTATTTGTGTCCCTGTTCAGGTGGAGCAGCCCTTACCTGGAATTCTGAAATCCGGAATATTTCAATGTATCAGTGAAAACACCAAACCTGACTGGTGTGATGCACTTGATGTGGGGGGCCCTTCAGGGCTGTACTGGAAGCTGCTGCTGTGGCCACAGGCCACTCCCGATGAACACAAGGAAGTGCTAAAGGGATTCTGGGCCCGATCCTTTGCAACATTCCAGCACCGCAGGAACGCACGGCTGCATTGGTGCTGGAAGGTCGGATCGCATTGGGCTCTCAGCCGGTTTTGCAAGAACTGTACTGGCGGCCGGGGAGCTTCCGGGCCCCCAGGGAAGGGGCCGCCGTTCCTCTCTGCAGCCTGCCTGCAGCACAGCTTAAGGGTGGTACCCAGGGTGGCCCGAGACACACACACACACACACCCTGCCTGAGACAGTGTGCCAAGTGCTCCTTCCCGCTTAGGGGGTGATGTGTCGGCCTCCCCTCTTGCACTCCTTAGCTTGGAGGAGGAGGGGTGTGTGGCGGGAAGGGGAGCTGGGCTGGAGCAGCAGAGACTGCTGTGAGCTCCCCTCTCCTCTGCCCTTCCTGTACGGTTCTAGCCCCACTTCCTTTTCCAGGCCAGGGCGTGGGAGGAGCAGCAGCAGCAGCAGTGGAGGCAGCTGGGTGGGCGGAGGAGGGTGCCCTCCCCCAATTGGCAGCGGGGGGGG
>JAJKFI010000108.1:770868-831502 GCA_029204185.1 Lerista edwardsae | reverse complement strand
GCGGGGGGCGGGGAAGACGGCGAAACGGACCGGAACGCAACGGGCGGGCTGCCGCTCACCCGTCCCTCCCGCCCAGCGTTCCGGCTGCATGACGCCGCTGGTTAGCAACAATTTTGGGGCGCCAATAAAGAGGACACGGCTGGATCAGTGCCGCTGGTTTGGGCCAACTTATTCTCCAGTGCAGGCGACACACCCGTAACCTCCTGCATCCATCTGATCTCTTTCTCTCTCCCTTCTCCAGAGGTTCTGTAAGCAGCGATGCCACCCTACCCCCCCCCAAGGATGGGTGCGCCACTGTGCCAATGCCAGGCTAGCCGTAACAGGACGATGGGCCCGATGCCCCCCACCCCGCGAGGACCGTGAAGGCGCTGGGCCCAGGCTGGGGACCACCCCGCCCCCCACAGACTGTCTCTTCCTGTTCTCCTTTTCTGATGATGATGATTCTTTTTTTAATATGCACCTTATCAGACTGACCCCCCCCCTCCCCATAGTTCATCCCAGGAGACTATATAACCACATCGTTATTTAACTGGCTGGGTACTTAAGGATGTGAATAGTGTACAGAGAACCTCAGAGTGAGCACGAGATGGCGCTAGCAGTCGTCCTTGTGGCATCGCTGCCCCCCACACCGTGCCCCCCTCGAGGGGGTCTTTCTTCAGTGTGGGTGGGCCGTGGAGATTGGAGCCCGACACGTGGGGTGCCGTCTGCGTGTGCGTCTGCGGAAACCAACAGCGGCAGGCCAGTCGGGCTCTCTAGTCTAAACTCCCACCGTGGGTCTCAGCCAGCTGCACACCTGCAGGAGTGTGTGAGTGTGTGCGTGTGCACTCTTAGCCACTCAACAACTGCCATTGTCCAACACACTGTGCTTTTTTTGGGTGCTGCTGTTTCGGCGTGTGTGTGAAAGGGTGTGTGTGTGTGTGTGTGTGTGTGTGTGTGTGTGTCCACGTGTGCGGGTGATGGCTGGGACCGTACTGCGCTGGGTGTCATTGTGACAGTATTACGCATCCGAACAACCCTTGTGGACAATAAAGTGAAGAAACGACTTGTGGCCGTCGCTTCTTTGGGGCTGAAGATGTGCACCAGTGGGTCGGGGGTCCTCTGCCGTTGGAAGGACTGCGATGCTTCCAAAAGAGTTTCCCTTGACCCCCCAAGCGTATTTGTCTCCCCCACTCCAAGTCCTCCTCTGAACTGCATGTTTGGGGCTGTGCAGTGATGTCATCTGTAAATGAAGATCCGGGACGTGGGCAGGACTTCCGCGTGATTGGCAGCCCGTCCGTTTCGTTCCACGGCTGCCCTGGCCTCGAGGGGGGCTGCCCCCGGTTGGCGCCCCCCCCCGCTGCTCGCCCAGGCACCCGGCGTGCCCCGCACCCGTCTCCCCTGGCGAGCAGGCACCCCCCGAGGCCAGGGCAGCCGCGGAACGAAACAGACGGGCAGCCAATCACGCGGAAGCCCCGCGTAAGTCCCGCCCAGTGTTCCAGATCTTCATTTACAGATGACACCGCTGGGGCTGTGAGGCAGTACAGTGGGCCCTTGGGATCAGCAGGTGATGGGGAGACACACACACACGGATACTGAAATCTGCAGATCTGCTCACATCACAATCGGATGCCGAGGCCACGGATAAGGAGGGCCCACTGCATACCCCGCCCTGACTGGGACCCGCAGCCATACGGAAGGCTGTGGCTATGAGGAGTTCAGGTGCTGGGGAGGGCGGCAGTGGACTGATGGAGAGCCCACGGGAGCACTGGAAAGTCTGCTCATAATGTGCCCAGCAAGAGCACAGAAAGTCACTCGGCACCCAAGCAGGCAACTGGTCCGTCCGTCCTGCTGTTCCGCCTTTTCTGATTCATACGGCTTTGGCGTCTTTATAGGTGTTTGCAGGGGGAGGGGGCAGCGGTGTTATGCTGCCGGAACGCTGGTCGGGACATCCGGGTGATCGACAGCCCGCCCGTCGCATTCTGGAGCGTTACGTCGTTTGCATAACCAATTATGCCACTTGCGTACGTAATGCAAACGGCGGAACGCTGCGGAACGCAACGGGCGGGCTGTCAATCACCCGGATGTCCCGCCCAGCGTTCCGGCAGCATAACACCGCTGGGAGGGGAGCAGAAGATGAGCACAAATTCTGCATCTTTTCATTTCTAGGTGGCAGTGGCGTCTCTACAGGGAGGGCAGAGCTCTAAGTTGTGCAAGAAGCCTTACCTTGCAGTGGAAATCACTCCTCTCCTGCACCGTTTTAGCCAATCCTCACAGGGAACAGCAACATCTTGGCGTTGCTCACTGGCTACAGCAGCAAGGGAGAGGAGGGATTTACATGACAGGGTCAGGCTCCTTGCCAAACGTAGAGCTCTGCCCCCTCCCCCCGCACAGACGCCACTGCTAGTTGGGGTTGTGACCACTGGAGGTTTCCTGTTCTGGAGGGAAGGCCACACACAGTTTGCAGTGCTGCACACGGTGGGTGGCAGGTGAGCGGAGTCTTTTTGTACGCTCACAGAGAAAATAAACAGGAGGGGTTAAAGGGGGAGGGCCAGTCCCACGTCCTCCTGAGGCTGTGTGCTAAATGCTGCCCCCCTTTCCAATCCAGGGAGCAAGAGGGTAGAGCAGGAGAGGAGAGTGGTGGGCTAGATCATCAGGGATACTATGATTCTTCTCTCCTGCTCACTTCCCTTAACACTCTAGGCCCACCCAGTGTGCATCACTTTACACTTGTCTATGTTGAAACGCATCTGCCATTTGGCTGCCCATTCCCCCAACTTGGAGAGATCCTTCTCTCCTGCTGCTTGGGCCCAATTCTGCACTTGTCTGGCCAAGACTGAGCCCCAACACCCTTGTATTGAGCAGGGCAAAACTACTGTTAACCCCCAGCCTGGAAGTGGGTCCAATGCGCCTCTTGCAGAAGAGTCACCAGCTTTACCCCCCACCCTCAACTCTGTCAGGGCTGCTGGGGCCGAATCCTGCAACCTAGGAACCTGACCTAGCGAGCACCAGGTGCAAAGCCCACTGTCCCAGAAACTCCCTGCTGAGTCTCCCCAGGGGTCCTGATGGACAAGGCTGACCAGGTTCCCCTCTAGAAACAGCTCTGGTGCAGCAATGGAGAGAACACAGCTGGGCCTCGCCTTCTCAGTTGCAGCAGCCACGCCAATCAACATCAGTCCAGAGCCAAAAAGTCCAAGCCAGAACCAGCGTCCAGAGTTGTAGTTAGTCCACAAGCCAGGTCCAGTAATCCACAAGCCAGTCCAATAGCCAGCAAGTCAGGTTGAAGTCCACAAGCCAGTCCATCCATGCTCCAAGTTCAGTATGCCACATGCCAGTCCAACAATCAGAGCGCCAGATCAGTCAGGGTCCAAGTCGCACCAAAGCCATATCAGAATCCAAGCTCGCAACGATGGTCCACCCAGATTTGTCATACACAAGTTGGCCAGTGGGTTCACTCCAGCCCCTCTCACTCAAACTTGGCTCTAACTACACCCCACACACCACCTGGTGCTGCTCTCCCTTTCTTCATAGCCAGGGCCCTCATTAGCCTGCCTAGGCTGCAGCTGTACTCCTAAGGCTAGCAGGAGCCCTGGGATTAACCCCATGTGCTCCAGATTCAGCAGGAAGGGAGGCCACTGCTGACACCACAAGCTACTTCCTTGTTTGATGTTCTGTGTCCCCATTACAGCCACCTGGATGGTGGAACCATGGTTTGGTCCTGGAATGAGGGTATGGTTCAGGACCATGGTTACCACGGGGAATGGGGAAGGGAAGCTTTGTATACCACCTTTACTCCTTCAGCAAGGTCAGCAAAGTGCTTTGCATGGCGGCAAACCGAACAGCCTTGGGCCCAGGGCAGTGAAGTGTCAATGTCACATGATGTTGTGACATCACCTCCAGGTTCTCCCAGAGAAGGAGGCCCTGGGGGTGGCCACTTTCCTGCCACTCCATTCCTTCTCCTGTGGGGTGCCACTGAGCAGAAGGTACAGGGACAGCCGGATTGCAAAGCTGCTGACACAGAGGTTAGCAGCCTCATGATCTGGCTGCCCCCATTCCTCCTGCTCAATTGTGTACCCCTTTATCGAGTGCCCAGGGCAGGTACCCACACCTGCCACACCCTAGTTATGCCACGGGCTTTGCACCAAAACGGAAAGATGGAGCAGGAGAGCCTGCGCAGGACAGGAGCCAGAAAGACTGAAGAGGAGAGTGACAGCGCGACCTCTGGTTCACCTACTCAGAAATGAGCCCCTCTGTGGACAAGGGGACTGACTGGCGTGCCTTCATATGTGATCACTGCGTCAGTTTCGTTTCCTCACTTCTACCAAGACTGAAAGAGGACCAGAAACCGATTTGTTTGCTGAGTGGACTCAGCAAACTGATTTTGTTTGCTGAGTAGACTCAGGGCACAATCCTAACCTGGAGTTAGGCTGGCACAGTTAGGCCAGAAAAGTTTGGCTGGCACAAGGGCAGTGATGGGATCAGCTAATGACTTGGGAGAACGCTGGGTGGGCAGCAGGAAGGCTGGGCGGGACTTCCGGGTGATTGACAGCCCATCCGTCCTGGTCCGCCGCCCACCCGCCCGCCCACCACACGGGATGCCCCCGGGTAGCACGCCCCGCCGCTGCACGTCCTGGCACCCGGGGGCCCCCACCCATCCCCCCCGGCGAGCGGGTGCCCCCTCCGAGGCCAGGGCAGCCCGTGCAGCGAGCGGGCAGGCAGCGGACCCAGATGGACGGGCTGTCAATCACCCGGAAGTCTCGCCCAGCCTTCCTGCTGCCTGCCCAGCATTCCCCCGAGTCGTTAGCTAATCCCATCACTGCACAAGGGTAAATGGTAAAGCGCATTTGGACCACGCTTGGGAGTCAGGGAGGATGGCGCACATCTGTGGGCTTGCCTCTCTGACAGGAAGAGTGGTCCAAACATACTTTATGGTGTCCTTTCTGCTGGCCAAACTTTGCTGGACTAACAGTGCCAGCCTAACTCCAGGTTAGGGTTGCTTCCTTAGAGGTGGGGGTAAGGCTGCAGCATGGGAGTTACTGAAGCTCATTGTGCTCATTGAAGATACTGAAGATCTGTGCTCATTGGTGGAGGCGACCGTCCGTCCTTAGCCCCACCCTTCTGGGAGAGCTCCAGGGCCAAGCCTTTTGCTCCTCTCAGGTGTTGCAGATCAGACCTTCCTTGGCAGTGCAAAAGGTAAGGCGTTCCACTGGTCTGGGTGGCAGCCCCCTCCCGGGTTGGCTGCAGCCCTGTTTCTAGGACTGCCAATTCTGCCGCTGTTGCTCCTTCAAGACCACAGCCCCTTGTCAGGGGGAGGGCTGGAGGTGCCGGGGGAACTGGAGGAGGCATTGCTGGGCGGGGGGTGGGAACGGGGCTGTGCGGGCTGAGAGAGACCTTCACGGATGTGGTGGGCAGAGCAGAAGGTGGCCTGTGGGCGGAGACAGGTTTCTGGGCCTCCTGATCCTGGGCCTGCTGCTCTGCAGTCTCCTCCTGGGGGGAGTCCCTTTTCCAAGAGCCAGAGCTTGGAGCAGGTTTTGACCCTTGGCCAGCCATTGCATAAAGCGTAAGGTGAGTCTGACCTCATCATCCCCTGTAGACTTGCTCTTTCCGGCTGCACGAGGCTGACCTCCCAGGTCAGGGGTTCCCAAACATTTCCGACCAGCGTCTCACTTGAACTACTGGGCCATTGGCTGCGTGCCCCCCCCATAGGGCTACAATCCTATACATTCTATAGGGTGGTGGGCTTTTTTGCGGGGTGTCTGTGCAAGAATTGTGTGGCTCCCCTGCCTGGTTTCTGCAGCTCCCTGGTGAGCCTATGGCTCAGCGTTTGGAAACCACTGTCCCAGGTTGTTCCAGAAGGTCTCCCAAGGTTTTCGAACTCTTCCCTGGGCTGATCTGTTGAAGTGCTGCAGCCAGTGATGTCATGCAGGGGGAATGCGGGGGGAACTCAGTTCCACCAGTTAAAATTAGGGCTGACTCCACCCACTTCACTCTCCCTCCTCCCAATTCCTCTGCAAAGAGCTTTTCTTCTTGGTTGGCCGGCACTCAGAGGGTTAAAGGGAGCGACTCCGGATTCCCAGGGGGGCACAGCCCCTCGGAAGAGGAGCCGTTGCGTTGCAGCAGATCCGCTTTTGTGAACTGTGGCGCACCACGGAAGCATGAAGCACCCTCTGCGGCTGGGAGGTATGAGAGAGAGCACACCTCAAATGAAAACCTTCTCTGCTTTGCAGAGAAGGTTCTGAGACCGTTCCAAGCAGAGTAGAAATGGGAAGCATAACAGTCCATGAATGTGCCTGAGGGCCTGATCCTAGCCAACTTGCAGCGCCCATGCAGCCACAATGCAGCCCTGAAGTAAGGGCACAAGCATTCCCTTACCTTGAGGAGGCCTCCGTGGCTGCCTCCCCCTCCACAGAATGCAGTGCGCACCCCATTGGCACAGCTGCCTCAGAGCTGGAAAGCTGGTCAGGACCAGGCTGTGAATTAGCGAAAGCACTGAGGAGACCAGCTACAGTTCCCGGAAAAGCAGCCCCAGGACGTTTTTCTTTCCATAGGGCTGCACTCAAGCTCACCTCTGAAAAAGGCTTTGGCTATGCAATTAGGCAGGAATGTACAGGAGCACAATGGATCAGGGCTGGACCAGAATGTGGCAGGCAGCTGAAACCCAAAGACAGCCCACTTTCCTGCCTCCCTAGGCAACCTCAGCAGTGGTCAGGGCCCCTCCAGCACAGCAAACTTCAAAGAAAAACATGCAGTTTTCCTAGAACCGGCATTATCTGTAAGCCAAAGCCAGAGGGGGGGGGGGAGATGCACTCACCATCTGGACGCTTGTTAAGGAGGTGCCTGCAGTCTGCCTGGATGCCATCCAGAGCCCGGACAACAGGGAGGAGAGGTCAGAAATTCCAGTTCAAGACGACCCCAGATGAGGTGAGGGGGATGAGAGTAGGGGAGGGGCCCTGAGGACGGGATCTGGCCTCCGCTCTGGCCAAGGAGATAAAAGGGGGGAATGAATCCCCCCGCCTGCAGCCAGGCGGAGCCACAGACTGCCCAGGGACAGAGAGAAGGTGGGTGTACTAGGAACTGGAATCAAGACAGAGCTACTGTTGAAGAGCTACTAATATGATGTAACAAATGAAGCTTTCTTTGATTGCTGATGGAGCTGTCACCTCCAGATGCAGGGCAAAGGACTGGAAAAGGCTTATTGCCTTGAATTACTATTTAATACAGAGTGTTCGGAGAAGTTGCCCATGGCAAGCAATCCGCATTGAGGTAACACTTCTAATTTGCACAGTATACAGACCAGCTGATTATACAAATTATACATATAATTATTCTATGTATAATTATATAAAATTATACGGAGCAGCTGATTGGTTGCCATGGGCAACTTCTCCACTGTTTTCACTGCTTTATGCCTTACCCCACTAATTTTGCGGGAAAATTTCCAATCCAAGTGGGTTAAGATGGTTCCTTCCAAGTTGTGCTGCTTGGGGCTCTCTTCTGAGGCTGTGTCGTCAATGGGTTTAGACCAAGCCAAGGAAATTGTCAAGCAGAGAATCTATGATATTGAGAGGCAAAACAACTTAAGGCAATGTCCTAACTTTCTCTCTATTGAGGATAGTAAATACATATCTAAACCCTCACCCTACTTGACTCTATTAGAAGTTCCACAACATAGGAGGGCTTTCTTTCTTGCGAGATGGGGGCTTCTTCCATCAGCAGTCCTGGAGGGCAAATTCAAAAGAACTGCCCTAGCCGAAAGGCTTTGTCCCTGCGGCACGGGGGAGGTAGAACTTATAGAACATGTTTTATTCCAATGTTTATACTACCAGGGAATTCATGAAAAATTCATCTCCCCTCTAGTTAAAAAATTTAACTAGAGGAAGGGGAGTTGTCTAAATTGTTACTAATAGGGTGTAATGCCCAGGTAACAAAGCAATGTGCCAGTTTTTTAGCGGCTGCAGGGAAGATTCGCAAAGTATTGGTCACTCAAGAAAGAGAGTATTAAGTCCACGAGTCTATGTTATTATTTGATGTGGTTTTATAGTGTAAGTCAAATTCTTTTTAAATAACTTTTAAGAATGTCTACTTTTGTCTGCTTTTTAACAATGCTTAAGATTCTGATTTTGAAGTGATTTAGCATGCTTTATATTCATCTCAGAGCCCTTGTACTCCATAGATTTTTGATATGTATATGCATTTATGTATGGCTCTGTTTAAATTTTTGATATTTCTGGTCTTCGACCGTAATAAAGATTGACTGACTGACACTGCTTTATGAAAAGTGCACAGTGACTTTCCGAACACCCCGTACTTGATGCAGCAAGACAGGAGAATCTTTGTTTCAGTCAAGTCAGAGGGATTTCCTGATAGATTCTAGTTCAGCAGGTTTTTTTGATAGATTCAGCAGGGAGACCTTTGTTATTAAAAAAAAATACAGTAATTATTTCTGTTCCTGGTGCTTTACATAGCATGAAAAGACTGGCCTCTGTCCCCAAGGGGCTTGCAATCTGGACATTGGCGCCCGGGAGAAGAGGAGGGAAGGACAGAGGAAGGGGAGCGGTTGGGATTTCCGTCACAGGCACTCAAACTTGACCAGAGTCCAGACTGTGGACTGTGGTGGGATTTTGAATAAAAGTAGCAGAGGAGAAGGTCTTGGACTGGTGCTGGGAGTCCCGGGAGGCAGTTCCAGGCAGAACTATTGCAATGCGCTCTACGTGGGGCTGCCTTTGAAGACGGTCCGGAAATTACTAGTACAGAACGCGGCGGCTCGAGTGGTTGCTGGGGCACGTCGGTTTGACGCTGTCGAGCCGCTGCTTCGGCGACTACACTGGCTGCCGGTTCTGTTCCGGGCCCAATTCAAGGTGCTAGTTTTGACGTTTAAAGCCCTTTACGAAGTGGTGTCATCTAAATGATTTGAGAACAGGTACTCACTTTTGATTGGCACGTGTCGGGACCCGCCCACCGGAAGTGACGTCATAAGTGATGTCGTGGCAGGAAGCGACATGAAAAAAGCCCTTTTTGAGGCCTCAGATGATTTTAAACTGACCCAACAGTCGCAACAGTATTCCACAGCACCCCCAGAACATGTGAAGGAGGCCTGGCATCATGTTAAAACCCCAGAGCAACTCATTTTTCAGTGGCAAGGAAAGGAAAGGCTCCGCTCGCTGCCTGCCTGCCTGCCTGGCTCTGAGAACATGCAGGCAACTCAAACATGCAGGAAATTCAAACGTTGCAGAGGGCGGAGTCGACGAGTGGGCGGGCGAATGGGCGGGGCCAGCTGTAATCCTAGAAACCGGTACTCGCGTACCCCCGCGTACCCCCTGCATGACATCACTGCCTTTACGGCTCAGGTCCAGGGTATTTGAGGGACCGCCTCCTCCCATATAATCCTGCCCGTACTCTTAGATCATCTGGGGGCCCCTTTTGACTGTGCCACCACCAGGAGAAGTGAGAGGGGCGGCAGCCAGGAAGAGGGCCTTCTCGGTGGTGGCCCCCCAACTTTGGAATAGCCTCCCCTTAGAATTGAGAACTGCTCCCTCTTTGTTAACATTTCGGCGGGGGCTGAAGACCTTTTTATTTCAAAAAGCTTTTAACTGTTGACAGGCTGGCTGGCTGGTTTGTTACATTTTTATATCTTGATTATACCTTTTGATCCATGGGGCTTGTTGTTTTTTTTAAATTGTATTGTTTTGTTTTAATCTTGTTCTATTGTATTGTTTTAATATTGTTTTTAAATTGCTTTTTAATGTTAAATTTTGTATTTTATCGTATTTTTGTATTGTAATGCCGCCTTGGGTGCCTTCGGGCAGAAAGGCGGGATAGAAATCCAATAAATAATAAATAATAATAATAAGAGGCAGGAGGGGAGGGGAGGCAGAGCAGGCGGTCGGGAGGAGTGGGAGAGCTTTGGACGGGCGCTCAGCAGCCAGAGGAGCCTCGGTCTGGAGCAGGACATGAGACACGGGAGGAGGTCACGGTGGAGCCCAGCATGGACTGGACAGGGGGCTGTGTGGGGGTGACGGCCGCGTTGCTCAGGAGTCCTGGATGAGCGTCTGACGCCCTTTTGCTTCTTGTGCACACAGCGTCCCATCCGCGAGGTGGAAGGAGAACCGGAGAGCGGAATGAGTGAGTGCAGCGTCAGCCGTGGGCACAGCAGGCCTTCCCTGCCCTGTGCCCCTTGGGGTGCTTCCCTGTGGGGGTCCTCCTGGCTCAGAGGTCTTCGGCTCCTCAAGAGCAGGGACCACAGCCTGCAACAAGGCGGACCTGCCTGTGAGAGCCAAGCAGCTCATCGCCATCTGGTTGGGCTGGACAGGGTGGGTGGCTGGGTGGGTGAGTGGGCGTGATAAAGAGCCATGTGGCGACTTCCCTGCTCTGGGCTTCAGAGGCACCCAGCTCACAGTTGGCCTTCTGCAGTCATGCGCTGGAAGTCGGGGTGGCCCTGAAATGCACTGGTGTGGGGGCTACGTGCCAGCAGCACCCATTTGCCCTTCCCTGGACAGCAGTGTCCAGAAAACAAAGGGGCTTTTGCGTCTCCTCAGTGTGGTCTGCCATGCTTGTCCATCTTTGAGCGAGGTTTCCGACAGGTGCCTCCCATTCATGCTAAAAAGCAGAGAGTGTGGGCACCCTTGTGGGAATGCTGTCCCTTGTGCACCCTTCCGGGCTGTGTGAGTGAAGTGCACTTTCAGTTTGAGGGAGGGCAGTGAGAGCCTGCTTGAGTGCCGGATGTGGCTTCCCCCTCTCCTGCAAGATGCCGTGAGTGCCCTGTCAAGCCTTTTGCTCTGTCAGGGGTGCGGAGCTTTGACCACCACTCTCTTTTTCCTCTTAGATATTGCACTTGGGGCATTAGCTGGGGCAGGTAAGCTGCCAACGCTTCTTAGCTCACTTCTTAGTTCCTCTTGGTTATTCAGTGGGAGAAGGACACAGCACAACCGAGTGGAAGGCGAAAGGCCTCCTGGCAAGAAGTGGTTTTTGCAATGGGACAGGAAGGAAGACTCTGTTTGGGAGGGAGGGAGGGAGGGAGGACAGTGGTTGGAGGAGCCGGAGATGGATGGAGGAGGGGGAACTGGCAAAGCAAAGGTCAAGAGCAGCAAGGGATTATGGGATGGGAGCAGAGGCGGAGGGAGGGTATGGCAGCATAGGGCACTAGCCCTGGGGTGCCATAAGGAGGGGGGTGCCGATGGCATGCCCCCCGCGCGCCCCCTGCCACGCTTCGGGCCACTTGAGTTGCCCAGAGCACAGAGAGCTCGCGCCAGAGCAGCTCCGAGTTGGCGTGCGCCCTTTCTGCGCAGGCCGCTCTGCCGCGAGCTCTCTGTGCTCTGGGGGAGTCCCCGGCTGGGAGAGCATCCATCCGTCTCCCCCGGCTTCAATTGAAGCCGAGGGACATGCATGGAAGCCCCTCCTCTGTCACTGACGTCATGACGTCACGGCGTGGGCGCAACGCGTGCCTTGCCCTGGGCGCGGGCAAGGCACGCTACGCCCCTGGATGGGAGAGGTAAGAGGGTGCAAGGCTGCAGCGGGCTTGGCAGCAGGGTCCTGCTGCCCAATTGTGGTCCCCAATTGTGGGGGCCCCGACTGCTGCCTCCCTGCTCACAGCCACCGATTCCCTCCTCCCACCTCTCGACAGGAAATGCAAGAGCCCGACAAAGCTGAAGGGTGGAGGTGGCCAAGATCAGGCGTATTAAGGGTGGGCCGACACCCGCGGCGCAGGGCTTGCTGGAGCACAATCTGGCTGGAACTGCCAAGCGCCGCTCGTTGCCGCCGCCGCCGCCGAGCCTCAGGCAGGGCCGGGAGGTCCTTGGCCTCGCCCACAGTGCGCTAACCCAGGCAGACGATCAGGAGGGCCGTGGGAGTGGGGTGGGATGGGGATGAGAGTTTGGGGGGTGGGGTGGGGCGCCCCCTGGGCTCCAGGAGGGAGCCACCCCTGCAGGAAGCCACTGTCTCTGTAATATAATGCTCCCTTGCAGCCTGATGAGCTCAGCACTGTGCAGGCAGCCAGGCAGAGGCCAGAGCCCCACGGACCCAGGCAAAGCAGAGCCCAGCTCAGGATGACCAGGGGTGCAAGAGCCCCTTCCCTGGCCCTACCTGAGGCCAGAAGAACCATCACCGGGACCCTGCAAATCACCACCCGCCACCCAGAACACCTGAGCCTATTTTGGGCCAAGTTAAGGTTGCCATCGTGAACTGCTGCCTTTTCGTTTCAGGGCTGGCTTTCTTTGGCATCCCAGCCGCAGTTGGATTTCTGGGTTTCACCGCAGGTGGAATACTGACTGGGTCCTTGGCTGCAAAAATGATGTCTTTCTTTGCTAGTATCAGCGGCGGAGGGGTGACTACTGGGGGCATCGTTGCTCTGCTGCAGTCCATCGGTATGCCTGCTGATCTTGGAGGGTCAGGGGGCCAGCTCTGTAGCAGAGCCTCGGCTGCCCCCTTGTCGCCCTAACTGTGCGCTCCTCAATCTCGTGTTCCAGGTGCTGCAGGTGTCTCGGCTGCAACCACAGCTGCAATGGCGGCAGGAGGCGCACTGTTGGGTGCCATCTTTCCATGAAGGACACGCAGGCAATGTGTAATTGCAATTCTTTGGAAGAGGTGGGGGCCAGAGGCAGATCTAAGGGAGGGCAAAGCTCTACGTTTTGCAAGAAGCCTCACCTTGCAGTGGAAATCACTCCTCTCCTGCACCGTTTTAGCCAACCCTCACAGGGAACAGCAACATCTTGGCGTTGCTTACTGGCTACAGCAGCAAAGGAGAGGAGGGATTTACATGACAGGGTAAGGCTTCTTGCAACACTTAGAGCTTTGCCCTCCCTGTAGATCTGCCTCTGGTGGGGGCTTTATGCCGAAGCACTGATGCCTCATAACTACAGGTGTCCCCCAGTATCGGGGGGGGGGATACATTCCCATACACACACACCCTGCAGATACCAGAAACTGCCGATGAAGAGGCACTCTGTCTCCGCAGGAGATGCCAGACTCCAGGGCTTCCGTTACGTCACCAGGCGCTCCCCAGCTTCCTGCGCGACGTAGACACACAGCAAACCTTGGAGAAGCAGAGAATCGTCATGCGATGAGACGAATCCCCTCAAAGCAGGGCCTGCCTGCGAGAAACAGCTTTCAATAAGATCTCTCAGCTTTATTAAGAAAGACCAAAGACAGAAAGATGGTATACAAAGAAACAATAAAGTTGCGTGCCTTTCCCCTAAAGCAGTATTGCATGTTCCTGTCTTTGGCTGCGAGAAACTCAACCCCATCTCACTTTGCCGATGCCGCCCCAAGGTAAAATTGGACGGCCTCAAAGGCCGAGGAGAGCCACGGTGGGACACCCCGCGCGCCTACTCCGAAGGGAGCCCCCGCTCCCGAGGTGGAGGCGCTGACGCGCATGCGCCGTGATCGAGGCATCAGTTTCGTTTCCTCGCTTCCACTCAGCCTCAAACCAAAGCAGAGCCGGAGGCGACCCGATGATGTCCTGCGACTGCTAAGCTCCAGGGGGCGGGGATGCGGGGGGGGCCTGAAGAGTCTCTCTGCACTCATTGGTGGAGGCGGCTGCCTGTCCCTGGCCCCGCCCTTCTGGGAGCGCTCCTGGGCGAAGACTTGCTCTCTTCACTTGCCTCGGAGCAGAGACGTCCGTTGGCGGCGCGGGAGGTGAGGTGGTGGTCTGGAAGGGGAGCCCTTGCTGGAAAAGGGGGGCTTGGGTGGGCTGGAGCAGGGTGGCGTCGTGGGGCTCTGCACGTAGAGGCTTCTGGGCACGTGCAGAGTGCCCGAGGCATTCTCTGGATGGAGTCTCTTCACCCCCCCCCCCAGTCGGGCAAGGGAGTCGGACCTCTTCTCATTTCGAAGCTGGGGAAGGCGGGGGGTGGGGGCGGGCTCCTGAAGACCCCCGAAGGCGTCTGCGGCGCAGCTGAGAGTCCAGCGGGGGAGGGCGGATGGGTGCGCGGCTCTTCGATGCTGCGTCAAACTGCGCTGCTCTGGCAAGAAAATGCCCAGAAGTACCTCGCAGAAACCCGCTTTCCGAGGGGCAAATGTTCTTACTGCACTTCACAGTGTAGCGAGACGGGAAACCCTCCTCTTTGTCCCAGCCAGACTGGAGTCCGATGGCTTGATGGAGTCCAGTTCAGCGGTTTCTCGCGGAAGCCTCCCTTGGTGGTAAAAGCATCATTTCTGCGGCGCTTTCCGCGCCTAGGGTGTCTTGCATTGCTGAAAAGACTGGTCTCTGCCCCTAGGGGCTTGCAAAATGGATATCGCCACACGGGAGAAGATCAGGGAAAGGGGATGGAGGCAAGCGGGGCAGATGCGGATTTCCTTAACAGGCACTCAAACCTGTGTCCGGAGTGCAGACTAAGGTGCGTTTTTGAAGGCAGTAACAGAGGGGGTGTTTGTTGCACTGGGAGTCCCAGGAGGGAGTTCCAGGTATAAGAGGCAGGAGGAGTGGGAGAGCTTTGGGTGGTCGGGGTGGCTCAGCAGCAGAAAGAGCAAAGGTCGCCTGCAGGAGATTGACACATAGTGGAGTTCAGTGTGACCTGGAAGGGGGCCATGTATCCACTACGGGTGGTAGTGCTCAGGGCACCTTAACCTGTTGCTGATACACTTTTGCTTCCTGCGCATGCAGATTCCATTGTAGGCCAAGAGGAGGAGCTACCCTAAGGAGCCAAATGGGTAAGTACATCCCCTGCTGTGAGCACAGCATTTACCCGGTCCCCTTCCTGTCAGTGTCTTCCTTGGCTTGGCTCTTCTCCCACTTTTGTGTTCCCCATTTTTGTGTACAGTGGTGCCCATTTGTGGAATGCCTCTGTTCCCAGTTAGAGTCTCCTTAGCGTGGAAAGGAAGGCACTAAGGCAGAAGAATGAGCTGGAATTGGTAGGGCATGAAATACAGAAGCCTTGCACATACTTGTGTATAAGTCCAACTCATGGATAGGTCGAGGGCAGGTTTTAAGCCACAAATCATAGAATTTGCTATGACTTGTGGATAAGTGGAGGGTAAAACTAGTGGGGGGTATGAAATGCTTTGGAAATGATTAACCAGTAATTTTACTGAGGCAGCAACAGACAGACAGACAAAAAACCAGAGCCATTTCATTTTGAGGCAGCACAGAAAGGGGGCTTTTCTCCAAACACGAAGGAAGAGAGGTGAAGGTGCTTTTGGGAATTGTGGGCTTTGTGAGAAATACAGTACAGCACCTCCGTAGCAGCAGCCCTAATAATGACCACGATTCCCATAAGCACTTTCCCCTCTCTGCCTGTTTGGAGAAGAAGGAAGATGGTAACTGGTGTTTTGCTTGCTGTCTGTTGGTGCCAGAAAACAATTACTGGTAAGTAAAATTGCTCCGTTTTTTCCCCACACACACCCCGCCTCAAAAGTGTATGTGTTGCAGGATGGAAGCCCCAAGGTAGAACCTCAGCCAGGCCTAGCAGAAGCTTGGCCTGCAGCAGAACAGCAAGAGGCCTGAACCAGAGGCCTGAGGTGGTTCACACCACCACCTCACACCACAGGTGGAGGCTAAGTGCCTGCTGGTGGACACCAGACCCAGGGGCTGCTAATGAGGCAAGCCTGCCCAGCAACAGCATTCTATTGGCCTGCCTGGGTATAAAGGTGGAGGCTCTTGGTCAGAGCGCAGCGGGACGCTCTGCTGCTTTGCTGTATGCTCGTGCACTGCATATATTTTGGTAAATCCACTGTGGCGAGAACAACTACACCGTGTGGCTTCATTTGTCTGGGAGCAGAGCCAGCCCAGCTGTTGCTTGCCTCTCGGCTTCAAGGCGCATGCTGACACACCGCTTTCTGCATCTTACCCCCGCCCCCCGCTATTAAAAGCTGTATTGACCATATTTGACAAGTTGATGATGAAGGAGGCTGGGGGTTCCACCGGTGCTCTTTTTCTTCCTAGACTGGCAGAAGCGCTGCCTGCCGGTGAACCCCCGTTTTTGCCTTGCTGTGGCTGAGCACCCTTGCCCTCTTGTTGAGCAGGGCAGGGTGAGTGTACGTGGGGTGAAAACAAAAAATAAAATTAAAATTTTGACTAAATTGTTTCACAGTCCCTAAAACAAGCGGTAACCGTTTACTTTTCAAAGGCCATCAACGCACTTGGTTTGTTTGCTGTAGGCTGACATGGGTGCAGTTTTGTATCAAAGTGTGCTTGGATCCATCTGGTCCATGAACTCACCTGCACTTCTGAAGCGCACTTGTAGATGGCTTTCCATTCTGCCACAGAGAGATCAATAAGCTGTATCATAGACTTGACATCTCTTCTACAGACCTCGGCTGTGAACCTGGCCCCCCGAAGCTCCTGTGGCCAACCACGTTTTCAGTTTTCGTGGGGCAGAGCGTGGGTGAAAGCCTGCTTCAGTGCGAGACTCCGGCTTCCCCTCTCTGCCAGAGGGGAAGGCCTTGAGTTCTATTCCGCCAAGCCTTTTGCTGGGTCACATGTGCTGAGCTTAGAAAAGTCTTGCCAACCTGCCTCTGTCTTTTCCTGTAGATGCTTTGACTCGGGCTGTAGTTGGCACTGCAGTTGGCGCAGGTAAGCTGCTTCTTGGTGGTGGGTGGTGGACTCACCCACGACTTTTGGATGGATGGAGGTGGTGGAACTGGAAGAGTGTTTGTACAGTGTTTCTTTCCAGTGTTCCTGAACACGGTGGGCTTGCTTCTGAGTAAAAAACAAAACAAAACCGTTTTCAAAGGCCTCCAGTTAATGGGTAGGAGCAGGAAATAGACCCCAAGACAACGGAGTGGATACTGAGGCAGGGAAGCATAAGCAGTTCTGTCCATTGCCTGAGCTTAGGGGGAGGAAGATGTCCTGGGGAAAGTGGCTTTTGAGATGGGACAGGAAGGAAGTGGGGAGACAGCCAAACACTGAAGGTGTTCCAAGCAAAAGGAAGGAAGGAGAGTGCTTGGAGGACTGGAAAAGGTAGACAGAGAAGAAGTGTGGAGGAGAGGAGAGCAGTGCTTCTCCAAGGGCCTGCCACTGCAGACTAGCAACCCCCTCCCCCCGATGTGCTGTGGACCTACATGCCACAAACAGCCTTACCTGGCCTTTCCCACTTCCTTCTTTCAGCTTCACAGAGCTTCTCCCAAGGTTTGCTGCATGACCACGTTGTGTGGCAAGCCTGGGGACATCCTGAGAAGGCAGATGATGGAAGGCCCTGAGGTCTTGCCGCAGATCAGTGGCCAGCAACCGGTCTGAGGGCTGCAGTTTGAGAAGATAATTAAAAGGGGCATTGAGAATAAGAGAGCCGATATCATGCCATTGTACAAATCAATGGCAAGGCTGCAGCTGGAGTACTGCGTACAGTTCTAGCTGCCACACTCAGAAAGGGCATAGTGGAACTGGAAAAGGTGCAGAAGAGAGCGCCCAAAATGATGACTGGGCTGGGGCACCTCCCTGGTGAGGAAAGGCTGCAGCATTTGGGGCTCTTCAGTCTAGAAAAGAGGCGCCTGAGGGGGGACATGATTGAGACGTATAAAATTATGCAAGGGATGGATGGAGTGGATAGGAGGAAGCACTTTGACCTTTCACTTAACAACCAGAACTAGGGAACATCCACTAAAATTGAGTGTTGGAACAAAAGAAAATATTTATTTACTCAGTGTGGAGGTTTACTCAGTGTGAACTTCTTGCCATCACAGGCTTTGATCGGTAAGTCCAGCCTGAGGTTAGTTGGTCTCATTATGAGGGCCGGGTACGAATTTTTTTTTTTTTTTGCTATCATCCAAATTAGTCGTGGATGGCAGATTTTTTTTGCCTATTCCAGTCTGACAAGGGAGGGAGGGACGGTGTATCTAGTAGGTTTCATATTTTTAAAATGTTTACTTGTGTTTAATAAAGCTAAATCCAGCCCGTAGTCTGGGTTCTTCACTGGGGGTAGGGGTGCGAGAGTAACAGGTTACTCAGAATGCCAGATGCAGGGGAGTGGCACTGAGATACAGGTGTCTTGTGGTCTTGCGTGCTCCCTGAGGCACCTGGTGGGCCACTGTGAGATACAGGAAGCTGGACTAGATGGGCCCTTGGCCTGATCCAGCAAGGTTGTTCCTATGTTCCCAAGCACTGATCAGGAGTGTTGGAAGAATGAGGGCTAGTGACTTGAATTTCACATTCCTGTGAATGCATAAGCTAAGTACAGTGATTTCCACTCCCTGCATTTCACGGCCATTCAGTCCCTTTGCTTAGAAAACTGGACCCAGCACTGTAGGTTCTAACAGACAATGTTGGTTCCTGCCCCAATACAGTGGAGTCTCAGTATCTGCAGGGATCTAGTCCAGGACCCTTTGCAGGTACCAAATTCCATGGACAATTGGATCTGGTGCAGGGGCTGGTGCGGTGCCACAACCACTTGCCAGGGGACTGCACCCACCCCTCCAGAGGCTGCACGCATCCTCCCTGCACTTCAAAAGGCCTCCCGTGTGCACCTGAAGGGCACTTCCAGCTTGCCAGAAATGGCCCTTGTAGTGGAGTCTGGGAGGTCTCTGAGGCCCTTCAGGCTCAGCATCTGCAGAGATTAAAATCAGGAAATGCTGAGTTGACAGATAAGGGGGGTCCGCTGTGCTTGAGGTGACTCCGCATAGCCAGAGAATCTGCTTAATCTACTAGCAGAGGCAGATCTACAGGGAGGGCAGAGCTCTAAGTTTTGCAAGGAGCCTTGCCCTGTCATGTAAATCCCTCCTCTCCCTTGCTGCTGTAGCCAGTAAGCAATGCCAAGATGTTGCTTTTCCCTGTGAGGATTGGCTAAAACGGTGCAGGAGAGGAGTGATTTCCACTGCAAGGTCAGGCTTCTTGCACCACTTAGAGCTTTGCCCTCCCTCAGATCTGCCTCCTAGTGAATCCTTGCCGACCTTTATGGCCTGCTTGCTGACGGTACTTCACCTGGCATAGCTTTTGATTGCACCTGTTGTTGCCACCACGCAAGCCTCCTCCCAACGCCTGCCTCTCGCATCTCAGAAGGCAATTCTGAAATAAGGGGCGCCGTTGAACTCCTGCAAAACGCTGCGTTTTGTTCAAGACTGCCACGGTCTCACGGACTTGTCATTCCAGGGGTTGTGTGCGTTGGTGTCCCAGCCGTCGTTGGAGTCCTGGGTTTCACCGCAGGTGGAATTGCGGCTGGATCCGTGGCTGCAAAAATGATGTCTGCTGCTGCGATTGCCAACGGCGGAGGGGTGGCTGCTGGGAGCACCATTGCTGTCTTGCAGTCACTCGGTATGCTTGCTACTCTTGGGGGGGGACTAGCTTGGGGACTAAGTTCGCCCCCCTAGGAATCCGGAGTCACTCCCTTTAACCCTCTGAGTGCCGGCCAACCAAGAAGAAAAGCTCTTTGCAGAGGAATTGGGAGGGGGGGAGGGAGAGTGAAGTGGGCGGAGTCAGCCCTAATTTTAACTAGTGGAACTGAGTTCCCCCACGTTCCCCCTGCATGACATCACTGGGACTAACCCTATTGCAGAGCCTCAGCAGCCCCCTTGTTAACTTGTGCTCCTCGCTCTCGTGTTCCAGGTGCTGCAGGCCTCTCGGCTGCAACCAAGTTCGCAGTGACAGCAGGAGCAGCTGCTCTGGGGGCCATCGCTCGCTGAAAGAAGCAACGGGCTGCCGCCTGTTCCCCAAAGGGCTGTTTTTAGGGACATTTGCACAGCTCAGAACACGGGATCTTAAGGCTGGCTAAACAAACCGGTGTCATGCAGAGAAACCTTCAATAAGATAATTTAGCTTTATTAACAGAGATCCGAGATGGAAAGATTGCATACAGTGAAGTAATAAAGATATGTTTCTTTGCCCTAAAGTAGTATTGCATGTTCCTGTATTATGGTGGTTGCGCGAAACTCAACCCAATCTAACTTTGCCGATGCAGCCCCAAGGTGAAATTGGATAGGATTGGGTCCTGAGAAACATGGCCTTTATGCCAAAGGTAGAGGGCCCAATCCTGTCCAGAGCTGTTGCAGCTGCAATACCACCTCAAGGTAAGAGAACAGGTATGCCTCTTCCCAGCCTGGTTTAGATGCGCAAAATTCCAGCGCTGCACAATTGACTGTGTACAGGGGGAAGAAGATTGGGAACAAAACATCCCTCTGCATGTGCCAAAAGTTCCAAGCGCTAAGAAGAATTCCCCTTGGTTTCTCTGGTAGTTCTAGGGGAGTGGGGTTCCAGCATTGGGGTGAGGCAATGCAGCTTCAAAGTAAGGGACAAGCATTCCCTTACGTTGGGGAGGGCTCCGTGATTGCCACCCCCCATGGCAGGATGCAGCACATGCCCCATTGGCACAGCTATGCCAGTGCTGGAAACTTGGTTAGGATTGTGTCTGGAGGCACTTGGCTCTCTGATCTTTCCATCCTCTGTGTTTTCATTGGATGCTGTGCTCGGCCTTAAGTGACCCACCAAAAACCATATTGTGATCCACCAGTGGGTCACAACCAACAATTTGGGAACCACTGATCTAGAGTGTCAGAGGAATGAGGGCTAGTGACTTGAATTCCATGTTCCTGGGAATGCATGGGATAAATATTGTAGTATAGATCCTTTATTGGCATAAGACAGGCATAACAGACAAAAAGAACAAAAGCAAACACATTAAATCATCTAGGGCATAATTCAGCTTTTTGAATGCGCAAATCAGTTAACTTATGCAGGAAGGTTGCCACCCTTTCAGTTATTTCAGCCGAAGAGTCCGATAAGAGAGAGCATAATTTAGCCACATTAGAAAGCCCGTCTTGTTCTCAGAATGGGGACCAGGAAACTTTGGCGGATCTCAACATAGAAAGAGCAGTAGAGAAGAGAACGGGCGATTGTCTCAATATGCCCCTGCATATGGAATCTTATGGAATTTCCCATAAAGGACAGCAGATGGCAGGGCATCAAATCTGGCTACAGAAAAAGCTCTCCGTCTCTGATGGCAGTGCAGCAAGTAAAAATATGGAGCGACCTGTCCGTAGACTATTGGGATCTTCAAGCTTAGGTGAGAGCAGGCTCTGTTCACTGCACTAAAAAGATCTTGCCTTTCAATGTCCAAGAGTCTGCGTTTAACACACTGAAATGCCTCTCGGTAAGGGAATACACCTAGGGTCTCCAGAGAGAAAGAGCGCCCAAGGGAGTTGATTTTCTTGTCCAGGATACCTATCACATCTATAGGAGATGACTGATTAAGTTTGAGAAGCATCTGGTAAAGTAAGCTACATGGATCATAGTTGTAATATAGCCACATCCAATATTTAAAAGCCATCAGCCAGGCCATTGTTTCCAGCAAAGATTGGCCAGTTTCAAGGCACATGGCCGCATAAGTTACTCCGTTAGGTAGGCCTAAGATTTTTCATAAAAGTTTACCCTGAATGCACTCCAGAGCGTTATTTGAAGCCCCAATCCAGAGAGGGCAACCATAGAGTAATTGAGGGATTACCTTGGCATTAAAGGTCTTCAAGGCTGCAGGGATGTCATGATTGCCCCTCCCAAAATGCACTACGGATTGGGCAGTTATGTTGGCCGAGTTGATGGCTGTTTTCCGGTGGGCAGCCCAGAAAGAGCTGTAACACAGGTTTCGAACAAGGTATTTAAACTGTTTGACTTGTTCTAGTTGGTGGCCATTTAGTTGCCAAGGAAGCAGCTTCCATGTTCCATAGAACATAGGTATTTTAGATTTATCAAAATTTAGCTGTAGTCTATTTGCTGTCAGGAACTCGGTGCATTTTTTCAGAAGACGTTTTAGACCCAGATGCGTGCGAGAGAGTATCACAGCGTCACCTGCGTACAGGTGGGGCAGTGCCCATCCACATCCGCCAAAAAGGGGGCCAGGTCATTGATGAATAAATAGAGTGGGGGCTAGTAAGCACCCCTGTTTGATTCCCTTATTTGCGACAATTTGTTAAATTCCCCACAGAGGAACATTTTATCTGGCAGGTGGTATTCTGGTGAAGTCCCTTTATAAGAAACTAGCGTTTTGTTACCCGGCGTTGCCCGGGTAGTTATTTATCCCAAGATTCTATTGCACACGAAATTACCAAATTACCAATCAGCTCAGCCAATCGTTCCAGCAGGGCATGGCGGACATTTTGTTTCACACCCTTTCTCGCCCCCCACGTTGAGGGGGGCCCGAACCTGGACTCCAACGGCGTGGGGAGCATCACCCAGATCCCAACATCCCTCTCCCAGATCCCAGCATCCCAGATCTGTTCCGCAGGACTTCTGTTCAGCAGCTGTTCAACACTGTAAAGACTTCAGGTGCTGGAAAGGTTATACTCTGCATGTCATAATCAGAGTGACATCAGCAATGACATCATAATAGATTGCCCCAGGACACCACATATCAGCTGAAGTACACACACACACACACACACACACACACACACACACGACCCTAACTCAGAGAATGGTCCAAACATACTTGACGGTGTCCTAACTCCAGGTTAGCATTGTGCCCTCAATTACTGGGGCATGAAGCCTTATTTTCTGTTAGAACCTATAGAGCTTGGTCCACAATTATGAGCAAAGAGACTTTTAGCCCAAGCCTATTCAACTTTTCAGTGCCAACGCCACTGCAATGCAACCCCAAGGCAAGGAAAAAAGACCACTTCTTGTACCTTCAGGAGGCTTCTATGACTGCCCCACCACCCCCACAGAACGTACCCCACTGGCATAACTGCATTGGCATTGGAAAGTTGATTAGGGTTGGGCAGTAAGTGGCTGTGAAATGCGGAGGCGGAGATCACTATATTTATCCATCTGGTGGTGCAGCGGTTTAAACCGCTGCTGCTGGGCTTTCCAACCGGAAGGTTGGGAGTTCAAGACTGCGCGACGGAGTGAGCTCCCATTGCTTGTCCCAGCTCCTGCCAACCTAGTAGTTCGAAAGCACCTAAATGCAAGTAGATAAACAGGGACCACTTCGGTGGGAAGGGAATGGCGTTCCGTGCGCTACGGCGTAGAGTCATGCCGGCCACATGACCACGGAAGCTTGTCCTCGGACAAAACGCCGGCTCTACAGGCTTTGAAACGGAAATGAGCATCGCCCTCTACAGTCAGCCACGACTAGACCATTCGGTTGTGGGCAGCGAAGGGATCTGGTAATGAAGATCCGGAACGCTGGGCGGGACTTACGTGTGAGTGGCAGCCCATCTGTTCCGTTCTGCCGCCTGCCCGCCCGCTGTGAGGGCTGCCCCCGGTTGGCGTGCCCCACCGCTGCTTGCCCAGGCACCCGGCGTGACCCCCCACCCATCCCCCCCGGTGAGCTGGCACCCCCTCCTGGGCCAGGGTAGCCTGTGCGGTGGGCAGGCAGGTGGCGGAATGGAACGGATGGGCTGCCACTCACACGTAAGCCCCACCCAGCGTTCCGGATCTTCATTACCAGATCCCATCGCTGGTTGTGGGGAAACCTTTACCTTTACCCCCATAGGAACACCACTGATTATGTTTAGAAATAATTCCCTTACGCCCAGTGGTGTCATCTAAATGATTTAAGAACAGGTACTCACTTTTGATTGGCACGTGTCGGGACCCGCCCACCGGAAGTGACGTCATAAGCCAGAAGTGAGGTTGTGGCAGGAAGTGACATGAAAAAAAGCCCTTTTTGAGGCCTCAGATGATTTTAAACTGACCCAACAGTTGCAACAGTATTCCACAGCACCCCCAGAACATGTTAAGGAGGCCTGGCATCAGGTTAAAACCCCAGAGCAACTCATTTTTCAGTGGCAAGGAAAGGAAAGGCTCCGCTCGCTGCCTGCCTGGCTCTGAGAACATGCAGGCAACTCAAACGTGCAGGAAATTCAAACGTTGCAGAGGGCGGAGTCGACGAGTGGGCGGGCGAATGGGCGGGGCCAGCTGTAATCCTAGGAACCGGTACTCGCGTACCCCCGCGTTCCCCCTGCATGACATCACTGCTTACGCCTTAAAACAGAAAACCGCAAACCCCTCTGACCACCCCTTCTGGGGTGACCTCTGGGGGCAGGTTGGTTATTGGGGTGGTCAGAAGGGTTTGCAGTTTTCTGTTTCAATGCGTAAGGGAATTATTTCTAAACATAATCAGTCCTGCCCCTGGGGGGGGGGGGAAGAATGCTGTTGCAGGAGCCTGAGCTCCTGTGTAACGCGGGCCCTCCCTCCTGCCTCCAGAACTATTCGTGGTGCGGAGAGCTGGCTCAGAGGCTTTGCTCTCCGAGCTGCAAATGGCTCTGGAGGCGAGGGGAGAGGCCTCTTTACACAGGAGCTCAGGCTCTGCAAAACTTAGCAGTAGTAGTAGTATCCAAAACCTTTATTGGCATTACATAATACATAATACAAACGCGCACGAACAAAACACATTCCAACTTGAGTAGGGGGAGAAAGAAAGAAAGAAATTTAACGTTTGTAATAAAATTTGCGAGAGATCTTCATAACAGTAAATAGCAATTCAGCTACTTGGTTGGTAATAGATGCCGAAAAATCACTCAGAAGTATTGGCAGTGGGTCAGAGAGAGAAGGGAGGGAGGAAAGAAGTGGCCCCAGAAGCCTATTGCGAGGAATAGAGTGAGCTGGACATCGCAACAGGATATGGTCAAGAGAGTCAAGTTCAAGGGTGCAAAAATGACACAGTCTATTAATGCAAAACTTAGCATTCCCGCTCCCCCTCCCCCCGTATAGGAGTGCCACTGATCATACGGTAGGTTTTGCTTCAAAGGGTTAACAGTGTCAGCTAAAATGCAGATCACCACTGTGGTTGCCGTGACGCTGAGGTTCTGAACCAGCCCGCCTCATTGTGAAGGTGGCTGGAGGTTCTGCCAGTGCCCTTTCTTTTCCCAGACTGGACCATCGGCAGGAGCAGCTTCTGCTCTCTCCTGCTGCTCTCGCCTCATTCTGCTCTTGCCTGGACTTCTTATTGAGCAGGGCAGGGTGTGGACCCCCAGCCTGGGAGCAGGTTCAGTGCGTCTCTTGCAGTACGGAGCCACTGGCTTAATCTCCACCACTGTGTCGCTGCTGGGGCAGGATCTGGGAACCCAGGAAGCTGGCCAGCGAGTGACAGGTGCACGACACGACCCAGTCCAGAGGCTGCTGTTCCAGACAATGGTTACCATGGAGAGGGGAAGGCGGGAGGAGTGGCGGTGGAAATGCAGAAGGGGACAGGCCAAGGGAGGGGGAGACGGATACGGCCCAAAGGAGGGAGGGAGGGGAAGCTGCAGAGTGCATCTCGCCTCTGGATGGGGAGGGGGGTGGACAGCTTAGCCACCAGGGTCAAGCAGAGGCGGATCTGCTGTGCAACTGATAAGCTTAAGCTTCAGGGCCACCGAAGTAACTTTAGCCCATATTGCTTAAAATGTTTGGGCCAACCCCTGGCCCTGCCTTAAGAAGTAATGCAGCAGAATTGAAGCCAGGGGGTGGGCTTAGCGGCCATGTTTTTATACTCAAAACAATGCTGATTCCAAGCATTTCAGATTGCTTTGCTCGTACTCTTTAGGACTGAATAGTTTACTGAATAGTTGGTAAGTAAAAACTTACCAAAATAAAAACGTGTGGTCGTGTAGAAACATTATTGGTAACCTTATTATGAGTTAATATGCAATTACAAGGTTAAATTCCTCGTAATTATATTACTGAACATACCGGACGAAATGCTACTTGCTGTCTATTTAAACTCGGATTACACTGTTTTGACAGACTTATTTTTTGAAATCTACACAACCAAAAATAAAACGGCCATGCCCCATAAAAAAAATGTCTGTTAATGTTCAGAATTTCATAAGTATTACAGTAGGAAAATTACATTAAAATCTCTTCATGACACAAGTAGTTGTCAATATGAGAGGAATTCTTTTTTACTTCTAGACTACTAAGAGTATTTTTTAAACTTCTACACTCACCCCCCCCAAAGAAAAAAACCCAATTCTGTTAATGTTCAGTACTCACTGAACGGTAGTTTTATTGAACCGATGTAATGTGAATACATGAATCTTTCCGTGGAAATTAAATCCCATTTTTCGTTCAGCGATTCGCACACCCGTATGCAGAACACGCAGGCATGCTTAAAGAGGTTGAAAATAACTTTTACACGCGTGCAGGGAGATTTTTATTCGTGAATTCGCGGCAATCCTCCTCCTTCGCGGCGATGATCTGCGTCAGCCATCTTATTATACCCTCGGCTTCAAGAATATGATGTCATGGCTTCTCCAGTGTATAATAACTCCATGGTTTGGGCCTACTGTATGAGGTTTTTTGTTTTTGTTTTTTTTTAAATAATAATATAGCGTAATGGTTGCAAACTCAAATTGGCCCGACCAGTGGTGTCATCCAAATGATTTAGGAACAGGTACTCACTTTTGATTGGCACTTGTCGGGGTCCACCCACCAGAAGTGATGTCGTGGCAGGAAGTGAGGTCATAGCCGGAAGTGAGGTCATGATTGTTGCCATGGATGTGATCATGTTTGTAATAACTTCAGCTTGTGGTTAGTGTTGATTTAACTTCTATTGCTTTGCTTTCTAGAGATGTGTATATACATATTTTGCTTCAACTGTTCCCTGCTTAAATAGCAGGCTAGACTGTACTAGACTGTGAGCCCTTTTGGGACAGGGAGCCATTTAATTTTAATGTTAAATGCAAGGAGCTGGCAAGGAGCAGGAGGGGGAACGGGCGACCAAAAAAAGACCGCATGGGGGCTGGGGCTGGGGGGAGGCTGCAGGAGGAACCGGGACGCTGGATCTGCGCGGCTGGAGGAAGCGGGAGCCCCAGGCAGCCTACCTTCTCACACTTGCTGCCTTATTCCCGAGTCTCCCTTGCTGCTGCTGCTGCTGCCACCACCACGCTGCCTGCCTCCTCACAGAAAGTGCAGGCAACGGCTGCGGGCGTGCAGTATGCATGCGCAGCTGCTGAGCTAACCAGCCGATGGGGCCAGCTTCGAGGGGGCGGGGCCAGGTCAACTTCTAGGAACCGGTACTCCCGTAGTGGTGCGTAGTGGGTGCATGACATCACTGGGCCCGACTCACGTGCCATGTGAGACAATCAGTTTTAATCAACTCAAATCTGAGATGTAGTAATTGTGTTTTGTTTGTTTTTTTAATTGTGATGCTCTGTTGGGGTCCGACCACCCCACTGAAGAAGACCTCCTGGCTGGCTGAGAAGTGGTGCCCGCAACGGTTCAAGCTTCAGGGCCCCCAGCGGCCCGGGGCGCACGAGAAGCTTCACGCCACCGCCACCTGGGCAGGCCTGCTTGCCCAGTGCAGGGACCGAAATGTCCGCGTTCAAGCGCGCGCGTGGATTTCTCGAGCAACCCGCTTTGCAGCAAGAGCGGAGCGTGCGCACGACCGGAGCCGCCGCAGAGGAGGAGAGCGACGGCGAGACCCCGGGGGGCGCGCCTATCCCACCGCCACCCCCGCGTTCAAGGGGACTGACGCGCCTGCGCGCCTGGTCTCCGCCTCAGTTTCGATTCCTGAAACCGAACCAGGCTCCGAAGGCGACCCCGTTGGGTTGCGCGGCTCAGAAACGGGGGCAGACGGGGTGGGGCTGCTGAAGGGTCTCTCTGCGCTCATTGGTGGAGGCGGCTGCCTGTTCCTAGCCCCGCCCCTCTGGAAGCGCTCCGGAGCGAAGACTCTTCACTCGCTGCGCTGCGAAGCAGTGGCTTCTACAGGGATGGCAAAGCTCTAATATAAGTTTTGCAAGAAGCCTTACCTTGCAGTGGAAATCGCTCCTCTCCTGCACCGTTTTAGCCAATCTTGGCCTTGCTTACTGGCTACAGCAGCAAGGGAGAGGAGGGATTTACACGACAGGGTAAGGCTTCTTGCAAAACTTAGAGCTTTGCCATCCCTGTAGAAACGCGTCCCTTGGGGAGGTGAGGCGCGGGGCTGGGAGGGGAGCCCCGCCTGGGCAGGGGGCTGAGGGCGGCCTGTGCGTGCAGGGGAGGGAGTGGGCAGGAGGCTCTGCGCTGATCCGGTGGCTTCTGAGCGTGTGAAGAGTGCCTGAGCGATGCCCTCCCTGGATGCAGTCCCTGCAGCCCCCTAGTCAGGGGGGGGGGTCGGACTCCCGTCCCATTTTGCAGCTGGGGAAGGCGCGGGCGGCGGAAGACCCCGAAGGCCTCCGTGGCGCAGCGGAGACTCGAGCTGGGGATGCGCGTCCTGCTGGAGGCCGCCGCGTTGCTCTGGAACGCCAAAGCCCGGAGGCGCCGCGCGACCACCTCCTCGCCTTTGGCTGGCCCAGCGGGCGGGCTGGATCGCCTGGCTCAGCAAACCCCGAGGAGCTGCCCGTCAGGGCGAGGCTGCGCTGGAGGCGGGAGTCGGAGCCGCGGCAGAGCCACCGACCACGCTCACCGACAGGAGCACCGGCTGCATCCAGGAGAGGAGCCCCACTGACGGTCTTGCGCCCCCTTTCGAGGGCCGCTGGCAGGGCTGTCCTGTGCTCTTCCGGGACCCCCACCCCGTCAGCGGGAGGGCTGGAGAGACCAGGGACGCTGGCCGTTGCCTTACCTGAGTCTTTGCTGGGCAGGTGGGGCTGTGCAGGCTGAGAGAGACCTCGATGGATGTGGCGAGGGGCAGAGCGGAAGATGTCCTGCGAGAGGCTCCGCTTCGCTCTGGGCTGGGACTGGGGCAGGTTTCAGGGCCTCCAGCTCCTGGGGCAGCTGCTTTTGTGGGAACCTCCTGGGGGCCCCTTTCCCCAGAGCTTGGAGCGCCCCTTGATCTTTGGCCAGCCATCGAAAGAGGTAGCAGGGTGCATGAGCTCGTGCTGGGAAAGTGGTCCCCGGTGGACTTAACTTGCTCCTGCAGCAGCTGCACGAGGCTGAGTGAACAGCTGGATCCAGAACGTCTCCCGATGCTCCCAAACTCTTCCCTGTGCTGCCGATCCCTGTCCTGGTCTATTGCAACGTCTCGAAAAGGAGCAGACATATGATGCACCTTGGCCGGATGCATGAAGCACTGTCTGTGGCTGGGAGGTGTGACATCGTGCACATAGTATGAAAAGGCGTTGCAGAGAGGGCTATGAATGAGACCATACCTAAAAGAGCAGCTTGGAGATATCAGGAAGATGCAGGTCTTTTCTGGGCCTCTGTGCATCCTGAGGCATCTGGTGGGCTACCGTGAGATACAGGAAGCTGGACTAGATGGGCCCTTGGCCTGATCCAGTGGCTTTTCTGACGTTCTTACGTTATTAATAGCAATTAGTGAAGGTTCTTTAATTTAATGCAACGATGCAGGTAGGACAGTGTTGGAGACCAGCCAACGTTTGCAAAAAAGCAGCCGTGTTCTTTTAATAGGGCTCCCTACAAGCTCGTTCTTGAAAAGGACTTTGGCTACACAGTTCAGCAGGACTGTGTGGGAGAAGGATGGGTCAGGGCTGCTTGGAGGAGTGGCAGATGGTGGTTCCACAGTAGGAAGATCAAAGGGCACGGGCGCGAGTTTGGCAGATCTGTGATGGCAAAGCTCTGTGTGTGTGTGTGTGTGTGAGAGAGAGAGAGTGTGTGTTCTGGTTCTGGTCTGTAAAGAATTGTTTCGCTTTTATTGGGGTGGTGGTGTGACACACCAGCAGAGTCAAGTTAAGTATGTTCTGACTTTTTGACACGGAGCCAAAAAGCTTTGCCATCACTTGGTAGTCCTTGGAGGCACCAAGCGCCACCCATCGCCTCTCAGAGGGTGTAGGCAGCACTTGGAAGACCCAGGGGGCAGAGGAGTCACCTGCAGGTGATGGCACACCCCTGGAAGTGTGCCCCTGGGTTCTGGCACCACCACCACCCCGGGATTGGCCCTGGCAGGATACAAATAGCTTGTCGTGTGCTCCCTGAGACATCTGGTGGGCCACTGGGAGATGCAGGAAGCTGGACTAGATGGGCCTTTGGCCTGATCCAGCAGGGCTCTTCTGATGTTCTTAAAAGCAAACCCTTCTGGGCAGGGGCGGAGGGAGGGTGTAGCCGGGGGTGTGGAACGCATGGGTGCCAGCAGCGGGGGGCGGGGCGCCGGCAGCGCGGAGAGGAATCAGCGCGTCTTTAGGCCCGCCCTCCCTCCCTGGCACCCGTTGCGCTCCGAAACGGAGCTCGTCCGGGCGCAGGGAGGTGTGGCGTGGCGGTGCACGGGGGTGGGGCGACGTGCCGGGGGCACGGTTTCATCGCCATGCCATGGGTGCGATCCGCGGCCCCGTACGCCACTGCTTCTGGGTGTAGCACACTGTTTCCAGAGGGGGCAGTGAGAGTCTGCTTGAGGGCGCAATCCTAACCTGGAGTGAGGCCGGCACAATTAGGCCAGCCAAGTTTGGCTAGCACAAGGGACACCGTAAAGTGCATTTGGACCACTCTCTGAGTCAGGGAGGGTGGCGCACGTCTGCGAGCTGGCCTCTCTGATTCCAAGAGTGGTCGAAACATACTTTATGGTGGCGCTTGAGCCGGCCAAACTTTGCTGGCCTAACTGTGCCGGCCTCACTCCAGGTTAGGATTGCGCCCTCAGTGCCTGACCCTGGCTTCTCCTGCAAGATGACATGAGCTCCCTGCCAACCCTTTCGCCTGTGCTGACTTACCAACCCTTGTCTCTTTTTCCTTAGGTACCTTAGTTCGGATTGCAGTTGGGACTGCAATTGGTGCAGGTAAGCAGCTCACACCTGTTGGTTCCACTCAGTTATTGGGCCGGCGCAGGAAACAGAGGCCAGCATGACTGAGTGGAAAGAAGTAGTGGTGTTGGGCTTCTGCAACGCTCTGGGCCTTGCTCAAGGTTGCCATCGTGTCCCCGACTTGTCGTTTCAGGCATTGCCACCTGGGTGTCCCGGCCGCAGTTGGGGCCCTGGGCTTCTCCGCAGGTGGGATTTTGGCCGGGTCCACGGCTGCCCAACTGATGTCTGCTACTGCTGTGGCCAGTGGTGGAGGGGTGGCTGCTGGGAGCACCGTGGCCGTGCTGCAATCGATTGGTACGCCGGGGGAGGAACTGGGCTGGGGACTGGCCTGTTGTAGCCCCTCCGCGGCCCCCTTGTTACCCTAACTTGTGCTCCTCGATCTCGTGTTCCAGGTGCTGCAGGCCTCTCGGTTGCAGCCAAGGTCGCAATTACAGCAGGAGCAGCAGTGCTGGGCGCCATCTTTCCATGAAAGGCAAAAAGGCACGAGCCCCCCATCCTGTGCCAGAGGAGGGGGCTTTATGCCCAAGCACTGATGCCTTGCAACTTCTGCACTTCCTCTTTTACCACTTCCAGAGGAGGAAGATACCAAGTTCCATTCAGCGGTGCCATGCTATCGGTACGCTGGGCGGGAGGAACGGGTGAGCGGCAGCCCGCCCGTTGCGTCACGCTCCGTTTCGCCGTCTTCCCCGCCCCCACGGCTGCCGCTCGCCCGTTCCTCCCGCCCAGCGTACCAGGAGCATGACACCGCTGGTTCCATTGCTACTGTCTGTGAAAACAGCCCTGCCAAAGTGAGCCTAAAATGGAAGATTCGTTTAAAGAACCCTTATTGCTTCCTTTATATTAGCTGTAACGTTGCTGTTGGAGGAAGAGCTGGCCAGCTTAACATGCTTTTTGAAGAACGTTTGTCTCCTCCAGAGAGTGTGACAGAATAAATAGCCATGTCCAACATATTGCAAATAATCCGGCTTCTCTAGATATAGAAAATAAGAGGCAAAATTATTATGGCTAATTCACTAAACCATGGTTTAGCACAGTGCTTCCCAATCTGTGGGTCGCAACCCACCCTTGGGAAGCCATAGGGTTTCCCTATGACACTGCAGTGATCTTGGCATCGCGGGCACCCTTGGGCGTTTTTACTTACCTGGTGGGTTGCGGGGGGCATCAGAAGGGTTGGGGAGTCTACAGCCTCGGTCGCAAGTCTCCCTGAACCAAAGAGAAGCCCCGTTTTGCGCTCAAAAGGGCACTTCCGGGCTTCACACCCTCTCCAGCCCCAGTCCCCACCCCTGCAGCAACTGACAGCATTCCCAACGTCCGAATAGGACAGTGATGGCGAACCTGTGACACGCATGTCAACGGTTACACACACCAGTGTTTGCCAACACCTGACAAAAAACAAGAGTTTGTTTTACTTATTTTTCATTTTTGTAATTATTTGGTTTAGGTAATACATAGCACCACAAATGATTGAACTGTATTTTTGGTTTATAAAAATGAATATAAATAATTGTTTCTCTCTTGTTTGGGAGGTCGACACGCCAGCAGAGTCAAGTTAAGCATTTTCCGAAGTTTTGACACGCCAAGCCCAAACGGTTCGCCATCACTGGAGTAGGATGCTGGTTAGTGGATAAGAGACAGACTAAGTGGGCCTTTGAGTGATTTTTCCATAAAACCTCTTTTGCCCCAGGCAGGAATGAAGTGTCTTAGGGATGAGGCCCACACGATGAGTATGACAGTCCTAAATTCAAATCTCTATTGGCATTCTGATTGAATGAGGGCCGATACAATGACCCCTTCAAATATTAACCCATGCAGTCTCCTTGGAGCAACAGAGAAGAACAGAGAACTCTCCCTCCAGAAGTGGCTGTCTAGCTAATGCTACCGTCTCACTGCGCAGTGCTTGTTGCAATGGAAAAATAAATTGTGAAAGCTGTATTGCAAATAAAATGTGCATTTGCATCCTCTCTGTGTGTGGTGCGTACCTTGCTTGTTGCCTGCTGATGCCTCTATTTGCATACTGGTTTGGATGACAAATATCCCATGTAGAGGGATAGAAGAAAGAAGCAGATTGGGAACAGCGTCCTCTACAGATGGTGGGAGGGAAGGATTTATTTCAAAAGGATTTTGGTGTTTTCCAAAAATTGGAAGTGCAGAAGTAGTGCTGTGTATTTTTGTTCAAAATTTACATAACTACTATTGCTTTAAAAGTGTACCAGGTAGGTGGTTTAGGGCCAGCAGATGCAGCTAGCCAAGACCCCATTAAATAATAAAAACCTAGTAAGACTGGGCTTTAGCAAACATGAGGTGTAGAAAATGGCTTTGTTTTTATTGCATTATCATGGTTTAATCCTTCTTTAGCCATAACCTCCAACCACTAAGAAGATGACCACCCCAGAACAGGACTTGAACACCACCTGGTTTTGGAAGTGTGTGTATGTGTTTCTCCTTTTCTATGGGGGGGGGCTCCCCTTTCTTCCTTCCATCCCTCCCCACTAATGATAGGCAGGGGTTGGGACTAAGGTTTGTGGGCAGCGTTGTCATTCAGCCGGAACGCTGGGTGGGAGGAACAGGTGAGCGGCAGCCCGCCTGTTGCGTTCCGGTCCGTTTCGCCGTCTTCCCCGCCCCCGACGGCAAAATGGACCAGAACACAACGGGCTGGCTGCCGTCAAAAACAGTCAAAAACCCCAGGGGTGCTAGGGGGCCCCGATCCCCGCAGTGTTTGTGGCCAGGCCGCTAGGCTTCCACATGCTGAGTTTGGTGCCAGTCGGTCCAGGCATCACAGCGGGGCATGGTGGACGTTCTGTTTTGCACCCCTTCTCGCCCCCCACGTCAAGGGGGGGCTGAACCCGGACTCTGACGGCGTCGGGGGCATCACCGTTCATCTCGGCGACCCCGGAAACTGTGGATTTGACGCCGATTTCGGCCGTTTTTGACCCGTTTTCACGTGGGGACCCCCGCGTACCCCCACCCCTGGGGGCGCTAGGGGGCCCCAACCCCCGCAGTGTTTGTCGCCAGGCCGCAAGGTGTATGTGTGCCAAGTTTCGTGCCGATCACTCCAGGCGTTGTGGAGCCTATGCGAAACATACACACACACAAACCCACGCTCTTCTTTATATATATAGACTAGCTTTTTGTTACCCGGCGTTGCCCGGGTAACAAAATGATCTTCCACAGTTTATGCGTTTTGCACCCCTTCTTGCCCCCCCCCCACGCCGACAGGGGCCGAACCCGGACTCCAACTGCGTCGGGAGCGTCACCGGTTGCCTCGGCGACTCTGGAAACTGGACTCGATGCCAATTTCACCCGTTTTCTGCCGTCTTCACTTCAGGCCCCCTATGCACCCCCACCCCCGGGGCCGCTAGGGTGGCCTGACCCCCGGAGTGTCTGTCGCCAGGCCGCAAGGCACGCGCATGCCGAGTTTGGTGCGCGTAGCTCCAGGCGCTCCAGCAGGGCATGGCGGACATTGTATCTTGCACCCCTTCTCGCATCCCATGCTGAGGGGGTTGAACCGAACTCCGACAGTGTCGGAAGCATCACCACTCGTCCCGGCAACCCCGGAAACTGGATTTGACGCCGATATTGGCCGTTTTTGACCATTTTCATGCGGGGACCCCTGGGGGCGATAGGGGGGCCCGACCACCGCAGTGTTTGTGGCCAGGCCGCTAGGCTTCCGCATGCAGAGTCTGACGCCAATCGGTCCAGGCGTTCCAGCAGGGCATGGCGGACGTTGTGTCTCGCACCCCTTCTGGCCCCCCACGTCGAGGGGGGGCCAAACCCAGACTCCAACAGCATCGGGAGCAGCACCGCTCATCTCGGTGACCCCGGAAACTGTGGATTTGATGCCGATTTTGGCCGTTTTTGACCGTTTTCATGTGGGGACCCCCGTGTACCCCCACCCCCGGGGGCGCTAGGGGGGCCCGACCCCCGCAGTGTTTGTCGCCAGGCCGTAAGGTGTATGCGTACCAAGTTTCGTGACGATCGCTCCAGGCGTTGCGGAGCCTATGCGAGACATACATACATACATACATACATACATACATACATACATACATAAATACACACACACCCAGGCTCTTCTTTATATATATAGATAGTGCAGGCCACCCAACAAATTAGTCGACAAAAAACCCATGGCCAATTTGATGTCACTCGCACAATTAAATAAAAGTTCTAGTATTAACTGATACATGGAAATGAGAACTGACTCATAATAATGATTTCTTTAAAAATCACAATTTTTACATAAGAAGTTGTATTTTTAGTTTTTTGGCCATGGCTTTTGATAGAATAAAGGTCTGATACTCCATTTTTTTCCCACTGAATTCCTTGTGAAATTCCGCAACCAACAGTATATAACATTATGGTATTATTCTATAAAACCATGATTTAAAAAATAAAATTGCAATTTTTACATTAAAGGTTTTATTTTTGGGTTTTAGGTTTTAGGCCGTAACTTTTGATAGAATGGAGATATTACAATCTGGTTTTTTCATTGAATTCCAGGTGAAATTCTGCATCCAATGGTATATAGCATGATGGTATTACCTTTTAAAACCGCGACTTTAGCAATTTTGGTCCCTGGTGGTGTCACCGCACCTGTGCGCATCACGTGGTGCTGCCTGCCCCCACCCCCCCCCCACCCCCAGCGACGCCACTGCTACTGCTTTAAAATCCATGTGCAGCAGAATTTAGGGCACAATCCTGACCTGGAGTTCGGTTGGCATAGTTAGACCAGCAAAGTTTGGCCGGCACAAGGGTCACCATAAAGCGTGTTTGGACCACTCTCAGAGTCAGGGAGGATGGCGCACATCTGTGTGCCGGCCTCTCTGACTCGGAGAGTGGTCCAAACATACGTTACGGTGTCCCTTGTGCAGGCCAAACTTTGCTATCTTAACTGTGCCAGCCTAACTCCAGTTTAGGATTGTGCCCTTAATTACATGCAATTGAAACAATCCCACAAACTCAGCCTTCCTTCCCTTTGTTATCTGCCTTGTGTCAGTATCTAGATTAGTGGTCTCCAAACCGCTGCGCCCGAGAAGATCCTGGGCATTCCAGAAGCCTTCCCATTGTGCAGCTGATCTCTGGAGAAACTCATGCCGGGCAGTCATCTCCCCTCTCCACAAAAGCAGGGCACAGAAGCTTCTGGGGCACAGTGAGGCTGAAGCAGCTGCCTGGAAGGAATTTCTTGATGCATAAGAGCTGGCCCATGGGTGGGGTTTGGTGGCTCCTGATCTAGACTGTAAGTGCTTCAGGACAGGGATCCGTCTGCTATGAAGTGGTCGTGTTTCACTATCATTTTACTAACGTGCAGCAGCATCCGAACAGATTCTCATCCTGTTGTGTCTTCATCTCACGGTAGCTGCTGAGACAAGCTACGTGGACCACGAAACCAAAAATTCCTCCGGAGGCAGAAAGAAAACCAAACTCATCCATCGTATACAAATATACTGTTTTATTCTACGGGAATCTCTGTTAACTTCTATCAAGGGAAAAAAACGGGAAAAGATTTCCTTTTTTTTCTTTTTTTTAAGAATTCAACAAGATGGTTTTTGGATATTTCCCTTGTGTATTATTCCCTGAAGAAAAAAATTAGATTCACACAAGTTCTAAGGAAAAAATAAAAAGTCTGACAGACATAAATAGCTGCACTTCCGAGGAGACGCCACCTAATGTGGGCGCCTCAATGACAGATTAAGAGGAGGACTCTGGGCAGGGACATGCAACCAAGACACCACTTTTAAAATCTCTTTTCTTATTTTTTTTACAGCCATACAGTAAATGGATAGTATCTGTTCTCATCAAAACAGGAAAAAAAAACAGCTCAATTTTTTTTTTAATAAAAAAATGTGAGGGACTTTATTTCATTAAGTTCCAGAAAAACATATTTGCTGTCGAAACCCGGAACGGTGTGTCTGCTATTCAACTACTAATTCATACTGCTACAAGGGGTGGGGAAGGGGGAGGAATTAGCGTTTTAAAACACTTCGAAAAATTGTGTACTTCAAATGCTGGGGAATTTTAATGGAAAGGCCCAGTTAGAACTACTTCTCCCCTCCACTTTCACCTAGATATAAAATGAAAATGAGGGATTTTGTTTCAGAAATGACAAAATCAGAAGGAGCCAGGCATTAAATTGTACAGAAATCAAAGGGTGGGGGAGACAGGGAAGAGGTGCTTAAAAAAAAACGTTTCACAAAGTTTCTGTATTTCCAAAATACACAGTGAACTTCCATTACAAGCTGGGGAGGAAACAGGACTACCAAAGTACACAATGGGGGGGAGGAGAGAGAGAGAGAGAGATGACTGATTTTATTGTTACCTGCAAGGACTCTAAAACACATGCACGCACACGGAAAGAGGTTTTTTTCTCCCAATGCTGTAGATACTTTCAACCAGAAGAATTAAAAAAACCCACTAACCATAACTTTGCTTCAGAAAGATGGTGCCTGAAACAAAATGGCCAATAAAAAGGTGTGATTCTGGTTTGTTTGTAATTTAGGGTGTTAGGCAGCGGCGTCATGCAGCTGGAACGCTGGGCGGGAGGAACGGGTGAGCGGCAGCCCGCCCGTTGCATACCGCTCCGTTTCGCCATCTTCCCCGCCCCCGTCTTTGGACCGGAACGCAACGGGCGGGCTCCCGCTCACCCGTTCCTCCCGCCCAGCTTTCCGGCTGCGTGACGCCACTGGTGTTAGGGGATCTGGCATGGCTGAGACACAGTTTTGTGTCTGAGAGCACAATGGCAGGGTAAGTGCAATTTGGACAGTGGCAGGCAAAGGGGATCCAGTCTGCCGAACAGTCCAACCATCCAATGTCCTCTTTCAAACAAGGGACCCTTTCCGACATGTCCTTCGGCTCTTTGACAAGGAGAGGGCGTGTGAATGCAGAAGGAAATTCACCCACAAATTAGGGTGCTCTTGTACTTTGCCATGTTTCAAAAGCCAAAAACACCGTAGTGTTTTTTTTAAAAAAAAAAAAGGATGAGAGGAGACCGAGATGAAGGAGGAGCTGAGAACAATTTAAGACGAACGAAAAGGGGGGGGCAGGGAATGGTTTCTGCACATCTTTGCATTGGATCAGAGGTCCCCAAAGCACAAGGTGCCACTCCCAGGGGCAGTGCAGGACGTCCACCGCCTGGCAACCAGACCACAGCACTACGTGACAAGCACTGGCAAGAGACTCGGCTCAGCGGGCAGAGCTCCAGCACGGGAAAATGGCGTGCTGGACAAAGCCAGCCCACCCCTCCCGAGCCTCTTACCCAGCGGCGTCATGCAGCCGGAACGCTGGGCGGGAGGAACGAGTGAGCGGCAGCCCACCCATTGCGTTCCGGTCCGTTTCGCCGTCTTCCCCGCCTGGGGGCAGGGAAGACGGTGAAACGGACAAGAACGCAACAGGCGGGCTGCCGCTCACCCGTTCCTCCCGCCCAGCGTTCCGGCTGCATGACGCTGCTGCTCTTACCACTGCTCAGAACACTGCGCCTGGCTTCAAAATCACTGGTCATTTCATCAGCGCCAATTTCTTCCGGGAGAGATGTGCTGTGTCTGAAGTGTGCCGGGGGGGGGGGGGAAGCGGGTTAGCCTGGGAAGTGCTGCGTTTGACTGTAGCGGTAATGAGCTACTGGTGGGGGGGAGAAGAGTTCCGCACCACACTGCCTCCACCCCAATCGGAGTGCCTGCGTGTGCGTGCAAAGAGACTGGAATTTATTTCATCCCTCTCCTGAGCAAGTGTCCTGCTTGGAGGGGGTGGCGGCCTGCATCAGCTGCCCGGTGAGAGAGGCAGTGGGGTCCGAGCTTTGACCCCAAGGCCCTCCGGCACCCGAGCCCTGCCCGCCTTCAGCTCAGCTTCTGGCCAACCTGCACAGAACATGTAATCGCAGATAAAAAACAAGGAATACAGTGAAAACTAAGAGAGGGCAGGGAAGGCAGGGAGGGGACAGACGGCGTTCCCACTGGGTTTCCCGCTTCCTACACTCTGCTTGGTGCCCCACAGGTCGTGTTCAGAAACCCCACGTATCTGTGGGCAGCAGCTACACCCCAAAAGCACTCTGGGGGTTTAGTCTAGCTTGTCTTTGCTTCCATGGTTATGAGGGGAGGATTGACACAACAGGTTCTCTTCTTAAGAAGAGAAGAAAGTCCATAATTAGTTTTTTTTTATCCCACAACAAAGCACCACTGGGGGGGAGAGGGGGGAAAACCAGGCATCAAGTTCATCTGAAGAGGTGTTGTTCAGGACAGGTCACCGCCGTCAAGCCCCCAGCTTCTTGCGCCTTCTGCTCTTTTCCATTCCTGGAGACCAGCTTGCAGTCCGCGGTGGGGCCTCTGGAGTCGGCGTGATGGGGCAGAGAGTCGCTTTCCACGGGCTGGATGTGTTCACAGTTTGATGCTTCTCGCGAGGTGTATTGGAAAGGGAAAGGGGCAAAAACAACCAACCAAAAAAAACCAAGGGGGGGGGGGGGAGCACGGAAGGAGGGCGGGGGGGGGGGGAGAGAGAGAGACAGAGAGAAAGAGAGAGAGAGAACGCCCCTGCTCCCAAATCTAGTCCGAAAGCTCCGGGTCAGAGTCCTCCCCTTTCACTTTGGCCAGTTCTTCGTGCACCTCCCTCACCATCAGGATCCGTGTTAGCATGATGTCCAAAGTCCCGGGGTCGATGGGCATCGTGGAATACCACAGGGGGCTGTTGGGGACGCAGGAGCGCTCTGGCTGGAGGTAAAAGACGTCGCTGCGCTGCTTCACGCTTTCAGAGCTGGGTGCGGGAAACAAATGGGGCTTGCGTGAGGTGGCAGCACGGAGCCCCACGCCTGCAGCACAGAGGCAAGAGGGCTTGTTGGCCGGGGGCCCAGACCATGGGGGGGGGAAGCTGAGCCCCAGGGCCAAGATGAGGGTGGGCAGCGGTGCCATGCAGCCGGAACGCTGGGCGGGAGGAACACGGGGACGACGCGGGGGCAGGGGCGGGGAAGACGGCGAAACGGAGCAGTACACAACGGGCGGACTGCCGCTCACCCGTTCCTCCCGCCCAGCATTCCGGCTGCATGACGCCGCTGGGTAGGAAGGCATCGCAACGGGAAGCGATGCTGGAATGGGAAACTTGGGAAGGGTGCTGGGGGCCACCCAACTCAAGGCCCATCTCTTCCCACCCCCGGATTCACCAAGGAGGAGGAAACCGGAGCAGACGGGGCAAGGAGGGGCTGCGCCAATGCAATCGCCCACCACTCTCCTCCACATTGCCTCTTTCCCGCCCTCTTCCTCCTCAAATTGCGGGGTGGGGGGGAGGAAGAGCAGCAGAGACAGCAGCTGGGGACCTGCAAGCTGAGGGAGCTCCCTTCGGTCATCACTGTGGGTGGAGCTTGGACGGCCCGTCAGCGTTTGCTATCCCGTCAGGCCGGAGCAGGCTTCGTCAGTCGGCCTGTGGGAAGCGCTTGTTGACAGGCAGGACCGAAAGGACCCGCCCTTTGGGTCACCAACGGCCAGCACTCCCTCAGCACCACTGTCCTGACAGCAGAGGGAAGGGGACAGAGCCACGGAAGGGGGTGCCACTCACCACTTGGACAAGTAGAACTCATAGAGCCGAACTGGGCACCTCAAGGGGTTGTCCGTGTTCTCGACCATCTCCACCGCAGTCGGGACGTCATCGCCCTCGTGGCGCTTTCGTTTGCCTACCAATTTGTCTGGAGAAGGGAGGGAGACAGGAACAGGGGGGTTGGTCCAGGACAAAGATGGTTCATCTTCGTGGGGCACTGGCTGGCCCAAACAGCAGCACCTGCTCTTCCAACCTTCTCTGCAGACTGCTTGGAGCTACCCCCAGGCACAAAAATCCTTCAGCACACACCATGCATCCCGCGCATTTCATGGGGACTTAATGGAGCCTCACACCTTCAGTCATCGCCTCTCCAGTTTTAGACATCTGCTCAGCAGACATTTAGGGACAACCTCACCCAACTCAAGGCCGGGCCTGCCGCCCACTTACAGATCCGAGCAAGAAGCAACAGCTAAGCTGCAAAATGGCAGCTCTGTGCTGCTTTTAAAAATGATTCTTTCTTCATGAATCCAAAATGTGCTCTGTGATCCAAAACCTTCAATCAACACGTATTGTGCAAATTTGCATGACTTCTCTTACGTCACATACCATAATTAATTCTGCTTTTGCGAGTCTTGTGGAGAGAGAAAGAACAATACAGGGAGGAGAGGACAGCGGCATCTTCAGACCCTGGGGGTCCTTTTCAGCCACTCCTCTGGCTAATGGGACATCATCAAGCCAAAAATTGCCCCACATATTTTCAAAGACACTTCTGCCACCACCAGGACTAGAAACTTGCTTTTTACAAGAGCCAACCAAGATTCTCAGGGAGCTGAACTCTGGGCCCAGTGGCACGTCTGATGGGTGGGGGCCCCTCTGCAGAATCACAGCACACTATGCAACCGAGCGGACCACTCCTACGCTGCAGGAGAAGGGAAGCCAAGACCAAGCTGCCCCCCCAGCCCACGCACCCGGCTCCACCTCCTGTTTTTGGAAAGGCGGGAAAAAGCGCAGGTAGGTCAGCTTGGTGTTGTACTTCAGGGTCCGGGTGCGGCGCATGACGTGGGCGAAGGAGAGCTTCAGGTGCTCGCTGACATTCTTCAGCTGGAAGTATTTGGTGTTGAAGAAGAGCAGGGTGTTCAGGAGGACGATGGGGGAGTAGGCGCCCAGCTGCTTGCACTCCCACAGGTGCTCCTCTTCTATCCTCGAGAACATGTAACCTGGGCGGGAGGGAAGGAGAGGGGGCCGCTCAGTCCCTCGCGGCTGGCCTCCCGGGGGTGGACCAGCAGGGGCCTGCGGGGTGCCAGGACTCTTATTCCCCCAGAGAGCACCGGGCAGGAGGCAGCTCCTCCCCGCACTCCTCAAACCCAGCGGCGTCATGCAGCCGGAATGCTGGGCGGGAGGAACGGGTGAGCGACAGCCCGCCCATTGCGTTCCGGTCCGTTTCGCCGTCTTCCCCGCTCCGCGAAACAGACCGGAACGCAATGAGCGGGCTGCCGCTCACCCGTTCCTCCCGCCCAGTGTTCCGGCTGCATGACGCCGCTGCTCAAGCCTCCTCTGCCAAGCGGGTGGCGATCTCAATCTTAGGCGCTCGTCTTGCTCCGAAGAACAACGAGACTTGCCACAGAGCCAGGAGGGGGTCGTGCTTCTGGGGCTGGACTGAGACCTGGAAGCTCCGGGTTCAAATCCCCAGTCAGCCAGCAGGCAGAGTCGGCATGAGGACAAGAGGAGGGGGGCGAGAACTGTGCACACCGCCCTGAGCGCCTTGGAGGAAGGGCAGGACAAACATGCCAAAAATAAGTAAAAGGGCCTGGGGCTCTTCTGACACAGGAACACACCGTGGCCCACCAGTTGCCCCTGGAAACCCACAAGCAGGAGAGAAGGGCACTCCCCCCCCACAAATCCCTTTCCCTGGGTAGCTCTGAGGACCACCCACGGCCGCATGGATCCATCCCTGCAAGGAGATCTCTGGAGGAGGCTCTGCTCTGCCAGTGTCGCTTGAGGGTGATCAGTTCACTCGCTCGCTCGCTCGCTCGCTCGCTCGCTCGCACACACACACACACACACACACACACACGCAAGTGCAGGGCCTTCTCTGTGAAGGCCTCCAAGCTACTCGAGGAACCTATTCTGGACAAAACCGAGAGTCTTCTTACCACTTGGAAGTATGGTTGGCTCCCATATTTTCAACAGTTTTGTGAGCTCGATCATAAACCTGGAGTAGGGCTCGGTAAAAATGTTGTCTATTCTACCATTCTCAAACAGGTACTGTAGGAATAAAGAGAGAAGATAATGATGTACACCTCTGTAGTTTCTGGCTGTGTTGACTCTCCCTCCCCTGCTCCTCATGCAGGTTTAACCACCTCCTGCACTTATACAGGCAGTTCTGCTCACCAGAGCAATGATTTTCAACGGGTATGCCATGGCACACTGGCGTGCCACGAACGGTCTGCAGGTGTGCTGTGGAAGTTTGGAGGCCAGCAGCTGAAGAGTGCTGAAAAACTGTTCTGAGTTTTGTGACTCTGTTTTTTAGGGCAACTGTCTGTAGCCAGAGACTGTCTGGTCCTGTCGGCAGAGGAGGTGGGACAGACCATCTATCACTACAGACAATGGCCTCAGAAACGGAACTGCAGGATCTGGAAGAGTCTCCAGGAAGTGATGGCACAAGAGGCGAAGACCGCAGAGGCCAGTGTGCCCTGGGAAGAAAACTGTTGCTCCAGAGAACAGCTGGAAAATAGCAATGGTCAGATTGCTAGTGTGTGCGTGTGCGCGCATATGTATGTATGTATGTGTGTGTCTCTCTCTCTCTCGGAGATCACTTCCACTCCTGACCTCCACCAGACTCTGAAAGGCTGACTGGCCACAGTCCCATCATTCCAACATCTGCATGCCAACAGGCTCCTGCGGGGCTCACGGAGGGGTGTTCTCAGTGGTCGCCCCTCCATTTTGGAATTCTCTTCCCTCTGGGAAAGCCAGTGCTTGTGCTTCCTCCCAGCGGGGCAAGATAACCCCCTGGCCAGGGATAGGGTAGAATAATTAGCACACAGTATATCTGGGAGATCCATTCCAGAATGCCCTATGGATACCAAAATCCACAGGTAATTAAATGGGGGGGGCAGCGGTGTCATGCAGCCGGAACGCTGGGCGGGAGGAACGGGTGAGCGGCAGCCCGCCCGTTGCGTACCGCTCTGTTTCGCCATCTTCCGGGAAGACGGCGAAACGGAGCGGTACGCTACAGGCGGGCTGCCGCTCACCCGTTCCTCCCGCCCAGTGTTCCGGCTGCATGACGCCGCGGGGGGGGTGCTGTTACAGTGCTGCAGTAATTCACCGGGGGGATGTGCACGGCCTCCCCACGCCTCAGAACAACTCCTGACAAGTGCAAGTCACTGACGCAAACCAGAAGTGATTTCTGGTTGTGTCTGGATAGTCCTTCGAGGCCCTCCAGGATGCTCAACCCCCTGAGATGCGGAGCCTGCGGACAAGGAGGGACTGTGCCGTACTGAGTTGAAAGCCTCAGTAACAATTCCTTGACACAGAAATTCAATTACGCAGACCCACAAGACCACATCCAGATCTCTGCCATACTGTACTGGGCACACAGAACCCAAACCACCACGCGAGGAAAATCAACGGAGAAGGGCTCAGCCTTGGCTGCAAAAGCAATCCCATTTGTTGGCCACACCCCAAAGAGCAGCATCACAGCAGCAAGTGGCCCCGAGGAAGGACAGTCACCTGCTGAATTCCAAGGCACAGGTATAAGATGCTGTCGGGATCATACTTTTCGCCATTTGGTCGCCGCACCTCCTGGATAAACTGGCACAAGCCGAAACTCAGCTCCGAAAAGGAACAAGAGAGGATGTCCTCTTTGAGCTTCATGGTCCGAACTGTGGGGGACAGAAACCGCTGAAACACCCCCTGTGGCTCAGAAGACCAACACAGTGCACAGGCAGCAGGAGCCGGATGCGCCGTCCTCCCCATCCGTGTTAACGGGGGGCTCCGTCGGCTGAGTGGGAAGTGAGAAGTCCCTGTCCTGGCTTCCTAAGCGCCCAGACATCACCGTGTCAGTAGTTAAGGGAGTGAAGCAGAGGACAGCGCTTTGGGCAGGAGACTGAACGGAGGAAGGAACACCCTGCTCCAGGAAAACATTTACTTCCATCTCTGGAGTGATGCAAGTTAGACCCAGAGACTGCCCTAATACTGCAACTGGTCGGAGAGACAGACAGCACTGGAGGGTTTGGGGGACGGGACACAAGGGTTGGCTGGCAGTTTCAGGCAGGAAGACACTGAAGCTCATGAAGGAAGGGAGTTTGGGATACATAAAGCCAGAGAGGGACAAGGCCATTTGCAGCCCGGGAGGTCCTGTTCTACGACGGGTGGGCAGCTCCGAGCCAGACTTCTCACAGGGCTGCGGCCCTGCAGTGGCCAAAAGATGCTGCTGTGACTCAACCGGCTGCCAGTTCTTAGGTCTCACCTCACACCAGCCCTCTTATGCTCAGGCCCCAGGCTCCACGTTTCCTATTTGCCACCCTCACTAGGACAAGAACGTCACTGCCACCCTGGGGAGGGAGACGAGAAGAGCCCCAGGCGCTCTCTCCAGCCTGGAGGTGTCTGCTGACCTTCAGAGGGCACAGCAAAAATGCAGGCTCCATCCTGGTCCAAGCTGAAGAGGAAGTTGGGGGCTGGCCATTCTGGTGCTGGACTGGCAAAGCAGGGGGCCGTTCCCCTTGGGCGCCGCCAGCCTTTCCTGCGGCTCTGAAGGAGGCCATTGGAGCTGGCTGTTTTGCGACTGGCCAGCCAAGGCACCCTGAGTGCTTCACTGGCCCTGCTCCAGAAAGAGGCGCCAGCCTGCTCCTCTGGGCACTGGGTGTCTGGGGTGGATCTCTCACCCGCTCGGCCCCAGGACGCCCCTCTGCTCTGCCTCTCCCCAAGTGCTGGACCGGCCCCTCTCCCTCGCTCCAGCCTGGAGCCGAGCGGGAAGCAAGAAGCTGCTCCGGTCTCTGCAGGGAGCTGCAGGAGGTTGCAACCAAGGTTGCAGTCCCACGCCCACTGACCTGGGAGGAAGTGCCACTGGACACGGGGGACTTACTTCCTAGTAAACATGCACAGAGCAGAGGGTCCCGATGAGCACACATTTTGGCTTGGCCACTACGGCCATCAAAAATGGTCAGCACCCCTGGCCAATATGGAAATTGGCCCACCTATCGGGAAAGACTACCTGATAATGCAGACGAAGCACTCGGTTCCCTAAAAACGTAGCATACAACGGGCAGCGCAATTCTGGCCGGCACTTAATCCAGCACAGGCCCCTTGTGCTGCCTGCCAGGTGTCAGACGGGCTGGAAAGCACACTTGCGCCACCTTGAGAGCCTGCGAGGCCAACAAGGATAGATTCAGCCCTGCGCAGGGGGTGAGAGGGGGGCGGGGGGACAGAATGGGGCAGCAGCGTCATGCAGCCAGAACGCTGGGCGGGAGGAACGGGTGAGCGGCAGCCAGCCCATTGTGTCCCAGTCCGTTTCGCCGTCTTCCCCGCTTCCGGGCTGCCACTCACCTGTTCCTCCCGCCCAGCGTTCCGGCTGCATGACGCCGCTGGAATGGGGGCAGGGAAAGGTCTTTTTGTGCAGAGGGAGGGCGGGCCAGGAAGTGGATCATGCCTAGGAAGGGGGCGGGGCAGGCTGGGGCGGCACAGGCCTATCCTAACTCCCGCTCCAACCAAGGTCGCTTGGATTACACAGGCCACTTGGATCTGTGCCAGAAATCAGGGGTGCAGACCGGAGGAGCAGGATCTCGTTTCTCAGGATCACGTAGGGCTGGCTGGGGAGCAGCACGGAGGAAGGGGGGGAAATACCCACTTCAGCCAGCACCTTCCTTGAGCAAGATACAGTGCAGACGTTGGAAGACGGAGCCCACCCTTCCCCCTCCTCAGTCCCATCCAGACCACTGCCCCCCACCCCCAAAAAGCAGCACTACCTCCAAACTTCAGGTCTCCTTGGTCTTCATGCGAGTTCTTCCACTGGACCCAATTCTTCCAGGCATTCACCCCATACATGTACTTGAGGCTCATCCCGGACACCGAGCAGCCGGGGTAGGAGCTCTGCAGGAGCATCCGGGGCTCCACAGGCACAATGGACTTCTTCCGCCCCTGGGAGAAATCCAGAGAACAGGCAACGGGCTGACCGGAGCGACACACTGGAGCAGCCTCCAGCGGCAGAACACGTGTGTGGGCATGTGTGGGGGCATGACGTCCTGTTCTAGACACACAGCCGTTCCTAACATGCTACTTGTGTCACACCGAGTGCAACTGAGAAATGGTCTGTGGGCAGCGGCGTCATGCTGCCGGTATGCTGGGCGGGAGGAACGGGTGAGCGGCAGCCCGCCCTTGCGTACCGCTCCGTTTCGCCGTCTTCCCCGCTCCCGCGGGGAACGGGTGAGCAGCAGCCCGCCTGTTGCGTACCGCTCCGTTTCGCCGTCTTCCCCGCCCCCGGGCAAAACGGAGCGGTACGCAACGGGCGGGCTGCCGCTCACCCGTTCCTCCCGCCCAGCGTTCCGGTAGCATGACGCTGCTGTCTGTGGGGAAGGGCGAAGGGTGAGGGGCAGGAGGAGGAGAGGCAGCGCATCCCGCCTCAGAGGAGTACAATCCTGAATTGTGCGGGGTTGGCGAGGCCAGTGGGCCTGCATCAAATCCAGCACCCCTCAGGTCCACTGGAGAGCCTCCCCGAGGCAAGGGCACATTCATCCCCGTGCTACTCAGCGCCCCTGCGTTGGCGCTACGTGGGTGCATGGGTTGCACCCTCAATTTTGTAGTAGAGACTGCGGAGGCCAAGGCGTCTCTCCCATGCATGCCTGCGACCCAAGAGTGTGGGTTGGAGAAAGGAGGCCATTCGGGGGCATGGGCATGTCAAGAAGAAATAAACACACCCGCAGTGAGCCTGCAAAATACCTGGAGCACAGCAGAGGGAGAGCACAACTGCCCCCAGTCCCCCTCTGAGCCCTTTCCCCTGGCCCCCTCTAATGTCTAGCTGTCCCCCTAAACGTTTGATAACGAGCCCCCACCAGTGGTGGGATTCAAATAAATTAACAACCGGTTCTACATCCTCCTTTCTTTGTACTGCTTCTTACTACAGCACTACTTTTTGTTTATCGATTAATTAGCAACGGGTTTTGCAGGACTGGTGAGGACTGGCTGAGTTTCACCACTGGCCCCCACCCAAGGACAAGGTCAGAGCCCCCTTACCCGTCTTTTGGGCTGTGGAAACCCATCTCTGTGTCTCCGCCTTGCCCGTGCGCGCGAGTGAAGGCCCAGCCCTTTGCTGATAGGGTCAAAGGAGTCTAATTTGGAAACAAAAGCAGGGGTTAACGGGAACGTGGCAGTCAGAGGGGCCGGGCCAGGTGCCATAGCTGAGCACAGTTGAGCCTGGGACAGATAACGGGGCAGCCAATCAGGAAGCCTGTCCCCACGCTCAAGCTTAAGTTCAGTGCTCCTTGGAGCGTCGGTGCAAGGAACGCATGGCTGCTGCCCAGGAAAAGCGGCACACCTCCAATCTGGGTGGCACGTTTCCTTCCAGAACCGGCATACCTGAAGGGAAGTCAGCCTCCAGGTCCTGCTCCAGCTCTCCTTTAGAGAACTGCCTGGGCTCGGGTTCGGGCTCCGGCACCGTACTGGAGCGTAAGGCATAGTGGTTTAGCTCATCCTCCCAGCTGTGAGGGGTGGAGACGGCTTCAGACTCCAGGTCTCCGCTGTAAGTGCTGCCTTGGTCTGCAATTGGGAAAGGGAATGGAGAGAGGGAATGAAAGGGTGGCGCGTGGAAAGGGTGGAGCATGGAAGAGCAGAAGCGCAACGGATAGGCAGTCGGCAAGGGCTTTTAGCCAACCAAGTCAAGCCGGCAACCCCCACCCCACTCCCCACTTTGCTGGATTCCTGCAGGGAGGCAACTCTCGACAACCAGACAGGGAACCATAATAACAGTGTGTGTGTTTGGGGCGGGGGGGTTCCCTCTCCCCACATTAACACACAAGTGATGGCTACCTAGTCAAACCTCTTCTGCACTTATAGCACTCACCTTTCTCAAATATCTTGGGGTCCAGAAACAGCTCGTGCTCAGACGTCTGGGAGCCTGCAAAAAACACAGACGGGAGCAAGGATGCGTCACTGCAGTTCAGAGAAGAAACCGTTCCAAAACATAAGGATTTCGTAAGCGCAATCCTATGAAATAGCGCCTGAGGGTACAATCCTGTAATAGACACTGGGCTGCCGCAACATGCCAGCACCAACATGGGGGGCACCAACCAGCTGGCGCAAGAGTGGTTCTGGGCGTGGGGAGGGCGGAACATGCAGTGGGCACGCAGGAAGGCGTACTGGCCCAGGGAGGGGGGGCGGGGCTGGGATGTGGCCGGATCCAAGCTTCCGTCCCCAGGCCGTGTGGCCCTGATTCAGGCCACAGCAGGTGCAGATCCGAGCAAGCCCATCGTGAATGTGCATGAACGTGCCTTGGCCCCAGGGAGGCGCCAGAGGCTGCCTAATGTGCACTGGATACAGGGCAGACCCGCTGGCCTTGCCGTTCCAGCGCAGGTTAGGCTTGCACCCGGGCAGCACATAAGAACATAAGAAGAGCCCTGCTGGATCAGGCCAAAGGCCCATCTAGTCCAGCTTCCTGGATCTCACAGCGGCCCACCAGGTGCCCCAGGAAGGCATGAGACTACAAGATGCTTGCATCCTGTTGCCACTCCCTTGCACCCGGTACCAGTAGCCCACCACCTTTGTAAGGAGGTTGCACAATCCATCATTGCCTATAGCCCACGATGGACCTTTCCTCCAGAAATCCGTCCAATCCCCTCTTGAAGGCATCAAGGGAAGATGCCATCACCACCTCCTGTGGCAAGGAGTTCCACAGATTAACTACCCGCTGGGTAAAAAAGTACTTCCTTTTATCTGTTTTAACTCTCCCAACCCTCAGTTTTAGCGGATGCCCCCTGGTTCTGGTGTTTTGAGAGAGGGAAAAGAACATCCCTCTATCGACTCTATCCCTTCCATGCATAATTTTGTATGTCTCAATCATGTCCCCCCTCAGGTGCCTTTTTTCTAGGCTGAAGAGCCCCAAACGCTGCAGTCTTTCTTCATCAGGGAGGTGCCCCAGCCCCGTAATCATTTTTGTCGCTCTCTTCTGCACCTTTTCCAGCTCCACTATGTCCTTTTTAGCACAATCCTAAACCCCGCTCCCTTGCCGCAAGGAGGCTCCAGCCTCCACCTACGCAGCGCTGGATAGGGTGCTGGCCAGCCAACGTTCCTACCAGCGGTGTCGTGCTACCGGTACGCTGGGCGGGAGGAACGGGTGAGCGGCAGCCCGCCCGTTGCGTCATGCTCCGTTTCGCTGTCTTCCCTGCCCCCGTGGCGAAACGGAGTGTGACACAACGGGCGTGCTGCCGCTCACCCGTTCCTCCCACCCAGTGTACCGGTAGCACGACACCTCTGGTTCCTACCCCAGTGTTGGGTAGGATTGCGCCCTGAGTCAGATTCACCAAGTTCATCTAGCCCAGGATTCCAGCAAGCAGCAACTTCCCGAGGTCTTCGGCATGGATCTTTTTTCCCGGCTCTGCTGCCCGAGGCTCCGTACCTCCTGATGCCAGAAATCGAGCCAGGGACCGCATAAGAACACTGCCTTGCTGGATCTAGCCAAAGGTCCACCTAGTCCAGCTTCCTCGATCTTACAGTGGCCCACCAGGTGCCTCAGGGCGCACACGAGACAATAAGATGCTTGTATCTCACTGCCACTCCCCAGCGTCTGGCATTCTAAGGTAGCCTATTACCCTGCACCACCCCCAAGGAAGACACCAGGATGAGGTTGGGGTTTAACTTTATTGACCACATGTGTAAATCATGAAACCTACTGAACACTCATCTCTCCCTCACCAGTCTGGGGTAGGCAAAAAAGCTGCCATCCACGCAGTTCTCCCGCAATACAATATGTGTGCTCTATCACAGAGCCGCAGCCCCACTCTGGTGCACCCGACGCCTGCTCGGGGCAGTTGTGTGTAAACCAGTCTTGCATATTTAAGAACCGTTAGGCGACTACTGAAGTTAAGCAGCCTTGGAAACTTCATGGTCATCCAGATCATTATTTGACATGAGAACAAATAAAGCTCGATGGCAGAATTTTGCCAAGATGTGGGGGAAGCGGAACACGGAGATTGAAAGTGTAATGCAGGCAGAGTCCTATAATGTGGGTCATTCCTCAGAAGATTAATAGTGGGCCGTCAGTATCTGTGGGGGATCCATTCCTGGACCCTTTGCAGATACAGAATTGTGCTGATGCTTAACCTCAGGGTGGCGCCGGTGCCGGCAGCTGACACAGCACCACAATTACCGTATTTCCCCAAGTATAAGACGCACTTTTTTCCCAAAAAACCGGGGGCTAAAAATTGGGTGCGTCTTATTCAAGGGGTGTGCCAGGCAGCGCTGCGTTCTTCGTGCTCCCGCTTGCCTTAAGAGCCAAGGCCGGCAGCTCTTAAGGCAAGCGGGAGTACGGAGAACGCAGCGTTCTCCGTGCTCCCGCTTGCCTTAAAGAGCAGCCGGCCCCAAAAATGTATTTTTCAAATTTCTGGCCCCAAAATTAAGGTGCGTCTTATACTTTGGTGCGCCTTATACTTGGGGAAATACGGTACTTACCTGTGGTCGTGCCCAGCCTCCTGGGCCGTCAACTTCCAGCCGCAACTTCCAGGGGTGTTTGAGGCCCTCCAGCCATGGCCTCGGTATCCGTGGCAACTCAAATCTGCGGGTGCCGAGTCCACGGATAAGGAGGTCCCACCGTACAGCAGCTTTCTGACAGACTCAAGGGAAGGGTTTGCAAAGCCCAGTGTATGGAAAGAACCTCGAGGTATACGTTGTTTCCCTTTCCTGGGAAGGACAGCTCCCCCAGTTTACGCACCTCCTCGAGAGTGCTCTTTGTCCTTCTCGTCTTCTGCTATCATTTCTGCCATCTGGAAGAGGTCTGCTTCAAAGGGGGTGGAAGAGTTCTTCTCCTTGACCTCGGGAACAGTTTCCATCACCTTGCCAGTGTTTTCCGGGCCAGGGGGGACAAACATTGGGACTGGGACCTACAGAGAGGAGTCGGCTTATGCTGGTGGACTGGCTCAGCAGCCAAGACCAAAACAAGATTGAGCTCAGTGGGTAGAAAATGCCTTCCCAGGAGTTCGTAAGAGCCCTGCTGGATCGGGCCAAGGGCCTGCCTAGTCCAGCTTCCTCTATCCCACAGTGGCCCACTAGATGCCTCAGGGAGCAGACAAGGCAACAAGAGACCTGCATCCTGTTGCCACTCGCATCTGGCACTGAAGTATTATACTCCTCATGGCTTGTAAACTGTAATGGACTTTTCATCCATAATTGTGTCCAATCGCTTTTTAAAGGCATCTAGGCCTTCATGTGCCATCCCCCCATCTTGTGGCAAGGAGTTCCACTAATTAAACACACAGTTTTGTCTGTTCTCAATCTCCCGCCGCTCAACTTTAGTGGATGTCCACTGATTCTGGTGTTGTGCAAGCGGGAAAAGAATCCCTCCCGTGTGCCGCTTTTCTAAGAAGAGCTGTAGCCTTTTCTCACCCTCTTTGAGCAGCCCGCCACCAAACGCATCACTTACAGGTATTGGCATTCCCATGGGAACTGGTGTGTACTGGGTGAAGAGATGAAGAGGGACTGGCACAAACACAGGTACGGGAACAGGCACCACAACAACCTTGGGGAGAACTTCTTCTTCCTCTGTTATGTTAAAAAATAGATATGAACATATTTTTAAAAAGTGGGATCCCTGGAGGGGAGTGGGCAACATCACACTCCCCAATCTTTAATAAGCGGCTAACACTGAGTCTGCTGATCGGAAACACGGCTCCCCACACCCCAGGCCTGTCTGAGTGGAGATGCTGCTCAGGGAAACTGAGACTCCGGCTGTCAGGCAGATTATTGAGGGCACAATCCAAGCACCAACGCAGCGATGATGATGCAGGGGCGCCGACCTGCACCCCCGTGTCGGCGCCAAGTCTCTCGGGCCGACACTACCGGTGGCGTAGGCCTGAGAGCACCGATGGAGAGCCTGGCACAAGGGAAGTTCTGGGAGGAGGGCGGGAGGCATTCCGGGGCAGGGGGGTGGACAGGCAGTGGATGTGCTAGCTCGGGGAGGGGGTGGGATCAGCGGTGTCATGCTACCAGTACGCTGGGCGGGAGGAACGGGTGAACGGCAGCCCGCCCGTTGCATCACGCTCCGTTTCGCCATCTTCCCCGCCCCGCGGGGGCGGGGAAGATGGCGAAACGGAGCGTGACGCAACAGGCGGGCTGCCGCTCGCCCGTTCCTCCCGCCCAGCGTACCGGTAGCATGACACCGCTGGGTGGGATGCAGCTATCATCCAAAGCCTTGTCCCAGGGCCGCGCAGCCGCAATTTGGGCCGCACGGCTTCCTTGGACCCGTGCCTTGAACCACGATTTTGCGGACACAGATCCGAGGAACTCATAGAGACAGTTGGAGCCTCCCCTGGTGTACGGGCAAGAATGTGCCCTTGCGCTGGGGAGGCACCGCTCCTAACTTGTGCTGGATACAGTGCAAGGCCCGCCAGCCTGCCTGGTCTGGCGCGAGTTAGGACTGCCCCCTCAGAGATAATCCCCAGCCAGGGAAGCACAACAAGAAGCCCAAGCCTCAAGCCAAGAGGCCTCTTCCCCCAAAGTCAGTCTGCTGCCACGTTGGGGCTTTGGCATGTTGTGAGAGGCACTGGAAAGGGTCAGCAAGAGCGAGTGGCTTGTAAGCTGATCAGCTGAAACCACAGTTAGCGCTAATGGGGTTTCCAAACCTAGGATTTGGATTCTGGTTTGCCGGCCCCCAACAAATTCAAGATTTATTCGGGTTCGGGCTGAGACATTAACACAAAATCATTCAAACAAACTGTGGTTTTGCAATGTGTCTGAACTGAGAGGCGTTTTCCTGATGCTCAGCAACATCCGTTTTTCTTCTCATTCCCTTTTATTTGCTTTGCTCATGATGGACTTGCTGGTAACTCTGTGACGTTTAGTTGGTCCTCATCGAAGTATTATGCTCGGACACCCCCATCCCCACGGGCGAGCATCATTAGCCTGCCACATCTGCTGACATACCTGTCTGGCACTCCTTATGCTGGGTGTGAGGCTTGCAGGAGGTCGCCTTGGTCTGCGTGATGGGCTTGCACAGCAAGGCTTTGTTCTTGAGGAGCCGGGGAGGCTGCGAAGGCGGCAGCTTCAGAGCGTCTGTCTGAGTACTCGCCTGGGAGAAGAGGCAGAAAAGGATGGGCTGGAACTCCTGGGCACTCTGCTCAAGGGGAGGAACTGACACAAGCCATGTCAAGAGTCTCCCTCCCACCCAGCGGCGTCATGCAGCCGGAACGCTGGGCGGGAGGAACGGGTGAGCGGCAGCCCGCCCGTTGCGTACTGCTCCGTTTTTCCCCGCGGGGGCGGGGAAGACGGCGAAACAGACCGGAACGCAATGGGCGGGCTGCCGCTCACCCGTTCCTCCCGCCCAGCGTTCTGGCTGCATGACGCCTCTGCTCCCACCCCTCAATAAGCTTCTACCTCCCCCCCTCCCAGGACCAGGCAGTTCTTTGTGCTGTAAAGACAACTAGCAATCTATGTTGCATGAAATAACTTGTGCCTGGTTCTTTGGGAAGATCATTACCCAGGGAAGGCCCTCCTGTGCCCCTTCTCTCACAATGGTCACAAAGGGGGTCAACATTTCCCTGATAAAAGTTTCACCTGCAGCCTAAACCTGATCCCTGCTGCTGCTGGTGAGAACTGGTCTTGGGTTGCAATCCTAACCAACTTCCCAGCACCAGGTAAGGTCAATGCAGCTCTGAGGTAAGGGAACAAACATTGAAGAGGCCTCCGAGATGACCCCCCCAACTGCAGGATGCAGAACATGCCCCATTAGCAAAGCTACGTCAGTGCTGGAAAGTTGGTTAGGATTGTGCCCCTCGTCTCATTGGTTTCACACGGCTGCTTTTGATGTACTATTGCATCATTTTTCGTTTACATTTTTCTTGGTTTTTTAATTCTGCACCCTAAGTTTTTGAAAGCTGCCTTGAACTTCTGTCTTGGGGTCTATGAAGGCAGGATGCAAACTTTCCAATAAAGTAAGGCAATATTCATCAAAAGTATATAAGAGAAAGTTGAAAATTGCTGCAAATAGCAATGATATGCTGAAAGGTTTTTATTAATTTTTATCTTCAATTTTTTTTTTCATCACACAGTCCCAGGAATTTTTCAGGAGAACTTACATCTCCAATTATCTTTGCTGTCACAGTAGGAACTGCACCTGTTAAGTGGAGAAAAAGGAAAAACATGGCATGGTTGGCCTTGCTACACAATACATAATGGTTCTCCGTTTATCATCATCAAGACTATTTATATAGCGCTTTTCAAACAAAAAAGTTCACAAAGAGGCTCCAGGAGGAGCAGCGGTACCAAAATAGCGACCGCTGCATCCTGCAGGCGCCGCAGCAGGCTCCTCCCCCAAGGAAGGCCTCCGCCCCCACAATGGGGCTACTTAAGTCTCCGCCAACTATTTTGCTTGCAGGGACTGGAGCAGCTCCTGTCAGGTTGCCCAGCCCAAAGTGGGGCACAGGATTCACCGGGGGGGGCACATTAGTGCCACCCCCTGTGCAGGCCCGATCCTCCCTTCCCTCCATTTACACCCCTCCCCCCACCCCGAATCCACTTAGCGGTTGCTGCTGGAGAGCCAGTGGCCCTTCCCCTTGGCACTGCGGCCTGCCCAGTGCCAAATTACCTCCTCCCGCAGTGTCGCGAACATGTCTACGGACCCATTCATGACACTTTTAAAGGTCAAGGTAAAGGTTTCCCCACGACCGAATGGTCTAGTCATGACCGAGTGTAGGGGGCGGTGCTCATCTCCGTTTCAAAGCCTGTAGAGCCAGCGTTTTGTCAAGGACAAGCTTCCGTGGTCATGTGGCCGGCATGACTCTACACCGTAGCGCACGGAACGCCATTCCCTTCCCACCAAAGTGGTCCCTATTTATCTACTTGCATTTAGGTGCTTTCGAACTGCTAGGTTGGCAGGAGCTGGGACAAGCGATGGGAGCTCACTCCATCGCGCAGTCTTGAACTCCCAACCTTCCGGTCAGAAAGCCCAGCAACAGCGGATTAACCCACTGCGCCACCACGTCCCTATCATGACACTTTTAGCCAGCGTTATGACCCACAGGACTGGACCCTAAGCCCCTTTGAACCCAACGACTTACTTCTGAGTAGACATGCCTAGGACTGGGCTGTAAATAGCTGTGTACGTTCACAGGGACCACAAAGCAACACCCACTGGCTGCAAGTGCCAGGGCTTTCAGCAACTAAAAAATGTCAGTTTGCATCGCAGAAAGCCAACAGAATTAAGACCCCAGGGCCTGCCAGGGGGTAGAAGAGTCCTTTCCCCCGGTGCAGTGACGGCTGCTTTACCTTGCAAAACGTTGTTGGAGTTGGCTGTGGGCTGCGTGGCAGGAGCGCTGGCGAGGGACACCACGTTTGCTATGACGGGAGTGGAATCCTTCCTGAGAGACGGAGGGGGGCCTGCTGAAGGTGTGGGCGTCATGGAAAGATTTGCTGCGGGGGGGGGGAATGAAACGGGAGGCAAAGTTGGGTGAAAGGCAATGACACGAGTGCTAGACAGACACAGCAGGAGCGAGTGCAGCAATGTAGGGATCCCAGAGGCTGGGATGAAGGGACTCCTCCCCCAGGGGGGAATGAAAGACTCAAGCTTGATTTGTAGTGATTACTCTGATGGACTTGACTGAACTCCGTCTTGGTTTCATTCTGCCAGACTGACTGAGTTCCAGTTTCCTTCTTCAGGGTTTTATTGAATATCGAGTTTTATATCATTAGCATATGCATGAGCAAGTTTATTACGTATACAGAACAGCTGGGAAAGGCATTTGATTGGTTAATGGTTTTTCCTCACACCTGAAAGCCACTCCCAGCTGCTGCTTCCTGCAAACACTGCTTTCCCAAGAGAATTTTAGTGTTTCTATCACCAAGCTAAAATGCCAGTCTATCTGCTAGCCCAAAAGGCCTCCCTTATCTCTCTCCCAAATATGCTTAAAAAAAAAAAAAAAAGTATGCTCCTCCCATCCTTCAAGCTAAAAATCAATCTGCATAGCAACAGCCTAGCAACAAAAATGCATTCCTACAGAGCAATACTCTCTGGCCTGCCCCCATCAACAGTGCAGGTTCCAGTCTCGCCTGCTGCGCATCCTCAACCGCGCCAATGGGCACAGCTTCACTGCACTGCAGCCACTCTGCTGCATGGGCAGCAGCCAAGTTGCAAGGACAATCCTGTGACTGGGCACTGCTTAGCCACCTTCCCATTTGGGAGTGGTTTTGTCTACCAGCGTCTGTCTCTAGTCCACCTGAATCCATGATCACACCACAGGTTTGGGCTCACCGTTTTGAGTTCAGAGCACACAAGTGGGTCTCTGCAATAAAACGCTGCAAAGTTGTGAAGGGAAACTAAACGCCTTGTGGGAGTGAGTGCCTGGTTATGGCAAGCATCAAGCCCTGATAGAGCTCTTGAGACCTTGGCAGAGGAATGCCCAGAGGCAGCGAGTGCAGCCAGGCTGTGGCATGCTCACACAGTCATCTTGGAGAGGACTCTACCCACCCACCTCGGCGAGCTTCATTTTCAAGGAGCCAAACAGCAGCCGTCCTGGACACGTCCCTCCAGGGTGGCACACTCCCTGGGTCCAAACTGGCCCTGCAGCTCAGCAGCGTCATGCAGCCGGAACGCTGGGCGGGAGGAAAAGGTGAGTGGCAGCCCGCCCGTTGCGTACCGCGGGGGCGGGGAAGACGGCGAAAGGGAGCGGTACGCAACGGGCGGGCTGCCGCTCACCCGTTCCTCCCGCCCAGCGTTCCGGCTGCATGACGCTGCTGCCTGCAGCTGCTGCCCCAACTGTTCCCAGCTCGCTGTTTTAGCAGTACCACATCGAGCCTTCTTTACCTGTATTGTTCTGAGGTGGTGGGGGTGGCGGAGGCGGAGGCGCGAGCGGCGGAGGATCCGACGCACACTGCTGGTTGCAAAACATCAAAATGCAAAGCAAGTTGCAAAAATGCTTGATTTCCCCCCGCCACTTCAAGGATTCGCCGAGCTTGCCCTGCCTTTTGCACCCATCGCATTTGGACATCTGTGAAGAGGAAAAAGGGGTGCAGGGGGAGTGGGCAGGAGAGGGAAAAGGAAGACACCTTAGGCGCAGAGGCAAGGGACTCCAATATATACAGGTAAAAAAGGTAAAAGTTTCTCCACGACCGGATGGTCTAGTCGTGACCGACTGTAGGGGGCGGTGCTCATCTCCGTTTCAAAGCCTGTAGAGCCGGCGTTTTGTCCGAGGACAAGCTTCCGTGGTCATGTGGCCGGCATGACTATGCGCCGTAGCACACGGAACGCCGTTACGTTCCCACCAAAGTGGTCCCTATTTATCTACAGACATTTTCACGTGCTTTCGAACTGCTAGGTTGGCAGGAGCTGGGACAAGCAACAGGAGCTCACTCCGTCGCGTGGTCTTAAACTGCCAACCTTCCGGTCGGAAAGCCCAGCAGCAGCGAATTAACCTGCTGCGCCACCACATCCCTTAATATATACAGAACAAAAATTTTTTATTTGAATGACATCAAGCATCTGGGACGCATCCTGCACTACCACTCTGCCAAACAGGCTGAAGGCACTATGCCAGTGGTTCTGCCTTGACCTGCTGGGCCATTGGCCGCACTCCCCAGCCCACTCCCCCTGCCACCAAGAAGAAGCACAAGGCAGCTCCAGGAAGCAACTTCGGCGGCGACTTCCAGCTGTGGAAGACACTTCCTGGCGCGACCAGGCGCGGTGCCAAAGGGCTGCCAGTCCCTCCAAGAAAGGGCAGGCAGTCCTTCAGAACGCGCCCCGTCGCTCCAAGAAGTGGCTCCCACAGCTGAAGCTGCTACTCGGAGTGACCCAGTGCAGCCACCTACGAGAAGGGATGGGTGGCCTTTTGGAGCACACCTGGTCACTCTGAGAAGCAGCTTCTGCCAGGGAAGCCACTTCTTGGAGTGACCAGGCACACTCTGAAGGCCTCCTGCTCCTTCTTGGAGGTGTGGGCGGCCCTTCTCAGCTGTGCAAGGTTGTGGGGGACAGGGGGGGACACCTGCTGGGGGTATGCACCTGGGCACCAATACACACACACACACACACACACACACACACACACACACACACACACACACACACCAGGATCGCCCCTGCTGCATGCCTCTCTTTTATCACAAGGCCACTGGATAACACTGTGGTGTAGTCACGGTTGAACATTCTAGGCAGTACCAGTCACCCCACCTCAAAAATGAGTTTACAGACTTGGAGAAGGGATAGAAAATGGCCGCTGAAATGATTCAGAGAGGACTGGAGCCCCTTCCCCCAGGTGTGGGTGGTAAGCCTGGGTGTGCAGGAAAAAGACAACTCACAGGACCAGGGGAAAAGGGAGAGTGACATGACTGGAGGTTACAATGCAAGCAGTGCCAAGCAACGGAGAAGAAACATTCTCTCTCAGAACACCACAGAACTTGCGAGGCGGCCAAAGAAAACCAGCCGACAGCAAGTTCGGAACCAGGAATAATTTCTTCCAGGTACTCTGCTGTTGCAGAAGTGATCTGAAGGAAGTGAGTGAGAAAGCAGCCTGCAGGGGTTCTGGGAGGTGGTTCCAAGCATAAGGGGTAGCAAAAGAGGAAAAAAAAAACAGCAGCCAGGAGACCTTTGGAGGGTGATGGTGGTGGGGTCTGAAGTGGTCGTTTCTACTGTTTAACTTGCTTTAACACCTGCACTTTCCAGGCAAGTCATTGCATTGTTCCAGGGTTCCTGCACGGCTGAAACATGATTTGAAGTGGAACACCCCTGTTCCCACTCCAGTCCTCTAAAGCCCAGGCTGCACAGGAGTTCTTACTTAACTACCCTTCTGTTGATTCCAGCCCTCTGTCAAGTACATGCAGCGCCTTACCTGATAAAACAAAACCGTGAACTTGGACATGCAGTCTTCCGAGCAGAATTCCTCCACTTTGCCCCCAAAGTGATTCTGGACCAGTTTGGGTGAGGTTTGCAAACAGTAGCTGCACATCTTACAGTGGTTTCCCCAACGCTTGGCCAAGTCGTGCTTGTACAGCAACTTGCAACCTGACAACAGGAGAACAAACAGCAGCCGAGTGAGAGTCTTTGGCCTACAAACCCTGAAGAGCAAGTTAGGAGAATCCTCCTTGTTTTCAAAACAGCAGCTGGAGCTGATGGACTATGGGCACGAAGGTACTTTTTAGCAACCCATGGACTACTAAATACTTTTTATAGTATGGTTCTAGTCTTAACCTAAGAACCTATAGCATGGTTGCAGACAACTCTGACCGCAAGTATACCTAGAGATGTAAAGAAAGGGTCATTGCTTTCAGCTGCCACCATCATTCAAAGGAGTTCTCCGATCACATGAGGGAGGCCACATGGGATCTGAGAGCTCATCAATCCAAACCACAGCAGCCTCTGTGTTCTCTGGAACTCCCAACAGACGTTGCTGTGGCTGAAGATCATGAGCCCCCAGCACACGCACTGTGTAACTCACGCGGGATCACTCGTGGGGATGAAGGAGGACCAGGAAGAACACAGGATGCTGCCTGACACAGTCTCACTCTTGGTCCATTTAACGCTGCACCGTCTACACTATCAAGCAGTGCCTCCATAGGGTTTCAGTCAGAGACAGTGCAGCGTTAAATGGACCAAGAGTGTGACTGTGTCAGGCAGCATCCTGTGTTCTTCCTGGTCCTTCTTCATCCCCAGGAGGGATCTCGTGTGATCTTTCCTAGTCCTAAGTGGAGATGCTGTCAGAGACTAAACCTGTGGTATTCTGCATGCAAAGCACATGCTCTGCCACTGGGCTGAGGTAGCTTCTCAGAACAGATAACCACTGCCAAGAAGCACGCCAAACGCCTTACACCTTGTGTCATTTGCAATACTGGGATTTTCCAAAGGGCCACATGTCATTCTTCAGAAAAGCCTGCTATTGCTCTCCAAGATCAATCAATACGGAAACAGCAACAAGAAATAGCCACAGGAGAATCAGAGCCAGATTCTTCTCTTGGACCACTGCAAATCCCTTAGAGACCTGGCTTAATTTGGATCTTGAAACAAAGAGTCAACTGGCCTTGCCCAGGCCTTCAAATCCTTGGCATCCACATAACTGGATCTCCCTTCCTGGGCTGGGCTCAATTCTCAATTCAGCCCCATTCCTGTGGAGCTAAATTCTCCTGGGACCCCTTCAGTGGCATGCCTAGAGGAGGGTCAAGGGCAGCTTTGTCATTCAGCCGGAACGCTGGGCGGGAGGAACGGGTGAGCGGCAGCCCGCCCGTTGCGTTCCGGTCCGTTTCGCCGGCTCCGCAGAACCAGAAGTGACACCACAAAAGGCGAAGGCAATAGGGAAGACCAGAGAGCGCTTTAAGAAGAGAAACTCTGAAAATCACTGTTCTGAGTTTAAAAATATTTGGCTGAAGGGCAATGGCCTGGTGCTAGAGAACTACTGCCACCTAGTGGTGGAAACTGGTTGTGCTTCCTTAGGTGGAACTCATTTTTGAACCCATGCATAGTTTCAGAAGAATACATTTT
>JAJKFI010000108.1:713307-770768 GCA_029204185.1 Lerista edwardsae | reverse complement strand
GCGGGGAAGACGGCAAAACGGACCAGAACGCAACGGGCGGGCTGCTGTTCACCTGTTCCTCCCGTTCCGGCTGAATGACAACACTGGCCAAGGGCAAATGCCTTGAGGTGCCACCCAGCAGGAAGCAGTGCCACAACCACTCCGTCACCGCCGCTACAAGAGGAGCCTGACTCCCTCCGAGTATCAGAGGGGACGGGCACCATTTTCAGCAGGGCAAAACTGCTCCAATGGAGCTGCATGGCACTGCTGCGCACCACCTCCTTCGTTCCCCTTTTTAAAGGGAGAAAAGGAAGCGGAGGCAGCCCAGAACCTCGCCAAGTTAGGAAATGACACAATTACGTCATTGCAATTACTCCTGGAGTGAGGAGCCGCAGATTGGGGGGTGGCCCCAGCGTGCCCAACCCCAGGACCATCACCAGACCCCGTTAGCAAACATGAGATGTTTGGGGGAGGAGAATTCCCCTGGCACGTGATCCAGGCCCTTCTTACCTTCACTACAGAACGATTTGTCGATGCCCGAGAACCGCACTGTCTCTTTGACAATCTTCTCGGTCTTGCAGTATTCGCACGTCGACATGACACTGTTGATCTTCTTGTACTCATCGCAGCAAGTCTTCCCGCAGAACTGGAACATTTTGCCCTGTGACAAAGCAAGAGCAGCCGGGTCCCATCAAGCCCTCCAGTGCCTGGGAGGGGACGCGTGTTTGGGACGTGTGTGGCAAATGCCTGCTGCAGCCCCAGAAGGCGGCTGAATACGATTTGCACAGGCTGAGCTGCAGTGTCCTTCCCCCTCCCATCTCCAAGACTGACAACACAAATAATACACAGAAAACCAGGACTAACACCTGTGTAGTACTTACTGCGAGAACAAAGCCCTTCACATGTACTGATGTAGTCCTTACATCAAACCAGTAAGCTACATAAGCTATACCATCCTTGTACTGCAGGTGGGCAGAGGCATCTCTACAGGGAGGGCAGAGCTCTTAAGTTTTGCAAAGAGCCTTACCCTGTCACGTAAATCCCTCCTCTCCCTTGCCGCTGTAGCCAGTAAGCAACGCCAAGATGTTGCTGTTCCCTGTGAGGATTGGCTAACACGGTGCAGGAGAGGAGGGATTTCCACTGCAAGGTAAGGCTTCTTGCAAAACTTAGAGCTCTGCCCTCCCTGTAGAAACGCCACTGCAGGTGGGAAAGTCTGAGGCTGATTGACAGCCCGATCCTAACCCATTTTCTAGCACTGACGCAGCCATGCCAATAGGGTTTGCACTGCATACTGTGGTGGAAGGGCAGTCACAGAGGCCACCTCAAGGGAAGGGAAGGGAAGGGAAGGGAAGGCGTGTCCTCTTATCACAAGGCTGTATCACGGCTGCATCGATGCTGGAAAGTTGGCTAGGATTGGGCTGCCAATGGCTTGTTTAAGACTACCCAGGAGCAGGTCTCCTTAAGAGTACGTTGAACAGGGCTTACTCCTAGAAAATAGGGTATAGTTCTGCAGCCTCAGCCACAGCTACACCACACCAGCTCGCATAACTATGAGTGCAGTTCTTACATGCTCTCCGGCTGGTGCAAGTCCCCTGCGCTGGCCCAAGAGTGTCGCAAGCGTGCCATAAAGCACGTTCATGGCTACCCTGGAGTCAGCCGAGCAAGTGCAAGGACATGTGCTGACTCCCAGAGGTCGGATCCAGGCCAGGAGGAGGGTGAACTGGGAGAGGACTGGGCCAGGAATGGGAGTGGGAACGGCCACTGCAGCTCAGGCCAAATCCTACCCCCCCCTCCAGCGGCAGCATTCAGCCGGTATGCTGGGCGGGAGGAACGGGTGAGCGGCAGCTCGCCCGTACCTTACCGTTCCGTTTCGCGGGGGCGGGGAAGACGGCGAAACGGAGCGGTAAGCTACGGGCTAGCTGTCACTCACCCGTTCCTCCCGCCCAGCGTACCGGCTGAATGCCGCCGCTGCCCCCCTCCCCCAGCCCAAGCAGGCTTACCTGGGGCGTTTGGATTTGTCTCAGCAAATTTGCTAGTGCAGATCCGAGTAGCTCCATAGGAGTGACACAGGCCGAGGGAAAAAAATACGCCTTACTCTCGAGTTGAACTCCAGCTGACACCTGCCTTGTGCTGGATGCAGAGCTGGCCACGGCCTGCCTGTTCCAGCACAGGATAGGCTTGGGCTGCCCATGACAAAGATTGGCCAGAAATACAGACTGAATCACACCAAGGGAGCGAAGGTCACAGAACTCGGCATTTCCTGGCCTGGAACTTTGGCACAGCTCTCCCTGCAAGTGGGTTTCAGGTCCACAGGCAAAGCACCCGCGCACCCCAACTTTGAGGAGCCCTCTGAGCAGCCATCCTTAAAGGGCGACAGGTGCCAATTACCCGGTAATCCAGCAGTTCCGGCTTGGTGGCAAAGAGGCGGCTGCAGTGCTGACACTTGAGCTTGACCACCGTGCGGGCAAAGGTGACTTGCTGGGACTGTGCGGCGAGCCTCTGGAGGCCGGCTGCAGCTGAGCTGCTCACGGAGCTGGGGGAAACCGTCGAGGTAGTGCTGCCTGCAGCGGAGACCGTTGCCCCCGAGGGGATGCTGACGATCACTTGGCCCTGCGACAAGGGCACCACGGAGGAGTTCATGCCCGCAGGCTTGTTGAACAGGTTCTATGACACACACGGAGAAGGACACAGTCACCAGAGCTTGCAAGAATAACCCTGTCCCTGTTCTATCGCCTCCAGCCTCTGCTCCAAAGTGAGGACAGCTGAATTCCTCGCTGACCTTCAGAGATAACCTCCAGTCCAATGCTCTCTCTTCAATCACGGGGAGCCACAAACCCATGAGAAGTTTGCAACAAGGAGATTGCAACAGGCGCATGGATTTTATCGAGGCAAAACATGGCAGGGGGGTTATGGGAGCCAGTGGTCACCAAGGAAGGCGATGGACCCCAGAAAAGGGCAGGGGATGGGACAGGGTGACCTGGCAATTTACCAGAGCTGAGGCTGTGGAACTCAGAATCACACAATCAACCAACAGTATTTATATACCGCTTTTCAACACGAAGTTCACAAAGCAGTTTACAGGCAAATAGTAATAATAAAGTTAAAAGGCTTTTTAAAAAGGCCTGTGCCCCCAATAACTTCTATTGTATTGATTTTGCAGTTTGATTCTGTTGGACCTCTGCTTCAGCGGCTGCACTGGTTATCCATTCGTTTCCGGGCCCAATTCCAGGTGCTCGTTTGGACCTTTAAAGCCCTTCACAATTTGGGGTCAAATATCTGAGGGACTGCCTTCACCCCAGCGTTGTCATTCAGCCGGAACGCTGGGCGGGAGGAACGGGTGAGTGGCAGCCCGCCCGTTGCGTACTGCTCCGTTTCGCCGTCTTCCCCGCCCCCGCTCACCCGTTCCTCCCGCCCAGCGTTCCGGCTGCATGACGCCACTGCTTCACCCATACATTCAGGCCTGCCCTCTTAAGTCACCTGGGAGGGCTTTCCGGCAAGTGCCACCTTTTTCCCAAGTTAGGGGGATGGCGGCAGGGGGGTGAGCCTTCTCAGTAGTGGTGCCACAATTACGGAGCCTCCCCACTGGGAGAACTAAGATCTACCTCCCTCCCTCGTGGCATTTTGGCATTTGGCTCAAAACATTTTTGTTTCATCTGGCGTTGGGTCTACCCCTTAGGCCTCTGCAGCAGTACCCGGATTGTAATTAATTTGCTGTCCTCCAATAGTTTTAATTATTTTCCTGTGATTTTATTTATTGTTATGTATTGTATATTTTTTAACTTGGGAATTGTGAGCTGCTTTGGATGTCTGTTCCTGCAGAGGAAAGGCAGGATAAAAATCTTTTAAATAAAATACCTGTATTCATTCATACCTAGACTAATATCCTATAAATGTACAAAACACCATTTTAAGACCTCACAGAAGGAAAAGACCAGATCAGGTCAGGAAGAAGTTAGTTTTTACCTCCATGCAGAACTTTCTGAAGTAAGAATGCCTTTAATCCTCACTTGAAGGTGAAGAGGCAGTCTAACGTCCTTAGGAAAAGACTGTTCACTGACAAGGCCTTTTGTCTCATAGCCAGCAACCCATTTCCTTTAGTGGCGGATTAGTGCACAGGGCCACTGCTGTCAATCCCAAAGGCCAGAGTGGTTCATGCAGGAGCAAGCCGTCTTTAAGACCATGTTAAAACTATTTCAGAGGGCTTGGGGGATTGATAGCTTACAAAGTATACTCAGTGGCGTTTCTACAGGGAGGGCAAAGCTCTATGTTTTGCAAGAAGCCTTACCTTGCAGTGGAAATCCCTCCTCTCCTGCACCGTTTTAGCCAATCCTCACAGGGAACAGCAACAACTTGGCGTTGCTTACTGGCTGCAGCAGCAAGGGAGAGGAGGGATTTACATGACAGGGTAAGGCTTCCTGCAAAACTTAGAGCTTTGCCGTCCCTGTAGAAACGCCTCTGAGTATACTGTTCACTGGATTTTGTGGATTACTAGCCAGGGATGACAATTGTAGGTTAAGTGTTCTGTGCCCACAGCTGTTTAATTTGTAATTGATTTATTTCCAATAAACCTTTTTTATTTTCTTTAAGTTATGTTTCAAGCAATTTTCTGGACCTTGGTGGGTCAGAAGGCAGGCAATAAGCAATGGGTCCTCATTATCCGCAGACTTGACGCATTGTGGGTTCTGAACCTGAGGCTGTCTGACCCACAGAGGACCCTCTGGACATAACTGGAGATTGCTTCTGGGAGGTCCTCTATGTTTTGGACTGCGGATTTCCTTATCCAGCATTCCTTTTCAGCATTCGCAGGGGTTCCGGGGTGCTGAGGCACGATCTGTATAGAGTTATGTCTAGATGACTTTAAATAGCTATGGTAAGTGGAGATTAAGGCATACCTGGAAAGCGACCACACAGCTATAGCTACAGAAGTTGCGTATGCTCCCATCAGACATGGCCAGGTGATACTGAGGGATGGCTGAGGTCTTACAGCTGTTACATTGGACTTGGACCCCTGATGGAGAGAAAACAAGACACACCCATACAGGATTTTTTTTTTACACTTTTTAAAACTTTTCTTTCGGAACGTATACAGAAGAAGGGCAAAGCAGCCGTTACCTGAAGACGTAACCATTTTAACTCGGTGTGCTGACAGGCAGTTCACGGAGCAGAAAAGCTCCGTTTTCCCCATGTTGTTTGTGCTTTCAATCATCTCGGCTGAAGATCTCAGAGATTTACACAATGCGCAGGGAGTGATTTTTGCAGACTTCTGCAGAAAGAGGGAAGGATACAGAGTGTCTCTCTGAGCAGAAACAGCTTGCTTAGCCTGCAAATAAGCTGTCGGGACATTCCCCTCCTCACAGTGCTCCACTGCAACTATATATTCAGAGGCACACTGCTCTCTCTTTCCACTAGGCACTTAGACCAACATGCCCACACAGACACAGTCTCACTAACAGCAGCTTCAGAGGCATAAATGCTGTGGCAAAAGGGCAGAGCAACTATCTGCTCAGCAGGCAAGAGCTCCCGGATTCAAACATCTGGCAGCATGTCCTAGCAGGGCTAGGGAAGACCGTGGCCAGAAACCCAGGACTCTGCCTCATGGAGACAATGCCAGGCTAGCTTGGTCAAGGGTCTGACTTGGTATAAGGCAGCTTCTAGGGATGCTGTATCTAAAGATCGGGGACTACAGTTTAAAAGGCAGTTTAAATAATAATAATACATTTATTTATATACTGCCTTTCTTAATATCACTAGATTTCTCTAATGATTGAACTCAAGGCGGTTTACATAGGCAGACTTTCTCACAAACCCGAAGGTTTTTACAATTTACAGAATGTTCTATCTTCCAAGAACAACACTTCTACATATCTTTCTGTCTGGATTTAGCCTTCTTTCTTTAGCCACCCGTCTGTCGTCTGCTGGCTGATGAGGCTTCCCTGCTGCCACCAGAGATGCAGCTGATTTCAGCACACTCCTTCCTCCTCCCACGAGGCAGCTGAAACTCAGCTTTTAATCAGCCGCAGTTTCCAAGGTCTGCTGCTCGCAGAGACTTCCAGCAGTCCCGAGCTCACGACCTTGAGATCTTCAGGTGTTATCTTCGGGCAAACGGAGGCATTAACCCTCTCGGCTAAATTCAAGGCCAGGCTCTTGAATGGAATCCATAGATAAACCATTTGAAGATGGGAATTGAGATTTTTTTGTTTAAAGGATCTTCTGGCACAACCAGAAGCATGTTCAGTAGTAACTGACTTCCTCTGCAGGAGCTTTTGCTTTCCAGTGGGCCTTCAGCATCCCTGAGGTCCCATGAAGCCCTCCAGCTGCAGGTCCCATGAAGCCCTCCAGCTGCAGGTCCCATGAAGCCCTCCAGCTGCAGGCTCAGCATCTGTGGATACTGACATCTGCAGATGCCGAACCTGCACATAAAGAGGGCCCCACTGTATTTCCCAAGGGAGACCCAGTGTTTTGGGGTGCTTTAATTAGACTATGTGATTTGTGAAGTTATGTACTTCAATTACAGGAAGTGATCTGTTTTCATTATATCTGTGGCTGGATCTTGTAATTTTTTAAAATTATAAAATCTGTTATTACAAAATAACATGAATCCGGGCAGGGGAGAGAAAGACCAGACCTGCTTATACGCAGTGACGCATGTGGAGCTGCAAAACTTCTTGGACTGCCCCTCTATCTGCAGCATGTGGCACTGGCCCGAAGCGCTGTAACAGTAGCCCCCACAGTTTTCACAGCAGTTCATGGTCAAGTTGTTCGCCGAGCGGAACTTGGAGAAGCAGGCGTCACTGCAGAGCTTGTGCACCACGTTCTGGTAATTCACTTCGTGCCGAATCTGGAAAATGGAATTAAAAAGACCAGAGGCGATTGACCCAAGCAGTGTTGGAAGCTGTTCTAATCTGGGAGCACTTATGCAAGGAAAGAAACCTCATGGTGGATGTCTCTGCTGTACATCGATGGATCTCAAAATATGGAAGAAAACAGGTAAGAGGAATATGGTGCCTCTCTCTGGACCAAACAGTTGCACCCCCCCCTTCAATTTTTTAAATTAATGATTTAACTCACTATTTGTTTATCATGGATAGACCAATGTTTCTCAAACTGTGGGCTGAGACTCACTAGGCGAGTCGCGAGCCAAGTTCATTTCAATTTACATTTCAGTTTTAATATATTAAACTTGATGGTAGGTGACTGTATCTGGGGAAAATTTACAGATCTGTCCTTTTAACAGGTTACTGTGTATATGCTTTTAACTATGATAGTCAATGAGGCGGACCCCCGGGTAAGGGTGGATAGGACTGCAGCCTTTGGGATGATTCGGGAATTAAAACAACAACAGATCAGCAACTGCTTGGGAGGGCTAGGTGGTTTTTTTCTTTAATTTGTTTTTAAATGTATACTTATTGTAAACTTTTAATTTACTTAAATTAGGGCACAATCCCAACCCACTTTCCAGCACTGACATAACTGTACCAATGGGGCATGTGCTGCATCCTGCAGTGGAGTAGTAGTCACGGAGGGCTCCTCGGGGTAAGGAAATGTTTGTTTCCTTACCTCAGAGCTGCATTGCCCTTACCCCGGAGCTGGAAAGCTGGTTAGGATTGTGCCCTTAATTAATTTGATTTGATGTTGTCATATGATGGTCCCTTCTGGCCATGACATCACTTCCAGGTTAATGTTTTCACTTCCTGTGGGTCCCAACAAATATTCTAAAAAGTGGGTCCCGGTGCTAAAACATTTGGGAGGACAATCCTAACCAACTTTCCAGCACCAGGGCCAGGGCAATGCAGCTCTGAGGTAAGGAAACAAACGTTCCTTTACCTTGAGGAGGGCTTCGGGACTGCTACTCCCCTGGAAGATGCAGCGCATGCCCCATTGGCACAGTTATGCCAGTGCTGGAACATTGGTTAGGATTGCGCCCTGAGAATCACTGGGATATTGTGTTTCTGACAAGACAGGATTATAACCTAAGTTTTACTGAACACAATGGGTTTACTTCTGAGTAAGGTAAATAACAGGGACGTGGTGGCGCAGTGAGTTAATCCGCTGTTGAAGGGCTTCAACAAGGTTCGAGACTGCATGACGGAGTGAGCTGCTGTTGCTTGTCCCAGCTCCTGCCAAACTAGCAGTTCGAAAGCACCTAAATGCAAGTAGATAAATAGGGACCACTTTGGTGGGAAGGGAACGGCGTTCCGTGCGCTACGGCGTATAGTCATGCCGGCCACATGACCACGGAAGCTTGTCCTCGGACAAAACAGCGGCTCTACAGGCTTAGAAACGGAGATGAGCACCGCCCCCTACAGTCGGTCACGACTAGACCATTCGGTCGTGGGGAAACCTTTACCTTTAAGGTAAATAACAGCTTATTGTGGAACTTGGTAAGCCTCCTTAGGCATTTGCTGCAGAATGGAAACGGTGAGATATGAATTCTTTAAATAAATAAACAAAACACACAGAGACTTCTCCCTGACACAAATGGGGAGTGTCCATAGCTGGGCAGCAGAACAGGGGCTCCACCTGCGGAAGGCTCCAGGTTCACTCCAACAACATCTCCAGGTTGGGCAGGGAGAGACCACTGTCCAAATCCTGAAGAGTAGCTGCTGCCAATCCCTCGCAAGATGGACCGAGGGCTGAACTCAGTACACAGTGACTTCAGGTATGCTCACCTTCCCCAGTGTTGGCTCTGATTGGTCTGGAAGGCAGAACACTAACCCAGCCCATCCGAGACTGCAGCATGGGAGGCCACAAGTGCCACACTTCCACTGACTAAGCAAGGCTGAATTCAGCATCTAATCCGTGAGTGGCAAAGAGCTTCCTTGCAAAAATGAAGACCGCCTGGGAAGCTCCACTACTACTCCCCCTATAGCTCAACCCCATTTCCACCCTGCGCTTGGTAGGAATTCCAACCTGCAGTATCTGAGGTCTGAGTTGCGAGAGAGTGATTTGGCCCAGGGAATGGGTGGGGGAGCTAAATGGGAGTTTGACTATAGAGATGCCCCAGACCCCCACACCGCCTCCCTCCCAGCAGCAGCCTGGCCCCAAACATTCAGGACAAGAGAGGGCCTGCAAAGGTCATTACCACAGCGTTCTTCTGGCACATGCTGCACTTGGTGGAGATACTGTTGGTGTGGATGGTGACAACAGGCTTCCTTTTCAGCTCATACATGGAAAGACAGGACTGGCTGCAGAAGTCCTTGCTGGAGTTTGTGTTGTCAAACTGAGCGGTGATCACGTCCTTTGGGTTTAGAATGTCTCTGAAAGAGAGAAAAAAATCAAACATTGTGAGTGTCCTCAGATTCAAAACATCTTCATTCTCTCTAAGGATATGACAGCATTTTAAAACTGGTATGCGTTTACCTGTCTTGAGTCTCTAGGGCTGGACAGGATAAGAGGGATCAGTCACAGAACACGGCACCTACTCAACCCTCTAGCTGTTTAAGGTGCAACCCAGTCAGTTTCCACTCCCCTGAATGTTCTGCTGGTGGTTTGTTCCCCCAACTGTCACCACAGCATTCCATGACTCCCAGGGACCACTGAGCATGCCAACTGCATCAGGCTGGTTTAATCAGGCACGGCTTTTTCACCATCACTTTTCCTTTTTAACTGACAGATCTATGTACTTCTGTGTACATCAGCAGTCCCCCAAGTATGAAGAAACCACTACCTTATTTTGGAATAACCCCATTTTGCCTGCAATCTGATAGGCAGTTAGGCACTCAACCACCTGACTTCACCATTTGTAGACATGATGCCAGATTAATTCATGGGATCATCACGTTTACATTCTCCCTTTCCCACTGAAGCACAAAGCTCACAGAGGGTGATAATTTTTATACAAAATACACCACCACCACTCATTAAAATCAAATCATACACCCAAAAGAAATGAAATAGCAGATGATAATTTTGGCTCCCATTTGAAACCCAGCACTGCCCAGACGGCTACTTCCCGGGGGTGGGGAGAGATGCACTGAAAGCAGACCTAGAGGCCCGACTCTTCAACTCACTGTGGATGAAACAGACTGCCAGGCCTCTTTCATGATTTCCCCACCTCTTTCTCTCTCCCGATTTAGAGATTTTTATTTAAAATTGCTGTAGCACAGGGGGTGGCAACCTTTTCTGGCAAACGGGTTGGATTTTCAGCGATAATGTCAACACATCATCCCAGAACTTCCAGGTTGCTGAGCTCCCGGAAGTAGCTATGCGGAGCTCGACTTGGGGGGCAAAGCCCCCCGCCCAATTTGCCACATGCTGCATAGGCAGCATGGCAGGAGCACAGGGACTCTGCAAGGCTGGGCAGGAGGCTCCGCTATGCCCTGTCCAACGCAAACTGTGTAGGAAGAAGCTGAGCTCCGCGCAGGCCAGACGTCTCGCCGTCCAGCTGGGTTGCCAACTCCTGCGGTAGCAACTTTGAAGGCACCAGCTTACTTTGAGCAGCTGGAGCAGGTTTTCTTGGTAGAAGCTGGTGGCCGGGTGGTTGGTACAGTATATCCCGTGAGGCACAGTGTGGAGCAGAAGAGCTGAGTGGACCCTTTCCTCTGGTAGGCCGTTTGCCCCTTCTGGAGGATCTTCTTACATCCCGAACAGGAAACCCTGACAGCCGTGCTCGGGACCGAAGGAAGCAATTTGTTCACGCCAGAGGGTGGTGCGTTCGGGGGGAAGCCTGACGTCAGCTGCGGAGCTTACCAGAAAGAGAAGGAGAAGAGTGGCGGGAGGAAGCCCTGCCTCTTCCCACTGCGGATGTCCACCATCTCCCACCCAGTCCTCCTCCAGGCTCCCAGTTCCTTACCAAGAGGGCTTCCGCTGACTGAAAAGACAGCACTGATTTTCAGCTCCCCTTCCTGAGTTTTTGGCTGCTGGCCATAGTCCTGAAACAAACAGCTGCAGTGAAGTTCCAGCCACCGTGCTCAGGAGCACCCCATCCATCCTGGATCCTGGCCTTCTGCTATTTCCCTTATTATCCTGTCCCACTGCCAACCCTCCACTCCTAAAACCCTTGTCCCTCAATTCCCAGCTAAGGAACCTGCATCCCCCCCTCTCTAAGTCTCCGTTTCTTCTGTATTCCTAGGCCCCTCCTCCCTGCCCTGCCCCTCTGTAAGATCAGAGCAGCTCACAAAATGGCAGTCTACGATCCATCTGTTTGCCCCATGCTCCTTTGTCTTTACACAATATTTCATCCTCCAACACACTATCACTCCTACTCCTGAACAGTCACACCCTACCACTAATGTGCTGGTGGCCAGGTTGGGGGAGGGTGGAGAAAAGAGATGCTCTAGAAACCCAGCCCAGGGCTGAATGCCCAGACAGAGCCTTCCCCCCACCCCCATGTAATGTGTTAGCTGTGTGGGACAGGAACAACCCCCCATATCCCACATAACTTTACTTTTTTCCTGCATACAAGTGTATCTGCAGTGCCAAAATTTATCAGGGAAAATTAAGGCCCCACGAGCCCTGAATGAGAAAACAAAAGCATCCAGAAACCAAAAACAGAGGCATGCACTTGTCACTGCCATCTCCACCCTACAGTTTTAAGCCAGCAACCCCAATGATTAAGCTCTGATACCGCAGTTACGGTCCTGTGCGCAAGCAAAGGGCAGGCAAGTTCTATCTTACCTCAGTATTGTCTGGTTCATCCTTGATTTTGTTCAGCAGTCCTGGCTGCGGTGCCATCGCCTTCTCATAATCGTTGTCCAGAGGCTCTTCCTTAATTCTAATATTTGGCGTGTAGGAATGCCCGAGTTCGTGACTAGAGTCTTTATTCGCAAACAGGTAGCTAGATTCCTAGAACACAAGAATGATCAAGGACTTCATGTACACTCACAGGTATTCCTCACAGGTATTCCAGATCTCAGCTTCCTCCCCTTTCTCCAAACACTGTCCAAGGTGTGCTATTCTGCTCACAAAGTGGGGGACAACAACAGGACACCTGACAGCCTCTATTTTGTTAGCATCCATCTTAGAGGAGTTACTGCCGACCTTGTCTACAACATAATCACAAACTTAATAAAAAATATGGTGCACACACATACATGTAACACATACATGCAAATATATCATTCCCACAAGCAGTTTGTTGATTTTGACTGCATGCAGGCACTTATTTTGTCCATATGTGAAGTCCAGCACCCCCACTTCTGCAGCTCCACCTGTTTATTCTTTCTTCTAGTTGTGTTTCCCTGCTTATACTCCTCCCACAGTCTCCTCTTCTGCCTCCAATTACCCTAGGCGACATTCTCTCTTCCCCACCTCCAGTCCTCTGTCCCACTTCCTATCTCAAGCACCTGCCAACTACTCAGGCCCTGCTTCTTCTACACATCCTGGGCCCCTCTGCCTTGCCCTGTGAGTCCAGAGCAGCTCAGCCCATTGCAACCAGTAAATATTCTGCCACATCAGCACAACTTAAACCATCAGTGCCAGAGGCTTCCCCACTCACAACAATTTAATTCCCACAACACCATTCCACTGCAAACCACATGCACTCCGCCAGGCAGAAAACTGCAAGGCCTACAACTTACCCTGAAGTTAGTTTCTGGTGTTTGCTGTGCTAACTGTGTCCGTAATGTATCTTCCACTTGATTAGTAACTGCGGAAAACACAGAGTCAGTTAGTTACACTGGGGACAGAAACTCTCTCCAACTGACGTACTGCTTTCAAATGACCCTCCTTCCCCACAGCTAGCGATGAGGGGCAAGCACAATCCCTCAAGCTGAGCATCTTCCACTTCTTTCAGTGAGGCCTGTGTGAGTTCTCTGCAAGCACTCCTGAAGGGAGCAAAAGTGATGGTGTATACAGTTAGGCAGAAGGGCACTGAACAGTATGTATCAGAAGGGCACCGAAGGGTATATCTCAAAAGTGTAGGAAACAGGACGTATCAATGAGGGCACAATCCTAAGCTGCGTTGGAGCAAGCAGGCCAGCAGGCCCCAATTCAGGCCATGTGGCTTCCTCAAACCTGCGTCCGCAATTTCGCGGGTGCAGGTCTGAGGAAGCCATTGGGGAGGCAGACGCCTCCCATCGTGTAAGGGCACAAATGTGTCCTTGCGCCTGGGAGGCTCCTGTGTCCTCCAATGCTGCGTTTGATGCAGCACAGGCCTCCGGGACCATCTGCGCCAGTGCAGCACAGGATTGTGTTGCAGGGCAGAAGGTTTAGTCAAGAGGGTTAAAGCCTCCGTTTGCCCAAAGATAAGATCCGAAGGTCGCCAGTTCGACAACACCGGAAGTCTCCGTGAGCGGCAGACCTTGAGAAGTGCCACGGATAAGAGCTGTCTCCAGCTGCCTGTGAGAGAGGAGTTGTGCTGGGCCAGCTGTTTCTTTGGTGGGAGCAGAGAAGCTGGTTATCAGCCAGCAGGAAGGCAAACATGTGGCCAGAAAGAAGGACTAGACCACGAAAGTTCCATCTGTATGTTGTTTGTAGTTCTTAAAAGATAGAACTTCTCTGTAGTTTGTAAAAAACCCTTGCAGGTTTAGAGAGATAAAGTCTGCCCATGTAAACCACCTTGAATTAAAGCCAGAGGAGTAATCTAATGGCCAAAGAAAGGCGGTATATAAATACGTGCATTACTATTATTATTATTATTATTATTATTATTATTATTATTATTATGGGCGGCAGAGTGGGGGACAGACCAAGCTGACCAATGGGACCTAATCCCTGCACCAGCTTGACTGACAAGAACAGTGACTGCTCAAGACCTGCTTTCAAGCCTCATGCTGGCGACCAAATGGGTTACCTGATTTATCGAGGAAACTGCTTTTCAACCTGGAATCCAACTCCTTTGGCATTTTTTCCAAGCGCTTGTCTTGAAAAGATCCTTCTCGAGTTTTCTCCTTTGCCAAAAAAGTCTCTTTGCCATCATCCCTTCCTATGCTAAAATCTTTCCGCATGGACTTAAATACAGAGGGTCCTTTGTCAAAAGGGGAAGAGAGGTCCTTCTGGATCACGTTCTGCATCTGCACGTCTTTCTCAGTGTCCGCCGTGTGATCCCGAACCCGCCTCCCATCGCCCCGGCTGTCCTCGGAACGAATCGAAGAGGCAAGACCATCCTTTGAGGCAAAGGTCTCTTCGTCCTCATTGTCACTCGCAACGACCGGAATTCCCGTAAGATCCCCAGAGTTCAGGAAGTAGTCACTGTCATCCAGCAGTGAGTTTGTCGAGCCGGTGCGGTTCTGCATTCTGTAGGGGATGCTGTCGAAGGCAGGGGTTAGGCTGCGCACAGTTTTTTCAGACATTCCTGCATGGACAAGGTCACCGCCTAAAGAATGGGAAAATGATACCTTCAAAAAGGGTCTTGCCTCAATTTCAGGAGTAAACATGCTTCTGAATATATTTGGGTGAGGAGAGGGAGAGACGATTATGAGAGGTGATGAAGTATTTCCTTTTCACTGTTCATCTGTCATTCCCGGTCATCCATGAATAAAGGGACAGAAGCCCTCAAAAGCTTCTCATAACCCGCTTTGTTGGTTTTGCTGCAAGAGACTAACCCTTAACCTGTGACATGAGTTTCTCAGGAGCCATCAGTGTGGAATTTTGACACTTGGGGACAGAGGAAGCATTGGCGCATCTAACTCAGGGGTCGACAAGCTTTTGGTTTAAAGGGGCTGGACATCTGGCAGAGACATCATCATGTCACTACCAAATTTCGGGTTGACCAACACCTGGAAGTGGCTGTGCAGACCTCATTTTAGGAGGCAAAGCCTCCCACCCAGTTTGCCACACGCCAGATGTGGAATGGCGGTGCTATGAGCCTGGGCAGGCTGCTCCGTCATTCCCCGTTCTGTGCACAGAACACTGGGCGGGGGGCTTTGCCTCCCAAGCTGAGCTCCACATGGGCCAGATAACTGGCTGTCACTTGGAATCTTCACATACAAGGACACTCACAAAAAAAGAGGCGTCTTTTTTGGGGGGGGGACTTTTGTGAGCAAATAAATAAAACAACTGCTTACGTTTTTCTGCAATGTTACTATAAACCACATCAGTTTTGTCTTCAAACTGCAAAAAGAAAAAGAATCATTATTTATGCTGGTTCATGCAAACAGGTGAATCTTTCCCTCTTCCCCGTCCCCAATTTTTCCCCCATCCCCAATCAGCATCCTCACACCATGAGGCCCAAACCTAGCATATCTGCTCAGGCACTGTGTTCAGTGGGACTTACTCCCAAGTAAGTGGGCCACCAGATTGCAGACACTGGGACTTCAGATTGTGTGCCTTATGCTAGTCCAAGTAGTACGTCTTCTTACTGAAGTTGCTTTATTTTATATAAAAAGGCACAGAATTTCAGCTCTGATTAGAATGGATGTAGGGCCATGCGCAAGATGAATGTATTTTAAACAATTCGGCTGCCGATAATGTGAGGGGGGGCCAGGTGGGAGTTCTGCAGCCCATTCAGCTCATTTCCCCTTTCTATTGCTCACTCATCATATCAACACTTTCTTTCCTTACCCTCGGCCACCTTCTATTTTGTCCAGACATTCCAAATTCTACGAGATCTGCAAGCAGGCACAAAAATACGCTACACAAAACACTAGCGTGTAATGACTACAGGGCCATCAAGGTACATGGTACCAGTGGCGTCATGCAGCCGGAACACTGGGTGGGAGGAACGGGTGAGCGGCAGCCCGCCCGTTGCGTACCGCTCCGTTTCGCCATCTTCCCCACTGCCGCTCACCAGTTCCTCCCGCCCAGCATTCCGGCTGCATGACGCCGCTACATGGCACCCCAATGTTCACAGCAACATATGGCTTTTCAACAAAAGTTCTCCAAACCAGAAACCTACGGAGTTTCATACACTACTACAGAGTCTCAGAGGACTCCATTCTGTCCCCCTTGCTACTTTTAACTTGTATATGACACTTCTGAGAGAGGTCATCCAAGGGAATGTGGTACAGTATTTCCAATATGCCAACAACGCTAAACACTCTCTCTCTTTTCCATCTGATGCTGGGAAACTGTGGTCATCTGGAATTGCTCTTTAGCATAAATCACGCCCTTTCAGTTTAGTCAGTAACAGGATCGATCAATCAATCAATCAATCAATCAATCAATCAATCAACAGGTACTTATATACCGCTTTTCAACATGAAGTTCACAAAGCGGTTTACAGGCAAATAGTAATAATAATAAAATTAAATGGCTCCCTGTCCCAAAGGGCTCACAATCTAAAAAAAAAAAAGGCAAACCACCAGCAACAGCCACTAGAAAGACTGCGCAGGGGTGAAGAGGGACAATTACTCTCCCCCTGCTAAACATAAGAGAAACACCACTTGGAAAAGTGCCTCTTGCCCAGTTAGCAGGATGGATGTGGACTAGCAATCCAAAATTAAATCTGGGCAAGACTAAGGCGATCTGCAACCCAGATAATAGATTGTCAACGTTTGGAGAAGACTGTGCTCCTCCTGGGATCAGGTTCATAGTTTGGGGGTGCTTGTAAACTTGGCGCTGAACACAGATGCCCAAGTGATAGCTAAACCCCAGAGTGCCTTTGCTCAGCTTCGGCTGGGCTGCCAACTGAGATCTTAAACAGATCAGTCAGATAGTGACCCAGGCACTGGTGACATCAAGACTGGACAACCATAATGTATTCCGCATGAGGCTGCCTCTGAAGCTTCTTCGGAAGTTGCAACTGGGATCCGGGTTGTGACAATGCCACACCAATGCTGTATCAGCTTCACTGCCTGCCTGCGTGTTTTCAAGCACAATTCAAAGTGCCAGCCCTCAGTGATTTTCAACATTTTTCTTCTCACCGCACACTGACCTCTATGGTCTTCGCCTCTTGTGATGCCACTTCCACCTTCCAGGAAACTTATATGGGTTCTGAGGCTCTGTTTCTGGGATAACCGTCTGAAGTAACGAATTATCTGTCCCTCTTCCTCTACCAGTTCTACTAAAGACAGTTGCCCAAGCAGCAGAGCTGTGGAACCAGTGGTGTCATGCTGCCGGAACGCTGGGCGGGAGGAACAGGTGAGCGGCAGCCCGCCCATTGCGTACTGCTCCGTTTCGCCGTCTTCCCCGCCCCCGTGGCAAAACGGAGCGAAACGGCGAAACGGAGCGGTACGCAACGGGCAGGCTGCCGCTCACCTGTTCCTCCCGCCCAGCGTTCCGGCAGCATGACACCGCTGTGTGGAACCCAGAAGAGTTTTTCAGCTATTTTCAACAATGTGCTCCAAACTCCCACAACACACCTACAGACATTTCCCGACACACTAATGTTTCATGGAGCACTGGTTGAAAATCATTCTCTTAAGAATAAGGGACCTAAATACTTGAAAGATAGTCTCTCCCCACCCCATTAAATAGTCAAGAGAGGCAACATAGTTGGCAGCAACTTGTGAGTGCCTTCTCGGCTAGAGCGCTTATTCCGAGGGCACAATCCTAAACTGAAGTTAGGCCAGCATAATTAGACCAACCACGTCTGGTTAGCACAAGGGCCACCATAAAGAACGTTTGGACCACTCTCGGAGTAAAGGATTATCTATGTGCTGGCCTCTCTGACTCCAAGAGTGGTCCAAAGAAGCTTTACGGTGGCCCTTGTTCCCGCCAAACTTTGCTGGCCTAATTGTGCCAGCCTAACTCCAGGTGAGGATTGCACTCTGGGGAATTCCTGCCTGGCTGAGACGAGGACCACCCCCTCCTTGCTGGCACTTACAGTAGGTGTAAGAGTGTTCTTGTTTCAGCAAGCCGCCTACTGATTTAGTTCCTTTCTGCTCTGGGATTACCGTTACCGACTCCGGAATGTTGTTTTGGCTGCTCTGACTTCCTTGTTTTGTGGTTTAGTAATTGGACTGTTTTATTTGATACACTTTGTTTTGCATTGATTTATTATACTTTGTGAGCAACCTTGGGCTTTCCATTTTGGTTAGGAAAGGCAAGATATAATAAACATCTTTTAAAGTAGCCAAGGCTGCAATCCCAGCCAGTTTCCTGGGAGAATGTCCCACAACACAATGGGACTTCACAGACATGCTTAGGAGTAGAGTAGACATGCATAGGATTGTGCCCTGAATCAGTGTAATTCAAACTGTGGGTCATCCAAGTTCAACACAGTGAAAGATACTTGGTGGTGGCCTCACAATGGTGGAACTTTCTTGGTCAAAGTCGACCCAAGCTTTTTACCCAGGGAAGTGATAGACTTTTCTCTGTGGGTTACTAAATTGCCTGTTTCAAATTATCTAAACCTCAGGATCCCACACTGCATTCTCTCTCTCCACCCCTCCTTCATTCCAGTGGGGAGGAGCTTCAAAGCTTTCATTTGTGGTCTAGAATAAGCCACAACTTCCTGTTTCACCCAATTATAGAAACTGTGGTCTGCTCAAACCACAACTCAGTTGCTAACCAAGGGTGAACTGCACAAACCACAGTTTTCCATATTTTGATGAAATAGAAAACACTGATTTTTTTTTTTAAATCCCACCACACACAAAGGGGGCAGACACACACGAGTCCCTGGTTTACGGTGTCTAAGCTGAGTCTTTGATGGCTGAAGATGAAGGGCTCAATCCTGAGCACTCCACAGCGGGCGCTATGAGAATACTGCCCATGCTGGTGTCACAAATGTGCCGTAAGGCACTTCTGGCAAGAGTGGTAAGGGCTGACTGACTGCGCTGCGCCAGCGCTGGAGCTCCTTGCCTGGAGACAGCAGCATGATGCTGGCAAGCGCTAAGTTTACCCTGCACCAGCACTGCGCCAACTCCAGGCAGGGCAGGAGGGTAGAACTGAGCGGGGGAGGGGCGGAGCAGTGGTAGGACCAGCGGTGACCTTTGCCACCGGGTCCCAACCTCCACAGGCCGTGCGCCCCCACATGGAGGTCCTCGCCTTGGCGCCAGCAAAATAGCCGGCGCAGAGGCAAGGCAACTATGGTCCGTCCTGTGTCCTTATCCGGGGAAAGGGACAAACATCCCCTCCCCCTGAGAACCCTCTGGCAGCTGCCTGGCTGCCACTGGATACAGTGGTAGCCGTTTGGCTACCACTGTGCCCGCGGCAGCCAGGCAGCTCAAGACTGGGCTATCTGACACTTGGCTAAGGGCTCCTGAACTGCAGCTGTTATCAGAATAAGCTGTGAATGTCCTGAGTCCCAAGTTCAAACTTCAGTTAAGTTCACAAATTTCACGCATAAGGTCGCTTGAAGAAAACTATTGTTGCTTAGTCTCAACCTCCACTTGCCATATTTATTTAACGGGTTCTTATCCTGTCTTTCTCCCAGAAAGGGCACCGGTACGTTCATCAGTGCCGCCTGGCAAGTGGAGGCCTAGGGCAAAGCACTGCACTGCCCCCTTCGGCGTCCACACCCACCTCCAAGAGCCCGTTAGCAACTACCACTGTCACCAGCATCGAGAGTGCAAGAGTCAGTCTGCCCAGGTGACCCACTGCTGGGCAGTGGCGTTCAGCCAGTGCCCCAATCTGAGTGACCCCCCCTCCCTGATGCCACATCACTCAATAATAACCCTAGCCTACATTACAGGGTTTTTCTAAGGATTACTGAGAAAACACTCTCGAGCACTTAGGGAACACGTTCTCTAAACACTAAGCTGATATTATCAGTGAGTTATTTTATAAATTGACTTTTTCGGTAATATACGTATTCAATTCCTTACATTGCTTTATAAACATGTTACCTACCTTAAACCTCAAATTCAAGATAGGTTACAAGTTTTAAAGCAAAACGATTCAACTGCTGTACGCATTTTACATTTCATTCAACCATGCACTTAACTCATACTGTTGATAGGGAGAGCACTCAATAAGAGAAGCTCTCTGCCTGAACTCATTAGGGAAAAATGAACAAGGTACAGCAGTAAAAAGATCATTCCCCACATCCCACAACTGCTGTCTTACGATAGCAACTTCTCAGAAGTTGTAAAGAATCATGTGCCTTTCTGGACTTGCTGTCAATTATCCTACAAAGTTTTATTCTTTTTTTTTTGCGGAGGGGGGGGGCAGAATGGCTCTTATAGAAACTCCAAAATTATAACATGCCACCCTTGCAAATAATCCTAATTTTTACAACTTTGTGACAAAATTCCCTCCAAGTGGGGGGGGGATGTGTGTGAAGTGGACAAATGATTTTCTGAAATAGCATCAAAATGTCAGATATTCTAGAGCCCTGGTGGGGGAAAATGCTGAAGGAAATGCTCCCATGCCCCTTGCACAGATGGAGAGGTGGGGGAATGTGGAGACACTCAAGTCAATCCCCCCTGCCCCTCCCAGGCTACAGAAACCTCCTACAGCACAAAAACAGGGACAATTCATCGGTGAGCCCCACCCAAGGCTCTGCTTGCAGGATCCCCAAAGCAGCCCATCGATTCCTACCTTCGAGGCATCTAGGGAGAGAGGGGGGCAGTGGGTAACAAAGAGCCAGGCTGCTGCATATACCTGCTGCAGGAAAAGAAGCACTTCCAACAGGAAGCGAACCCCTAGAGGTCAGGAGAGCCATAGAGAGCAGCTGAGGAGAGTGCCTGCACAGAGTGGTGAAGGAGGGAGAGCTCTGCCGGAACTGGAGAGCCCCCTAGCAGCTGCGGCTGCCGGTGCCTATACTAGCGCCTGCCATGGAGACGGCCGGGGAAGAAGGGAGGCTGCTGTGCTCTCCCAGCAAAGTTGGACTGTCACGTGGCCCAAGAACCCTCCCAGGCAGAAGGATGCTGGGAAAGGAGGCCAAGGCCACTTTCAAAATCATGCTTTGGGTCTTTAAAAAAAGAATTAAGAGAACACTGCAATGCCAGACACATTGGGCTTTTTTGTTCAGCTTAAGGGTGTAAATGATGACAGTTGGAAATGCTTAGTCAAATTTATGGCCGAATACTACCCCGGCTGGTGTACCGTGTGTTGCGCCGACAGAGGCGGCTTTCTGGACGTCACACGGCCTCTGTCGGCATGCATTGCCAGGCCGCGAGCAGAGAGGCTGGAGTGGCCTTCCACACCCCAGCGGATAGCCAGAGATTTGCCTGAGCAGGTGAGGCCATGCAGGGGTGGGGGGGGGGAAAGGGGGGGGGGGGCAAGCGTTGTCATTCAGCCGGAACGCTGGGCGGGAGGAACGGGTGAGCGGCAGCCCGCGGGGGCGGGGAAGACGGCGAAACGGACCAGAACGCAACGGGCGGGCTGCCGCTCACCCGTTCCTCCCGCCCAGCGTTCCGGCCGAATGACAACGCTGGATGGCGCAGATTAGGCCCAGGAGGTGGGTGAGCTCAGTGCTCAAATCCTGACCCCCCCTTCCAGGGCCTGATCTACCTCTTATATGATGGGCGTGTGCAACTTCCTAGTTTTAGAAGTAGGCTTTCTCAGAACACCAGGTGCAGGGGAGCGGCAACAGGATGCAGGTATCCTGTTGTCTCGTGTGCTCCCTAAAGCATCTGGTGGGCCACTGTGATATAGGAAGCTGGGTGAGGTGGGCCTTTGGCCTGGTCCAGTGGGACTCTTCTTATATTCTTCCCAGGTCAATGCAGACTTGTGCCAGCTGTAAAGCTGGCACAGGTCTGAGTTGACCTCCTGAGCAGGGGCTTACCATAGAACAAAGGAACAAATGTTCCTTTAGCCAGAGGAGGCCTCTCAAGGCCAAAACTCCCCTGCAGGATTCAGCAGAACCACCATCAGCACATTGCTGATTGGGGAGTTGCGATGGACTGAGCTGCTCTTCCGTTGCAAGTGTAGGGTGATGATGTGATTAAGGGCACAATCCTAACCTGAATTTAGGCCGGCACTGTTAGGCCAGCAAAGTCTGGCCGGCACCAGGGGCACTGTAAAGAATATTTGGACCACTCTCGGCGTCAGAGAGACCAGCACACAGACATGCACCATCCTCCCTGACTCCCAGAATGGTCCAAACGTGCTTTACGGTGGCCCTTGTGCTGGTCAAACTTTGCTGGCCTAACTCCAGTTTAGGATTGTGTCCTAAGAGAAGCACAGTAAGAAAAACTGTATTGCTGCAGACAGATGGATGTTGCACATGTATCCATCCAGGGAAACCAACTTTTGTATTTGTTCTGCACCTGTAACTTTATATTTGAACCTGACACATAAGAATTAAGCTGGTGAAGCATTTCCTTTTAATTATCTCCCTGCTAGGAAACTCTTCATCTCCCTAATTTCTGCATGTCTGGCAGCTACTAAAGGCACAAGAGCTGGGCTACAATAAGAATTGGCAACTCTATGAAACACCATACAATTTCTCAATGACATTCCTACTTTTATCTACATTTCCACAAACACAAGGTGCTGTTTAGATTCACACTATTCACATTAGATTCACATGGAACTTGGAGAAGTATATCAGGGTACATATTTAAAGGGACAACTTTTAAAAAGTTATAATCTTTGGATGAGATAGAAAAGACAAATCAACGAGGCATTTCTTGAATCTTCCTCATTTTCTAATCACTATTATGATTTATCACAGAAAGAAAAACCCCAGAAGTTGATGAAAACAGCAACTAACAGGTTTTGAACAATCTAGATCAGACTTTATAGAATACCCTTAAGAAGTTCTACCATTAAAAATGTTCCGTAAGAAAATTTAGATACTCTCTATTTATGAACATTCTCTCTTCTGCTTCCAATAATGCTTATCTTTGCTTTTTCCCCCCCCCCCCATCTCATAGCTTTAAATTATGTTATGCCCAAGGGCAGACTGCAATCAACATCTGGGAAAAGAGAAGGCATAGGGAATTTCCTTTGCCAGCAAAGAAGGTTGAGTACACAGTATTTGCTTGTGTTTATCAGTAACAAGCAAATACTGTGTACCCAACATTTATCCCACTTCATCAAAGCATCAGATGCAAAAATACCAGCCAAGATCCAAAGAGCTACTGTAAGGTCCACTGTTGGTCTGGGCATGCTCAGAAAAGTTTTTGACCTCTCTCTTCAAGCCACATATCCCTGAGCCGTACCACAGGCAACTTCAGAAAGCCCCCTCAGTTTCAAAAGAGGTTTGCAATGGGGCATGATGTTAAAAAAAATAGACCATTAAAAAAAAACCTGAATGTGTGCCCAAAGCGACAAATTATTTATTTAATGCAATTATTTATTTAATGCAGACTGCTTTCCCAGACCAAAGCTTAAAAGTTGCTTATGAATGAAGTAACCCAGTAAAAAAACTATTTTAAGAAACAAACAACTACAGACAACCCCAGCAGTATCAAAATCCACATCAGTTAAAATCACCAACTCAGCTAAACCAGCACATCAAAATAAGGCACTGGGCTAAAATCAATTAAAAATCAGGTGAAGCAGAGTCGGATAGCAGTCAATGCAGTGGCAATACAATACTTGGCAGTCCTCCCTGGGCAGCGTTTCTCATAAGTACAGCGTTACCACCAAAATCCCCCCATCTGTGACCCCCGCCAAACGAACCTGTGTGCATGGCGGGCCAGAAAACAGGGCCCAAGAAGATGATCCAAGGGCCAAGGTTGGCTCAGCTGTGCTGTTCTTGGACTTCCAGCCATCAGTTTCAAAAACCTTTACAAATCAGTCAATATTTCTCTCTGTTTTCAATGCAAAATAAAGGGAAACATTTCAAAGTAACTCCCACAGGAGATGTCAAACTACGGGAAGACACCCTTCGCCTGACCCCTAAAGCAGCATTCTTCCACCAAGTGGAACAAGCACATCCATGGGACCCCCTGAGCGGCTGACTACAGACCTAGTGCTTGTCCGGGCTAAACTGTCAGCAATGATGTCATAATGATGTTGTTAACAGCACAGAGTTGAACTGACAGTTATTGAAGCCCCATTCTTAGACCTCTGTGGTGTAAAGTCAGGTGTTTTTGCCTCCTCTGAGATTACCAACAGCTGGTTCACATACTCATTTCGAGGTGTCGCCCAAGGATCACATCACAACCAATATGGCCGTCACAGGGGAGATTGGTTTATAGGATCTTGCGTGTTTGGTGTTTTTTAAGGGAAGGTTAGAAATGCATCTACACCACAAGGAAGACCTGGGGCCAGCGGCGTCATGCAGCCGGAACGCTGGGCGGGAGGAACGGGTGAGTGGCAGCCCGCCCGTTGCGTACCGCTCCATTTCGCCGTCTTCCCCACCCAGGGGAACGCCCAGGGGCCGTTCCTCCCGCCCAGCGTTCTGGCTGCATGACGCCGCTGCCTGGGGCTTCCTAAACCCACTGTTGAGAGTGGAAAGGACTCTGGAGACCACAACATCTGAGAACCATGGACCCATCAGAATAGAAAAGCTGGCCTCTGGGATCAGGCTAATGGCCCATCTAGCCCAACATCCTGTTTCCCAGGGTACCCCCCCCAGCTGCCTCAGGGATCCCCACGAGGACAGAAAGGACCAGGTCTCTCCCAGCATTGCTCCCCTGCAACAGGTAATCAGAGGTATAAAACAACTAAGGGCGCCATCCTAAGGCACCCGTTGTGCCGATGCTACGCCATAGCGTCGGCATGATGCTGATTGCGCCGATGTGGGGGTGCTGAGCGGCACCCCCGTGTTGGTGCTAGAGCAACGGGGCTGCCATTGCGCCCGTGCTGAGCCTCCCTCGTGTCGGCCAAAGCCAGCTGGCGCAAGGGAGGCTCCATGTTGGGGCGGGCATGGAATTGGTGGAGGGAGGGAGAGTGTGGGTGAGGGGAGGGCAGACCGTGGGCGGGCTCCGGATTCAGCCATGGTCAAATCCTAAGCCCATCCAGGAGGCCGTGCGGCCCCAATTCGGACCGTGCATTTCCTCAAATGTGCACTTGCTTTTTCGCAGGCGCAGATCTGAGGAGCGCATAGGGGAGGCTGGAGCCTCCCCAACTGTAAGGGCGCGAACGTGCCCTTACACGTTGGGAGGCTCCAGCCTCTACTATACTGCGCTTAGATTTTGTGCTGGCCGGCTGAATCCAAACGTCCCCTTAACCCAAGCAGACCTCCAGCTAGCTTTTAACCAGCATGGGACAATTCAGCCCTGCTGCGTCAGTGCTGGTTAGGATGGGGCTGTACGTGTGCATTCTCACTCTAAAAAAAAAACTGCTATACATCGGCTGTTTTTAAGGCTGAGTGCAAGGCAGTGTTGTGCATAATTTGCATTATTAAAATAATCAAAATTATGTGCTGACAAAAGCTAAATTCTGCAATCTGTATGAAATATGCAAATGAAGATGTATGAAACTGCACAATAATTATATTTCTGTGTCTTCCAGAGTTTGCTATACAAGAGAGATTAAAGAACCTGCAAGGCAGCAACCCAACCCCTATACAACAGCTTCATACCTCCAATATTCTGGGTGGCCAAATGTGTAACTGACAGCCCAATCCTATCAAATTGTGTCTCCCATATTTTGACTACCACACAGCAACCCAACCATTGAGGTATGTCATTCATTTCCCAAACCTTTATTGGCATAAGTACAACAGGTAACAATGCTAACACTAAAAATACACATAGAAATTATAGCTTGAGGTATGTCTGAATGGTAGCCAGCTCCCTTTTGGCATTTTCACCTTTCATTTTTCACATCTGAGCTCATATTTTGCAGAAACCATTTCCAAAACATGACCCTCTGCACCCAGAATCCCAACATTTACTGTATTTTCCAAACGTTATAATTTTAGGGGCAAGATCTGAATTTTAAGGGTCTGGAATTATTATCCGGAACAGATGGGCCTTGCAACAGCAAGCCTCTCGGTCACTCTGCTTGGCAAATCTGCTCAGCTGAAAAAGCACAGGATTTGGCCACAACAAATGCTTTGGCAACTCTGCCACACTCATTAACTCATTAACAGTGCTGTAAAAAGAGATACTGTACATAAATCATTGGTGGTACAAGATGGAGAGCTACAGTTTATTTATTCTAGTGAGGTCCTTGGTGCTGAACAAATTACTTAGATGTCCCAAATCAGAAACTGCATGCATTGCTTCTCAAGAGAGTCAAATAATTTGCATTAATAAAACAGTTTTCAGAACATGCAGGTTAATTTTTACCACAGATCTAAGATATTTGCCTAGCACAGGGATTATTACCCCAAACCAGCACACTTCAATTATTTATTTTTAGAACAATTTTTGCATGTAACTGTCTCTCCATTCCTTATTATCTCATGGGCAGTGCAATCCTATTGCGCCCCTTGTGTCGAAGCTACGTCATAGCGTCAACTTCCGTCGGCTGAAGCCAGTCAGTGCGAGGGAGGCTCCGCGCGGAGGGGGAAGCGTGATTGGCGGCGGGAGGGAGATTGTGGGCGGGGAGAAAGCGGCAAGAAGGCGGGCTTGGGAGGCAGCCATTGGGCCGCATCCTAAGCCTGTTCGGGAGGCCACGCAGCCCAGATTCGGGCCGCGCGCTCTCCTTGGATCTGCGCCTGCTATTTAGCAGCGCATAGGAGGAGCACATAGGGGAGGCTGGAGCTTCCCCTACAGTAAGGGAGCTCATGCTAAGCAGCATTGGATATGGCTGACGGGCCAGTCGGCCTCACCAGTCCGGCACTGCTTAGGATTGCGCCCTCATTCTCACAGCAACCCCTGTCAGATACATAGTCACCATGACAATTTTGCAGGTGAGGGTAGATTTCCTGGGCAGGCTTGGAAAAATATGTCAAATTCTTTGGCACAATAGCCCATGTTCTTCTTCGTCCCTCTTAGGAACGAATTTTAAGGAAGTAGAACTGAATTTTTAAACACAAATTGGGGACAGTATTAAAAAGTAAGGTTTCAAGATCCTTCAGCTCTGGCAAATATGGGAGCACTTGAGTGACCAGGCACTCAGGAGTTTACAAAGTTTGTCACGGGGAGCTTCACTTCACTGGGCTGATTCAGACATAACGCTCAATTGTGATTTGGCATTACAGTATATGTGCTTGGGCTCTCTCACTGCCTCCTCTGCACTCTGATTTCCCCTCTTACTTCTAATTTAACAAACCATAGTTTGCTACTACATATGAACCAAATACTATGGATTGCAAAAACCAGGAGTGCAGACCACAACCTGAGAGCGCAATCCTACCTTATGCCGGCCTAGTAAGGCCGACATAGCAGGGCCATATCCCAACGCCTATTAGGAGGAAGAAGCAGCAACGGCCAGGAGAAGGGGAGATTTTCCCCTTGCACCCACGTAAGCCCCAGTCACCCCTATGGGCCTGCTCGCATATGCGCCGGCAAAATAGCAGGCGCAGAGAAACATGCACAGGAGTGGCCCACATTGGGGCCACCATGGCCAGGAACCGGCATTAGGATATGGCACTACAGCCGTCCTGCATCACAACCGCATCATAACCGCTGTCTCCGCCCACTGCGCCGCCCAGTTACGTCCCCAGAACACCTCTGGAATGCCCTTGCAGAGCCCCTGCCCCGACACTGGCGCTTGACTGGCGCATGGCTGGCACTGCCAATGGTCGCACCAGCGCCCGAGCACTGGCACTGGCGCCGGCCGAGCGCCATAGTGCTGACGTGGATGCGCTTTACGGTACGTTTGCGACAGTGTTCGGCCGGCACTGGAACACAGTGCCGGCTCTAAGGGGGGTATAGGATTGCGCTGTGCATGGTTTTTCCAGTTCTGGTCTGCAAGTCAATTCTGAATTGCACAAACTATACTGCATCCGACTTCAAGGTCTCCCTGACCAGACCGAAGGTCAATCTAGACCAGCTTCCCCCATGGGGCAGCCAGATGTCACAAGCCGCAACAGGAGGCTCAGCTTGGTAGGCAGAGATCCAACATGCACTTTTTGTGCCCTCGAAAAAGCCCTCCTGTTTTCCTTGAACCTCTTACTGGTGTGTCTGGCCCCCAAATCTGGAGGTAACTGGCAATGACATCATCATGGCAATGATATCATCAGCAGTTCCTTCAAGTGATACTTCCAATAGGTAGACCAATGCCAAGTGATTCAGCAGGGGATGAGAAATGCTGGTCTAGCTCACCACCTTCTGCTGATTCCTGCTTCCTTTCCAAATCAGAAAGCAGCCAAGGTGGGCAGTTTGACAGAGGAAGGAGCTCCCAGCCAATTTATCTCAAAGTATCACCTCAGTCAGCCTGGCCCTGATCTGAACACAGCGAAGAAGCCAAAATGGCAGACAATACCAAGTCTCAAGGGCGTCTACCACAGACGTCCGTTCAATCAGGCTGCAAATCCTGTACCTTGGCAAGTGCCACTCTCTGACACGCATCTCAATAACGTGACACACATCTGAATAAATACACTCAGGACTGGACTGTGAATATACGACACTCCTCTCAGAAATTACGTGAAAGATCTACTACTTTTACTATTAAAACTAAGTTTTGTCCTACTAAAAAACAACATCACAATAAAGTCCAAAAGAGACCAAGAGCGCAATCGTGGCCAACTTTCCAGAACCAGCGTGAGAGCAATGCAGCTCCAAGGCAAGGAAACAAACATTCCCTGACCTTGAGGAAGGCTCCATGAATGCCCTTCAACTGCAGGATGCAGCACATGCCCCATTGGCACAGCTACATCAGTGCTGGAATGTTGGTTAGGATTGTGCCCTAAGGAGCTCCAGAAGGATCTCTCAAGTGCGCGGCTTGTGCGCATTATGAAAAAGTTTTAACTTCTTGGTATAAAATGGAGCCCTCAGCATTTTGCACCATTTTAAAAAAAACGAAGGTCAAAAGGGTGTTACAGCACCAGACGTTACTGGGGGGAAAAGGCTCAACTACAATTAAAGAGGAACACTGTAGAACAAACCCTTTATTTCTGTCGGTATCATTTTGCCTATTTGGCCCAAACACCAAAGGCTTCAGAACCAAGGACAAAATTTGAGCTGCCTCCCTCAAGCAGGTACATCTTTGCCGAAATCCAGTCAGACAGGAAGGTAATAACAAACCCAGAGGGCACGGGATACACATGGGCACAGAGAAAATTTAAAAATCCCACAAAAAGCATTTAGACACCCCTGATACTGCAACCAGGAGAGGCAGTAAAGTATTGCTATCCACGGCTCCTTCCTCAATACTTCAAGGTCCACAAGCACTTCACATACAATTAGGGCAGTGGTTCCCAAACTGTGAGCTGTGGAAGCCAGCCAGGAGAGCCGCAAAACCCTTAAGAAAAACCCACCCTTAAGAAAAAGCTATATAATGTTTAGCTAGAGGGTTGTTGTTGTTGTTGATGATGATGATAATGCATAAAAACCACAAAACATTTCATTTTGGTGTTTAAAATATTTTCCAGATATTAAAACCAACCAACAGAATTTATATACCGCTTTTCAACACCAAGTTCCCAAAGCGGTTTACAGTCAAATAATAACGAAGTTAAATGGCTCCCTGTCCCCAAAGGGCTCGCTATCTTAAAAAAAAAATGCAGAACACCACCAGTAACAGCCACTAAAAAACACACTGTGCAGGGGTAAAGAGAGACAATTACTCTCCCACTGCTAAATATAAGAGGAACACCACCTGAAAAAGTGCCTCTTGCCCAGTTAGCAGGGGTAAAAATACATTACTTTTCTAATTAGAAATAATACCACATGGCTACATCTGCTGACACTATATCACCTACCTAATACACTTCTGAAGCATTTATAGTTAATAAAAATTAGAACTTGGAATAAAAACACATAACACTACTTTCTGCCTTTTTTATTTTTTTAAAATCACGAAACCTGTGAAAAAATAAAACCATATTCAAACTATGTATAGGACAGTAGCCCTAATGGGGAACTGTGGCCAATTCCCCAGTAGGTCAAAGGAGGCAGCAACTGAAAAAGTTTGGGAACCACGGCATTAGGGATGGCCAAACTCTGGCTCACAAGCAGCATGCAACTCTTTGACATTATTTTTATTATTAATAGTAATTATTATTAAGTGTATTTATATAATGTGCAGCTAGCAGGAATATGTTGGCTGAACTCCTTTTTTGCATCACAATTAATATAAAAGGGAAATAAGAAATTTTCAAGTTTTATTTACCAGGTGTACGCTGAGAGTCCACAGGAATAAAATGAAAGTTTAAGGTTCATGGTGAGTAAATACTGCATTCAAATCCTTCTTAAATATTGCGGCTCTCACATACTTCTTCTGTAGCTCTCAAACACCTGAAATGTATCAAACACCTGAAGTTGCTCTTCCATTAAGCAAATTTGGATACCCCGATATATAATATCAGGAGCTCTATGTTGAGGGAGCTCAGCTTCTGTAATTCAAAATTAAGTGGCAGGCAATAGCGCAAAGATGATGTGAAGAAAATTGTCAGTGGAATCCCACTTCTCTGAATCTGAAACTCACCGTTGCATTTGTCAATGAAAGTCTCACAAGCACACTGAAGGGATTATTTCTCTGTGCCTCTGGCATTGCTGCCTCGAGGAATAAATTAATGCCTGCTACATAAGGCTCCATAGCTATAGTGGGGGGGGGGGAAATACATTTCAAATTCAAATACACTTGAAACTACTAGAAGCACTACTGACATTGATGCAGGAGCACAGCGCCACACAGCGCACCTCCTGAGTGAGGAGTGGCTCTCCAGGCAGTGCTCACTCTCACTGTAGCCTAGCTGAAGTACTAACAGAAGAACTGGATAGTCTTTTCCAGTTTCACTGCGCTTCCACCTCCCTCAGTTGCCTCCCTGGTGTTTATTTTAGATTGCGTGTCGATTTGGGACAAGGATTTGTCTTCTCATTACTGGTGCCATGCCGACAAGTGGAGCTACACAAATACAGGCAGGCCCCCATATCCATGGATCCCGTATCTGCAAATTCAATTAACCATGGATTGAAGGGGGGGGGCTTTACCTTCCTTTAGTTTTCTTTGGATCACTAAAACAACCTTCTTGCTGAGGGGCAGGTTGCAGGGGAGAACCTTATCCTTAACAAAGGGTTCCCTTTTATCCACCCTTTCAGATATATCCATAAGGGTGGGAAGGAGCCAATCTGCAGATACCAGAGCACGCCCGGATCCAGAAGATACCAGGGACACCCTTAAAAGCGGTAGGGAAAGTAAAGGAAATTGCAAAAAGAGCTGTGCCTGCCTTTGCACAGTGAAACCACTACATGTTCAGGGCTACAGGAGCCTGCAGCCTCTTCCTGGTTACATAGAGGCTCCTCCCTTCCCCCAATGTCACCCCAGAATGCATCACAACCAGGCAGAGATTGCACTGCAGCCAAGAAGCTTTTATACACTGGAGAAGGCATGACGTGATTTTCTTGAAGCCATGGGTCACACAATATGGCTGACTCAGATCATTCCCGCCAAGGAGGATTGCCGCGAATTCAGGAATTAAAAGCTCCCTGCACACGTGTAAAAGTTAATCTCAACGTCTTTAAGCATGTCTGCGTGTTCTGCATACGGGTGTGCGAATCGCTGTACGAAAAATGGGATTTAATTTCCGCGGAAAGATTCATGTATTCACATTACATCGGTTCAATAAAACTACCGTTCAGTGAGTACAGAATTTTTTTTTTATGGGGCATGACCGTTTTATTTTTGCTTGTGTAGATTTCAAAAAATAAGTCTGTCAAAATAGTGCAATCCGAGCCGCGGTGGTTGTGTAAGCCGGCAGCAACCCATGCGTAAACCGGGGCTGAGATTAGAGAAACGCCGCTCGCACGCCTTTTGTGTGCCTCGGTTCCAAGCCGGCAGCTCAGCTCTTGCACAGGCGGTGTAGCGGGCTACGAGAATAATACACGTTTTTATTTTGGTAAGTTTTTACTTCAGGAGTAAACTATTCAGTCCTAAACAGTACGCGCAAAGCAATCTGAAATGCTTGGAATCAGCATTGTTTTGGAATCAGCATTCAAAAACATAGCCGCTAAGCCCGCCCCCTGGCTTCAATTCGCTCCTATTAATTCTTAAGGCAGGGCCATGGGTTGACTGCAGCGTGTTCTAGGCAAGGAGGTTAAATGACTGGAGTCGGCATGCCCGTCGAATTAATAGGAGCGAATTGAAGCCAGGGGGCGGGCTTAGCAGCCATGTTGGTTGATTCAAAACAATCCTTATTGTGAATAACAATCTTATTCTAGATTGTGAGCCCTTTTGGGACAGGGAACCATTTAACTTTAATGTTATTATTTGCCTGTAAACCGCTTTGTGAACATTGTGTTGAAAAGCGGTATATAAATACTAGTGATTGATTGATTGATTGATTGATTGATTGATTGATTGATTGATTATTCCAAGCATTTCAGATCGCTTTGCTCGTACTGTTTAGGACTGAATAGTTTACTCCTGAAATAAAAACTTACGAAAATAAAAACGTGTGATCGTGTAGAAACATTATTGATAACCTTATTATGAGTTAATATGCAATTACAAGGTTAAATTCCTCATAATTATATTACTGAACATACCTGATGAAATGCTACTTGCTGTCTATTTAAACTCAGATTGCACTGTTTTGATAGACTTATTTTTTGAAATCTACACTACCAAAAATAAAGTGTGAACGGGAAGGAAAGAAAAAAAGAGGAGGGTGGGCAAAAATTAGATAAATATGTAAGAAAATTACATTAAAATCTCTTCATAACACAAGTAGTTGTCAATATGAGAGTAGTTCTTTTTTACTTCTAGACTATTAAGAGTTTTGTTTAAACTTCTACACTCACCCCCCCCAAAAAACAAATTCTGTTAATGTTCAGAATTTCAAAAATATTACAGTAGAAAATGGAAGGTGGGAAAAAAGTGTAAACGGGAAGGGGGGGGAAAGGAGGGGGGAAATATTTTTTTTTTACCTTCTAGACCATGAACAGTGGGTGTCAGAAAATGGTGAATAAGACTGCTAGGAACAACAAGAAATTACACAGCTTCAAAAATAATGCACTCCCTGAACTGTAGTTTTATTGAACCAATGTAATGTGAATACATGAATCTTTCCGTGGAAATTAAATCCCATTTTTCGTACAGCGATTCGCACACCTGTATGCAGAACACGCAGGCATGCTTAAAGAGGTTGAAATTAACTTTTACACGCGTGCAGGGAGATTTTTATTCGTGAATTTGCGGCAATCCTCCTTGGCGGGAATGATCTGAGTCAGCCATATTTGTTGACCCAGATGCTTCAAAAAATGACATCATGCCGACTCCAGTCATTTAACCTTCTTGGTTCTAGGGCACCATTAAGGGAAGCACCTTGGCATGATCAGGAAAACACAGGGTTTTTGCTGCACCAAGATAAGTGCAGCTATTTTATTTTATTTATGTATTTAAAGAATTTATATCCCACCGTTCCAGCCCATTTAGGGGCCCTCAAGGCAGAATTTCCCTTACTTTCCTACCTTTTAAAAGGGTATTCCTGGTATCTGTGGAGGGGTGGGGGCGAGATGGAACCCCCACAAATCCTGGGGCACACCTGTACAAACAATAATTATTATTACTAAGACCAGTTAGCTACAACTACTATGACCCAGATTTTAAATACATTTAGGAAAGTTTTATCACTGTAGAGGAATTGACATCTGCATTAATGTGCTTGGAATTATAGACTCCAGCAACATTTCTGAGCACAAGAAATCTCCATGTTAAGGTTACTTCAATTCAGCCAACCTATGACCATTATAGGGACGTGGTGGCACAGCGGGTTAATCCGTTGCTGCTGGGCTTTCTAACCGGAAGGTTGGCAGTTCAAGACTGCGCGATGGAGTGAGCTCCCGTTGCTTGTCCCAGCTCCTGCCAACCTAGCAGTTCCAAAGCACCTCAATGCAAGGAGATAAATAGGGACCACTTCGGTGGGAAGGGAACGGCGTTCCGTGCGCTACGGCGTAGAGTCATGCCGGCCACATGACCACGGAAGCTTGTCCTCGGACAAAACGCCGGCTCTACAGTCTTTGAAACGGAGATGAGCACCGCCCCCTACAGTCGGTCATGACTAGACCATTCGGTCGTGGGGAAACCTTTACCTTTATGACCATTATAGTAAATCGAATGACATGTATTTATTTTTTCCTTTAACTGCTATTTCTAGATAATTGATGGCAAAAGATTAGATCACATCTAGAAAAAAAACAACTTATTTTGAGAGGCACCTTTTCTTTCCAAGACTAAGGGCCCAATCCTATCCAAATTTCCAGCGCTGAATCAGGTGCAACACAGCCCCAAGATAAAGAAATAACTCTTTGGCATGGCTGCATCAGTACAGGAACACTGGGTAGGTCTGGACCCAGATGTATAAGTGATTAAAAAAACCACATACTCTGAATAATTTTGTAACTTAACTTTCTGCTGCTGCACAGGTCTGCAAGCTTCTCAGCTGGACTTCCCAGCAACGTTTAATCAATCAATCAATCAATCAATCAATCAATCAATCAATCAGTACTTATATACGGTACTTATATATGGTACGTTTAAGGTGCCTACAACAAGATGTTAGTTCTGTATCTTGGCCAGCCTCACTCCTTAGTGTGATGTAGATCTGAATAATTAAATCATGTACCGGACTGTGAATATATGACATCTCTCAGAAATTGTACAAAAAGCCTACTAAAAAAATCACAATCCACTAACACATATGGCCAACAGAGTAGCCATCTGGCTACACAAGAAAAAGACCCATCCATTCCATGCTGTGACATCACAACACAATACAAGGGCAGAAAAAAACTGGCTCAAGTTTGACCATGAGGAGGGAAAGCTTAACAGACTGCTTGTCTGGAAACTGTGACTGCTGCTACACTGGCCTTATCTCTGGAATTGTCATTTTTCAATGATTAAAGAAAATCCAGACAACTTCATCGCTAAATAACCGTTCGCGGTTCGTGCTGTCCCACCATCTTTTTTCAGTTTGTGGTTTGTGGAAATTTTTTTTCTAAATCTGAACACAGTTGTGCACCAGCTTGTCCCACGTGCCCTAGCAAAGGACAGTTAACAATCTGGTGAGAAAAGCCACCTAGGAGGGAGCAGTGACTTGGACAACAAAGCCCAATTTCCGCATTCCTTTTCTTGTATGCTATCCATGTCCTCCTCCTATGAACTCCTTCCACTACCGCAGCCGTTCTGAAGTTTTTTTAAGTAATACTTTGCAATAAAGTGTGCAAATTAAAATGTAATTTAAATTGTTCATTATTTCAATAAAATCAGAGAATACAAGTAAAAATATCTTAAAAATACGTTAACAAGCAAACAGTGAAACTGATCAACCTAACCAAAAACAACTAATTAAAGAGCCATTTAGAAGGCCCATGCCTGGGAGGTACCAGGAAATAATTAAAGGGGCGGTTGAAGGGAAAAGTAGGAGTTGCTTAAAAATACATGGCAAGGAGGAACTTACTAATTACATAAGAAAATTGGGACTTATATTGCACAGGAAATACTCCAGGGCTAGCATACTTTAGGATCTCACACATAGGCAGGGTCAGTATGAGATTACTATGAGTAACCTAACATTCTATTAAGCGTCCTGTGGAACTGCCACTTAAATTCCATTTCCAGTTGATTGCAAAAGAGCATTAGTGCTGCTAACTGTGCACGCAACCTCAGGCCATAGCTGAACAGTTGTCTGTGGCCAATCTTCAGCTGCCACTCTGTGGGAAGCAAATGACATGGGACTACAAAAACTCAGTTTTGCTTTAGCATTTTTTTCCTCCTCAAAACTTGTTTCTGAAAACTAATTCCTATGTGTCAGATTTTAGGTCCTTCCAAGAATTTGCATTTTGGGGATTTGCCCCCCCCCATTACTCAAAAAAGGATTAAAAGATATGGGATGGGCTCAGTCATTTCAGACCTAGCATCTTAATGCTCCAGAATGTCACTCTGGACGAAGACTGGAAACATATTCAAATTCTCAGGCCCCATTATCAAACAGCTGGCTCAGTCCTATACAGAAATGAGGAAGTATTTTAATATACAAACCATAAGCATGAGCTGTAGTTCAGTGGTAGATGTGAGGTTCACTATCTGGCATCTCCAGATAGTCTGTGTAGATCAGAGCTTTTCAATCTTTCATTTCTACTTTTTTGCAAGTATCACTTTTCCAAAAACCATCAGAGACAGCAGCTGTGCACGGGGGGGGGGGCTTGCTCACAGCTGGGCTTGCTCCGCACCCAACCTCTTCAACACCACATGGCTACTATGGCCAAATGGCCAAATAGCACCACCCATACTGTGAAGTAGCAATGGCTGACAAACACCGATGTGGACAGGCACAGGTTGGCAACCTTTTTGGGCAAAGGGTAGTCATCATCATCTCATCATCATTGAACTTCTGGGCTACCAACCTCTCAGAAGCGGCCGCACAGAGCTCGGGTTGAGAGGCAAAACATCAGACAGCGAATGGCAGAGTTGCCGCCCAGGCCTCTGGCAAATGGTGACAAATGGTGCCTCCTAAGCCGAGCTCCACACATGCTGGATGACGATGGACGGCAGGCAAAGACTCAACAGCACAGTCCCATACACACTTACAGGGAAAACATTCCACTCAACTCAAAGAGACTTACTTCTCAGTAGACATGCATAGGAGCATGTCGTAGTGATCAGACTGAAGGCAGCTTCCCATGTCCCCTATGTATGTGTCAAATGCCCGTGAACCTGAGTGGCCTGGGACTTCTCTGGTTCCTATCTCACTGCTGTGTTTAACATCAACTCCCATCATGTGACATGACAATCTCTCACAACAAGCTGGACCAAGATTTAGGACGCAATCCTAAACTGAGTTAGGCCAGCATAAGCTAAGCCAGCAAAGTTTGGCCAGCACAAGTGACACCGTAAAATATGTTTGGACCACTCTCGGAGTCAGAGAGGCCAACACCCAGACGTGAGCCATTCTCCCTGACTCCGAGAGTTGTCCAAAATGGCTTTATGGTGCTTCTTGTGCTGGCCAAACTTTGCTGGCTTAGTTTATGCCGGCCTCACTCCAGTTTAGGATTGCGCTTTCAATGAAAGACCCACTGAGCCATTCCTGTTGTCAGCTTGACCTGCAAGACAGAGGGGTTATCCAGCACATACTGTACATAGATGGTGATCTGCACTCAGCTTAGCAGGCCGCAGGTTAAACCGGCCTGCTGTCAATACTCCAGCCATTTGCTGTTTCCAAAGGAAATGAATGAAAAGAATACTAAATCGACCTCGAGTTTAACTAGTGTTTTCAATATTTGTGTTGGCTATTGGTACTCTAACTCATCTTCTTTGCCAAGCCTCTGGAGACACAAGCCCTGTTTTACAAGAATGAGTGACTGTTTTACCTCTTGAAAAGTCCTATCACTACTGCTAAATTGCCCATGAACAGTATCAAGATTATGTGAAGACAAATAAGTACCAGCTTAAATAAAGGCAGAAAGCTCAGCACTGTATCTCACTCTAATAAAAACTTTCTTCCCGGATTCCCTTTCCACTTCTGCCAACTCTCAGCTCTTCTTAAAGCCTAATTTGCCTATCATTAATGATCCCCACTTCTAATAGATTTGGAGTGCTATCACCTAGGTAGCCAAGAATCCTTTCAATTTTGCACAAATCCTCAGCCATCCATTGCTCTGTATTCTCATTCCTCTTAGTTCCCGACATACATGAATCATTCCCGTTGCAGCATGATCTAGTCTTACTTTAAATTTATCTTCTCTTTCATACACACATGCATGAAATACATATACAGATCCACTACCACCACCACTTTTCTTGCCATGCACCCCACACTTATTTCCCACCTTCCCAAAGACATGTTTTCTATCCCCAGCCAGTCCCCCTCCTTCAGGAAATCCTAAGTCATAAATGCTTCACCAATTATCTTTCAGATCTCTGCTCTCCTTAAGATCCCAACAATTCCAACATGTGCAGAAGCACAGGGATTCTCTGCCTTCAAAAAATAATTATATTTTTATAATATAATCATAATTATTATAATAATGTTAAAATCTTCACCACTTCAACCCACAGATTCACCAAGGATACTCCAGCTACACCTCCGATATCTCTTCACTTCCATGTACTGCCATCGGCCCTGAAGTCTCCACTCTTCCCCATCCCCAAAACACTGAACCCCATTAAAATTAAAAGATCTCCACCACCTCAACCCTCAGATCCTCTTGTTCCAAGGATACACCAGCAAGACCTCTGACATCACTTCCTTGAATATGCTTCTGTCGTGGCGCAAAATCATGGCTCTTCCCCATCCCAGAACACTGAACCTCATAGCCTCCCTTGACCCCTCAATGCCTTAAGTCATACAATCCCACTCCTGCCACCCATCCGTACTCATCAGGTATGATCCCAACACCTCCTGGCAACCCAGTACTAAAGGTCCCCACCACAATTCCCCACACCTGCCTGACACCCCCTTTACCTCCCCCAATCCCCCACATGCCTCTTTACCCGACACTCCCTTGGCCCCGCCCAGACGAGTGGCCCCGCCCACTCCTCGGCTGGCCCCGCCCACTCACTCACTCTGGCGCGCGCTCCTGGCCCCTCCTCCTTGGCCGCCGCCATATTGGGGGGCCCGCCGCCTCAGAGGTGGGGGGGGGGAGAAGGGCCGAGTCTTTCTCTGTCTCGCTCACCCTGGCTGAGGTGGAGGGAGGTGGCTGCTTTGACCTCGAGGGAGGGCCGGCTGTCGCGGGAGGGGCAGGAGGGTGATGGAGGGGGCGCCTCCCTCAGGAGCTCGCGAGGCCCGGGGGTGGGCTAAGAACGAGGCGACGATCGGGCTGCGCCCTCCAGGCCGCGCGAGTCTCTTAAAGCTGCAGAGACCAGCCCAAGCCTTGAGGGGGCGGGGAGAGGTTGCTGCGCATGCGCCGGGCGCACGCGCATTCCCCGCCGGATGGGCGCCCTGCCCTTTTTTCCCCCTCCTCCATCTTTGTCTCCTCCTCTTCGCGCAGGCGCGCTGGGAACCTCGGACCTCTCGGTAGGAATCCGTCAGGACCGGTCCTTCGAAGGGCTCCCTCTTAAAGGGCCACGCACCTTTTTGGTGGTCAGAGGGAAGGAGTGTCAAAGTTGAGGTTGTGGGGAAACTCCAGTAGTCCTCAGGTGGTCCTTAGGGAGGATTTCCAAGAAGAAAAGCAAGAAAAATTTTCAGTGCAAGCTTTGGGGAGAAGCATGAGAGGTGGAGGCTCCATCCTGCCTTGGGGGGTGCACATGGCGCATAAGTCCTGAAAGGCGCAAGCGTTGAGCCTCACTCCGTAGTTGTCTGCACAGTCATAACCTTCAGCGGTGTCTCGCGCCACGCTTATTGTGCCTGAAAGGTCATGGCACCCCTTGCGGGTGACCACGGCACTGATTACCCGTTCCTGGCGCACAGCGAGCCGCGTGCAAGTGGCCTCGGCGGCTTTATTTGCATCTTGCGCTGTGTCTCCTGGTCTGCTTGAAACACGTGCAAAGCTCCACCACGGAAGCTGCCACCCCCATGGGCAACTTGCTTTTGGCACGCAGTGTGCAAAAACACTGCGGCACAGAATCTAGTCTATGCACTGTGGCCTGCAGGTCTGACCCCAGGGATCAGCATCAGCCTCCCAAGTGACTCCTGAAAGCCATCTTGGATATTGCAATGGCGTCCAGGAATGTCCAACACTGAAAGACAATCACCAGGAATAGCTTCAGTCAGAGTTGTTGACTGTACTGCTTCAGTCCTTTGGCAGCTCATGTCATCCGGGCCACCACCTTTTACATCACCTCCAACACCCACTTCGCAAAACCACAGTCCCGTCTTATCATGCTTCCAACCTCTGCCCCCCCCTACTCATGTGGTACACTAGATATCTAAAACAGGGGCTGTTTTGGTCGTTCTGAATACCATGCATTGAAACCCATCACATTCCTAAGACACAATTCATGTTTTTTGGGGGGGGGGAGGGGAAGTGTTATTTGAACTGATATATTTGTTTAACAAATACATGTAACAAAATATTTAACATATTTTTTCCCTGTGTGGTGATAATAATACATTTTAAATCACTAAAAGGCCGTAACCTATTCCATGCATTCTTGCCATTCCTTGACAGTCATAGTTTTAAATCTTCAGCTTTACCAGTGCTTCTGCGTGTTCATTCCTTTGTTGATCCTCTGTGGCCTCCCTTGTGTTTGATTATCGGGAGGTTTTGATTCCTATTTTAAATTATTTTTCTGTTACAAATTATAAACAATGGTCTCTTCATTGACGGCCTTGAAGTATTTTTATACTGAAACAAATAGCAGTTGTGATCCATAATACTTCCTAGAAAGCCAGCCATCATTTGACAGTTCACCCATCTTGCCCCATGTTTAGAATGTAATGCCCCATGTTTAGAACCCCTGCTAACTGGGCAAGAGGCACTTTTTCAAGTGGTGTCCTCTTATATTTAGCAGGGGGAGAGCAATTGTCCCTCTTCACCCCAGCGCAGTGTCTTTCTCATGGCTGTTGCTGGTGGTGTTCTCCATTCTTTTTAGTTTGTGAGCCCTTTAGGGACAGGGAACCATTTAAATTTAATGTTATTATTTACTTGTAAACTGCTTTGTGAACTTTGTGTTGAAAAGCGGTATATAAATACTAGTGATTGATTGATTGATTGATTGATTGATTGATTGATTGATTGATTGATTATGCAGTGATTTCAAACCTTTTAGCACCAGGACCCACTTTTTAGAATGACAATCCAGGGCTAGAATAAGGTCCTAAGCACTGAAAAATGTTATGGTGCCCCCATATGCAGTGAGCCCTCTGTTCTGGTGTTAGGTTCCTGGAACCCCCCTGGATACTACAGTTGAAACCCGTGGATTGGGGCCCACAGCCCACCCTCCAAAACCAACCAGATCTGAGCTCCTGTCTGGCCCAGAGGGTTTTCTGAGGCCTGAAGAGGTGATGCGCAGCAGCCTCTGTGGGCCTCAGAATGGCCCTTGGACACCCTCCAAACCTCTGGAACATCTGGTTTCCCAGGGACATATTCTGTGTTATAAGGCATTGTGAGGTCCAGAGAAGCCTGTGCAGAGCTTCAGAATGCCTTATCAGGCATAAAATGTCACTTCTGTTTTTCACCGGGAAACCGAAAGTTGCTTTTTTTGCCTAAACAACTGTTAGCCATTAGTTAATGTGGGGCGGAGTTTGAGTGTTGTTGGTCACATGACTTTTAAAGTGGATTCTAAACACTCAAAAGTGCAATTAACCTGGAGTTCGGCTAGCACAGTTAGGCCAGCCAAATTTGGCTGGCTGGCACAAGGGCCACCGTAAAGAGCATTTGGATCATTCTCGGAGTCAGGGAGGATGGCGCACATCTGTGTGCTGGACTCTCTGACTCTGAGAGTGGTCCAAACATACTTTATGGTGTCCCTTGTGCCGGCCAAACTTTGCTGGCCTAACTGTGCCGGCCTAACTCCAGGTTAGGATTGTGCCCTGAATGAATGGTATTTTGATTTAAATGATTGCATTTTCTTACGCCATTTGGTGCTTGAAAATGGAATTTAGTAAAAGAAACTAAATCAATCAAATATATTTTGAATTAATATATTTTGTTTTCAGTTATTTTTCCTTCTTTTTCCAAACTTTGTTTTAGTCAACTGAGTTTTTGTGTATTTCTCCATGTTTTTGTCCATGGTAGATATGGCACTGGGGGAAAACAACACCAACTCTGTGATGCCCCCTTCCCTTGATGCCCTACGCATATGCCTATTTTGCTAAATGGTTAATCCAGGGCTGCTGGGAGCCACTGGAAGTGATCTCATGGCCAGAAGTGCCGTCATTGTGATGCCAGAGCCTGCTGCTTTCCCGAGAACGAAGCAACATTTGGGTTATTTCTCAGTCATTTTCCAACAGCAAAGTGAATCAGAAAGGGGGGGAAAGCCTATTTACATCCTTGACACAAGCAAAATAACCACGTAGCCCTCCCCCTGTCCAGCATCCCATCTTCCCATCTTTTCGATGATGGCTGCCCTAGGTGCTATATGACCCATCTGAAATGGGCTCACGACCCAACCCAATTTGAGAAACACTGGTGCAATGCATGGGCTTAGTGGGTCTTTCCAATAATCATCTTCCTCTTCCCTTCTGATTTTGTTCCTCATTTCATTTATTTTTTTTTTAATTTTTTCAGATTTTCATGCCCCCCTTCCTCCATTGAGTTTAGGGTGGTGAATATAGTTCCTTTCTATTCCTCCTTTTGCTAATTCCTGTTCTATAGCATAAAAACCGATAGAAATTGTGAGATATAAATCAATAGTAATACAAACCCATGGTGATTTTGAACTCCAAAATATAAGGCCTACTGTTTCTCTCTAGAGCAAAGAAGTGGTTAAGGGTATTTCAGTCCAAGTCAAGGCCTGGCTAGCAGAGAAGGGAGGGGGAACGTGATAAGAGTAGAAGAGACCAAGATATGTTGCAGAACAATGGACAAGGGGAAGAAAAGGAGGGGGCTATGCGTATTCCTAAACTGACCCAGATACAAATTCTAACCTTGGGAGAAACCGGAGTGAGTTTGCGTAATGAGGCTCCTGAATTATTAGGCCTTGCTTTTTTCCTCATTGAATCGAGTTTTGCCTGAACATACATCCTATGTAAAGATATGTAGAAGGTGGAGTCATGAGCTATGCAGTAGGAGGTCTAAATATTTGGTTTGAGTACGGTTGATTGGTGAAGCCTAAAGCAATGAAAGAAAGATGGTAAGACCCGCCTCAGTAGTATAAATTGTTGCACCCATTTTGTGCAAGGTGTGGTACGCAGCTTGTTCTGTTTGGCATTTGCTTGCCACCCATATTTGCAAATATGACAATAAACCTTATGCTTTGAATATGAATTGAAAAGTACTTTCTTTTTCTTTTTTTCTTTTTTTTTTGCAGCATGGGAGGAATGAAACCTTTGACAGGTGTTGAACTTTCCATTCTGTATTTGGAACTGACCTGCAAGTTCTTGCCAGGCAAGAGTAGATGGGAAGAAGAACCAATCAGTCTTGTACTCTTGTGTGGGAGAGGGATAACATTATGAATGTCAACAGCATACACTTGAAATATCTGAGTACATTACGTATTGCTCAGATTTTTTAATCAATAATGTTTAATGGTTTTTCAATAAATAATAAGCAAAAGGCAATAAAATAAAATGGTTTGTGTTTTTTTTAAGGAACCAAATATACAGCGGTCCCCAAATCCATGGAATCAGTAGTTTGAAAAAATGAATCATATACTGTATGGACTGACCTCCTATTGGAATGAAGCATCAGGAACTGCTGTTGTGAAAAAACTGGAAAATGCTGCTTTATTCCTCCAACCCAGATAGGTGATGAGCCTATCTGGGGATACAGCATGAAGTGTGCGTTCAAAGGAAAAGGCAGTTACTTCTCTATTACAAACCTGCATGAAACTAGGCAGTTCCTGGAATCCCAGGGGAAGTGTATTGAAAGAGTTTCACTTTAAAAGCTCTCACATGCATTCTAAAGCCATGTCTTTAACACATGTTACATTTGAAAAGGTTTACATTTTACAAGACAACAATACAAGTTTTTCAGGGGCAAGAACAATTCCTCTTTCAATTTATCTAAAGTTGCTGTGGCCTGCAGCTGAGCCCTTGGAATAGGGCAGGCTACATGTATCGAAACTGGTAAATAACATGCTTTGACTAGAGGGGGGGTGTTCCCTGGTGGCGGAAGGGCATTCCTTACCGTTTAGGAGGGGGGTTGCATCCTGGGGCCATGCCTCAGAAGCCTGCAGGGAGGGGCTCTGGCTTCTCTGCAGGGGGGGTGGGGCCAGGGTCTGAGCTGCAGCACGTTATGCAGACAGGGAGCCGCCATGCAGGGAATTGGAGGTGGAAGCTCTTTCTCCTCACCCACCCACATATTAGAAACTTTTTAAGAGGGGTGACATTTAAGGCCTCCGATGCTGCACAGGTCTCTAACAATCTACAGGTAAGAAAAAATTCCTGGGTTTTCTTGGTGATAATGAAATAAAAACACATAACAGCTCTTTCTGCACTTCTCAAAATCTGTGAAATCTGCAAAAAAAACAACACAAAAAGTCATCTAACACCTCTGCATATTCTATAACATTTCTATATGCACGTGGCTGCATCTGCTGACACTGTTCCACCTAGATTACCTACCTAGTAAAGTGATAATAATTTATAATTATAATATATGTAAATGTGCATATATTTGGAATAAAAACACAACACTGTTTTCTGCACTTCTAACTATCTGCACTGAACCCTCCCCCCCCTCCAAAAAAAAATGTTCTCTCACACCTCTACCTATGACTCAGTTGTTCATTCTCAGCGTAGTTGCCTCTGTGGAGAAATTTTGCCCCTGGGCACCAGGGATGTGCGATGGTGATTTGGGCTGGTGAGGCACAACTGCCTTCAAGGCCTGTGGCAGGATTTGTGATGTCACTTCTGAAAGTGGCGTCACTTCAAGTCACCTCCGAACCTGATTGCAAAGGCCACACATGTCCACCCACAGCCTCTGTGAGCTTCAGAATAAAGCCCAGACCCTGATATAAGGTGACTTTCGGTTTTTGGCAAACCCTGGAACTCGCATTTAAATGGGTCCAGGCGGCTTTCTGAGGCTTGCAGAGACCAGTTTTTGCCAAAAACCGGAAGTCACCTTTAATCGGGTCCGGGCTTCATTCTGAAGCTCACAGAGACTGGGTGTCCATGACTGCACTACCTTTGCAATCAAACAGGCCCACCAGTTCTCTGTCCTCCCTCTGCCCCTTGCCCCATTCCACCTCCCACCGCCCACCCGGAGTCCCTGGGCTAGTCTCACAAAGCCAACCCTTATCTTGGGGCATCCGGGCCCAGATCTTGGCTCAGCACAATCCGTGCGCTGGCCGATCTGCTGGCAAAATGGCACAAACGTACTTTTTGGCGCATTTGTGACCCAGCTGGGCCAGCACAAGGGGCTTGTACTGACCCAAGTAAGGGCTGGGATTATGCCCTGAAGTAGGCAAGCATTAAAAAAAAACACTCCCCTACGATGTCTATCTGCAACCACATAAAATAGGTAAGGCTGAAGCTTTCAAGATGAGCCAACATTTTTTGGCTAAGGATAATGCACCTTTTGTTTGTTTGTTTTTGTCTTTTGCAGTGTGTGTGCGTCATTCTTTGGTTAGATTGTGTTGTATTAATAAAACACACCCCATGCATCCCTGGCAACTTAAGAGGGGAGCTGGGAACAATCCCTTCACCTCTGCCTTGTTCAGGTGCTGCCACAACCATGTGGTGTCATGTCCTGCTTCCCCCTGCAGGGCCCAGCAAGGGGGGGGAAGAGGAGGGGGATGGAAGCAACAGAGGGTGGGTGCATCAGGAGTTCAGGCTGCAGAGGGGTGGCTTGCATCTCCATGGCACCAGTGATGTCATCGGGATCGACTCTGCAGGGAGAATGGGCAGCGCTGAGGACAAAAGGCTCACAGGAAGCTGAAACCAGGCCAAGGCAAAAAAACGATCCTTCAACCTTCTCCGCCTCTCTCCTAGTCCCTTCCTTGAGGCCGCCTACCATGATGATGTGCCCACAATTGTGCAACAACCGTATGTCCTGTTTGCCACCCGGATGACCACATCGCAATAGCATCGGTGGCCACACTGGTCGGGGGAAGACAAATCCACGGTCCTTAGGAGGCAAATGTCTTTCTTAAAACAGATTCAAAAGCCCCACAATGTTAGACAGCAACTTCCAAATTCCATCGGGTTCTCTACTGGCCTACGTGGGAAGCAAAAGAAGATCAATGAGGACTAGTGGGCTGAGGGGTGCCTAGCGGGAGGTTCAGGGGACCAGATAGTCATGGGCACCGGAGTGCAAGGGGCAGCATTTTGAGCGCCTCTGCTGCCGCCTGCCCTCCCAAGCCCTCCCAAGGGCCTCCTCTGTCCCTCCAAGAGCCTTCTGAAGGCTCCAGAGGGCTGTTTGCTTCTGGTTTTCTGACAAAAACTGGAAATAAAGTTTAAAGGCTGCAGAACACCTTTGGAGGGATCGGGGACGTTGCACAAGGCTCGGGAAGCTCCCGTTGGGTGGGGGCTGGCAGTCACGAGGGGGGCCGGGCAGCAATCTGCAGTTGTGGCCCCTGGTAGCAGGTGGGCCTGGCATGCAACTGCTATGGGGGGTCACCAAGAGTTGTGAAATCAAAATATGGGGTTTGAAGGTCTCCTGCAGATTGAATCGGGCTTTGGGAGATGTTGGGAGATGGTTTCAGGAGACAAGGCAGGACTCCGTAGATGGAAGATGCAGAAGCTGACTGATTGAGGTTGCAATCCTGTGTACACATTTACCTGGAGTAAACGCCATTGAATGCAGCGGGATTACTTCTGAGCAGACATGTGTCGCCTTCCGCTGAAAAGATGCTGCACACAGCTGGATGGTCCAGGCAACCCAGGTGCCCAGCGATGGTGTGCTAAGTCAGTCTGTTTGGGGGCTTCCAAGTGAGGGATTTTTTGGGAGTCCACGGCACTGATCATGACCTACAAGCAGTGGTGGGATTCAGGGGGTTCGCCCAGGTTCTATAGAACCAGTTGTTAAATGGCCGGGCCCCGCCCACTCGGGTTTTTTTTGGCTCCGGCTATGACGTCATAGAACCGGTTGTTAATTCATTTGAATCCCACCACTGCCTACAAGCCACACGTGGACTGTCTCCGTGCTGATCCTGGCTAGTCACCAAAGAGGTGCAGAACCGTTTGGGTTGGGTTGTTGTCAGTGATGTCATTCAGGGGGAACGGACCAGAACGGGCGTTCCGGATCCTAACGGGCTCCGTGGCTGGTTCCGGGTTCCCAACAAGTGCCAATCAAAAGTGAGTTCCTGTTCCTAAATCATTTGAATGACACCACTGGTGGTGGTTGTTCTAAAAGAATGGCTCTGTGCTTATGGAACATTTTGCCCACAAAATTTACCATCTGTATTTTCACAAGAGCCGCAAAAACTTCCTCCTCTCGTCAAGCATTTTATAGTGAATAATCAAGGCATGATCTGGCAAGGGTATGCACATGTTTTAATTCCATTGGTTCCAATGGTAAACTTGCGCCTGTGCTCAGCTCTCCCTTCAGGGCGCAATCCTACCCAACTTTCCAGCACTGACATAGCAGTGCCAATGGGGCATGTTCTGCATTCTGCAGTGGAGCAGGAGTCACGGAGGCATCTTCAAGGCAAGGGAATGTTTATTCTCTTACCTTGGAGCTGCATTGCCCTTGCCCCAGCCCTGGAAAGTTGGGTAGGATTGCACCCTTGGAACTTAAACAGCTTAATGATGGCTGAATCAGGCCTATAGAGTGTGTGTGTGTGCATGTGTGTGCGTGTGTGCGCGTGCGTGCGCATTGCATGCATGCCCACATGTGTGCGTGAGCACAAATACGTATAAATTCTCTGCCTTATCTTCTTTATGTTCTTTTCCCACACCTGTGCATCACCCTTCCTTCAAAGAGGTCAGGGCGGTGCACAAGGACCCTTCCTTCTGGCTCACAACAACCCTGTGAGGTAGGCGAGGCTGAGAGACGGTGCCTGGCCCAGGGTCACCAGGAAGCCTCAAGGCCGAGCAGGGATTTGAGCCTGGACCTTCCAGGTCAAAGTCCGACTCACAAGCTATCGCTGTCGGGCCAGAGGCGCCTGCCCGCGCAGCAGCAGACATTGGGGCATTGCGAGAGGTCGCAGCCGGAGCAGACGCCAAGTGGGGCTGGGCTCCTTCGGGCCTCCCAAACTGCTGATAGGCAAGGGGGAGGGGGTTCCTTCACCCTCTGGCCCTCCTCCCTTCCAGCAGCCTTGCTTGGATTTCCTGACCGGCCAGCATCCTGCCTGCTAGCCAGCTTGCTGGTGGTTGTATAGAGCTGCCCCGCCCCAGTGATGTCATGCAGGGGGTACGTGGGGGTACGCGAGTACCGGTTTCTAGGATTACAGCTGGCCCCACCCATTTGCCCGCCCACTCGTCGACTCCGCCCTCTGCAACGTTTGAATTTCCTGCATGTTTGAGTTGCCTGCACGTTCTCAGAGCCAGGCAGGTAGGCAGGCAGCGAGCGGAGCCTTTCCTTTCCTTGCCACTGAAAAATGAGTTGCTCTGGGGTTTTAACATGATGCCAGGCCTCCTTCACATGTTCTGGGGGTGCTGTGGAATACTGTTGCAACTGTTGGGTCAGTTTAAAATCACCTGAGGCCTCAAAAAGGGCTTTTTTCATGTCACTTCCTGCCACGACATCACTTCCGGCTTATGACGTCACTTCCGGTGGGCGGGTCCCGACACGTGCCCATCAAAAGTGAGTACCTGTTCTTAAATCATTTAGATGACACCACTGCCCTGCCCTCGTGCGCCACCTCTTCCTCCCAGCCCGGCTGCACAAGCCCAGGCCGGCAACCCTCCAGGTCCCTGATCCTGCCAGCACTTACCACCCTGCCTTCTCTGGCCACTGCAGCCAGGGGCCTCCTCTCCCCTGCTCCTGCTCCTCCCCAGGCCAGGTGGACTCCTCCCTCAATTGCAACCGGACCGGCCTGACTGCAATGGAGGGGGAAGGGGTGGGCTGCCTGTCCTGGCTGCCGTCCGCGGCGGCAGTGCCAGGGGCTTCTCCTGGCCTGACCCGCCGATGGGACAGGGAGGCCCTGGGCAGCTGCATGGGAAAGCCTGCTGGCCGGGATCCTGGCCCCCTCGTGCCTGCCTGGTGAGCCGAGCCCCAGGCCAGATCCCGGACAATCAGCACCCTCGCACTGATCGTTCTGGAATGCGAGTGTAATCAACTCCGTCACTTGCGCACTTTCACCTACTGACCTGCTGTCGTTGGGACACCTTCCTTTGAGGAGCGCAGCAGAGGTGAGGGCTGCTGCACAACCACCCTGCAAGGCAGGCTAGGGTGAGGGGGGCCAGCCTCAGGAGCTGCAGGACCCATGGGAAACATTTTTTGTTTTTTTGCAGAGCCCCCGGTTCACAGCCAAGGCCTGTAGAAATTTAAATATAAATAACATTTATTATAGTAGAATGCAAAGCCATCCAAATGTGTCTAAAAAGTGCATGTGAATTAAGGGATCTAAGCACATTTTATATATGCTCAAAACAATAAAGGGAACACTTAAACAACACAATGTCACTCCAAGTCAATCACACTTCTGTGAAATCAAACTGTCCACACCGATTGACAATCAAGTTCACATGCTGTTGCACAAATGGAGTAGACAACAGGTGGAAATCATAGGCAAGTAACAAGACACCACCAATAAAGGAGTGGTTCTGCAGGTGGTGACCACAGACCACTTGGCAGTCCCTCTGTGTTCTCGCTGATGTTTGGGTGACCTTTGAATGCTGGCGGTGCTGTCACTCTAGTGGCAGCATGAGGCAGAGTCTGCAACCCACACAAGTGGCTCAGGTAGTGCAGCTCATCCAGGATGGCACATCAATGCGAGCTGTGGCAAGAAGGTTTGCTGTGTCTGTCAGTGTGGTGTCCAGAGCATGGAGGCGCTACCAGGAGACAGGCCAGTACACCAGGAGACGTGGAGGAGGCCGTAGGAGGGCAACAACCCAGCATCAGGACCGCTACCTCCACCTTCGTGCCAGGAGGAACAGGAGGAGCACTGCCAGAGCCCTGCAAAATGACCTCCAGCAGGCCACAAATGTGCATGTGTCTGCTCAAACGGTCAGAAACAAACTCCATGAGGGTGGTATGAGGGCCCGACGTCCACAGGTGGGGGTTGTGCTGACAGCCCGACACTGTGCAGGACGTTTGGCATTTGCCAGAGAACACCAAGATTGGCAACCTCGCCACTGGTGCCCTGTGCTCTTCACAGATGAAAGCAGGTTCACACTGAGCACATGAGACAGACGTGACAGAGTCTGGAGACGCCAGGGAGAACGTTCTGCTGCCTGCAACATCCTCCAGCATGACCGGTTTGGCAGTGGGTCAGTAATGGTGTGGGGTGGCATTTCTTTGGGGGGCCGCACAGCCCTCCATGTGCTCGCCAGAGGTAGCCTGACTGCCGTTAGGTACCGAGATGAGATCCTCAGACCCCTTGTGAGACCATATGCTGGCGCGGTTGGCCCTGGGTTCCTCCTAATGCAAGACAATGCTAGACCTCATGTGGCTGGAGTGTGTCAGCAGTTCCTGCAGGATGAAGGCATTGATGCTATGGACTGGCCCGCCCATTCCCCAGACCTGAATCCAATTGAGCACATCTGGGACATCATGTCTCGCTCCATCCACCAGCGCCACGTTGCACCACAGACTGTCCAGGAGTTGGCGGCTGCTTTAGTCCAGGTCTGGGAGGTGATCCCTCAGGAGACTATCTGCCACCTCATCAGGAGCATGCCCAGGCGTTGTAGGGAGGTCATACAGGCACGTGGAGGCCACACACACTACTGAGCCTCATTTTGACTTGCTTTATGGACATTACATCGAAGTTGGATCAGCCTGTAGTGTGTTTTTCCACTTCAATTTTGAGTATGACACCAAGCCCAGACCTCCATGGGTTAATAAACGTGATTTCCATTGATGATTGTTGTGTGATTTTGTTGTCAGCACATTCAACTATGTCAGGAACAAAGTATTTAATAGGAATATTTCGTTCACTCAGATCTCCGATGTGTTGTGTAAGTGTTCCCTTTATTGTTTTGAGCAGCTTATATATAAAACAGTATAAACAAACACAACTGACTTTGAAGAATTCAGAAGAAAATTAAAATTGCTGCAGTTTTCTGTAGACCTGTAATGTTGTGTTAGGTGTCCACTGTAATGGGTTGTTGTGTGCGTTTGACTAGGTTACCCTAAAGCAGGGCTCCCTTAGGCACGGGGCTCAGTTGGGAGCATTCAGTCCAATTGGCTTCACATTGGCCCAGTGGCGTCTCTACAGGGAGGGCAGAGCTCTAAGTCTTGCAAGAAGCCTCACCTTGCAGTAGAAATCACTCCTTTCCTGCACCGTTTTAGCCAATCCACACAGGGAAAAGCAACATCTTGGCGTTGCTTACTGGCTACAGCAAGGGAGAGGAGGGATTTACATGGCAGGGTCAGGCTCCTTGCAACACTTAGAGCTCTGCCCTCCCTGTAGAGATGCCACTGCATTGGCCCTAAGGATGAGAGACAGTCCGTTGCCCAACAGAGGGAGGTGGGCCAAGACTCTGATTCTAGGCCGGGCAGCTTCTGGTGTTCCTTATCCACTGCCTTTTCGGCTTGAAACTCTCTTCACCTGCTGGGGTTTTTTCCACTTCAGAGGCTCCTAACACGCTCGACAGAGGCCCAGATTCTGAGCTAAAATTAACATTCTCCTCCCACACTCTCTCTGCATTGCTCAGGGAACGGGGCAGCTGCTCTCTATTCCCCAGCTGGTGGGAGTTGGGGGCATGTCCACTGAGGGGTGGGACAAAAGAGGCCCATCGGGCTGAGAAGCGAGCCACTGTTCCCCCTCTCCACCCCGTGCCTCCGTGCGCTGCAGTGAACAGAAGGCCTGGCAGCTGCAAAAGAAATCAGATCCGGACAAAAGGGAAACTGCTTCTCAAAGGGTGTATTGAACAGTTGGCGAACGTGCTGCATTTTCTAGGCAGGCTGTTATTTTTCAAATAACCCCCTCCATACCCCCCCCCAAATCATACTTTGTGGAGCATTGATCATGAATGCGCAGCACATTTTCATTCATCTTTTTAACCCACTGAAACAATTCACTGCATTAGAATCCAGATTTCTGTTCCGTGAGACTGCATCAGATCCAGTACTTTTTTTTAAGCCTCCTCTTCCTTGATGCCCCTTAATCAGTGACGTCATGCAGGCGGTACGCGGGGGTACGTGAGTACCTGTTTCTAGGATTACGGCTGGCCCCGCCCACTCATCGACTCCGCCCTCTGCAACGTTTGAATTTCCTGCATGTTTGAGTTGCCTGCATGTTCTCAGAGCCAGGCAGGCAGGCAGCGAGCGGAGCCTTTCCTTTCCTTGCCACTGAAAAATGAGTTGCTCTGGGGTTTTAACATGGTGCCAGGCCTCCTTAACATGTTCTGGGGGTGCTGTGGAATACTGTTGCAACTGTTGGGTCAGTTTAAAATCATCTGAGGCCTCCAAAAGGGCTTTTTTCCTGTCACTTCCTGCCACGACATCACTTCCGGCTTATGACGTCACTTCCGGTGGGCGGGTCCCGACACATGCCAATCAAAAGTGAGTACCTGTTCTTAAATCATTTAGATGACACCACTGCCCTTAATGATCCCTTCTTTCACTGGGTCAGCTTCGGTCACATGCTGTATGTCATTCCTTCCTTTCGATGGTTCATTTTTCACGTTTTTATCCCGGCCTTCCTCCAAGGAGCTCAGGGAGGTGTACTTGGTTCCTCCCCTCCTTGTGTCCTCACAACCCTGGGAAGCAGGTGAGGCTGAGAGATGGTGTCTGGCCCAAAGTCGCCCAAGAAACTTCACGGCTGAGCAGGGATCCGAATCTGGATCTTCCGGGTCTAAGTCTGACTCCAGAACCACTATACCACCTTGGCTAATTACGGGGCTGGGGCACCTCCCTAATGAGGAAAGACTGCGGCGTTTGGGGCTCTTCAGCCTAGAATAAAGGCGCTTGAGGGGGGACATGATTGAGACGTACAAAATTATGCACGGAAGGGATAGAGTCGATAGAGGGATGTTCTTTTCCCTCTCTCAAAACACCAGGACCAGGGGGCATCCGCTAAAACTGAGGGTTGGGAGAGTTAAAACAGATAAAAGGAAGTACTTTTTTACCCAGCGGGTAGTTAATCTGTGGAACTCTTTGCCACAGGAGGTGGTGATGGCATCTGGCCTTGATGCCTTTAAGAGGGGATTGGACGGATTTCTGGAGAAAAGGTCCATCGTAGGCTATAGGCAATGATGCATTGTGCAACCTCCTTACAAAGGTAGTGGGCTACTGGTACCGGGTGCAAGGGAGTGGCAACAGGATGCAAGCGTCTTGTTGTCTTGTGCCTCCCTGGGGCACCTGGTGGGCTGCTGTGAGATATAAGAAGCTGGACTAGATGGGCCTTTGGCCTGATCCAGCAGGGCTCTTCTTATGTTCTTATGTTAATAATTCTCACCACTTTGTTCAAATTTCAAGAACAGTTTACAATCAGTATTTTAGGGAGCAATCTTTGATATGCTACTTTTGTCTTTTTCTCTTGTTTCTTCTTCTCTTTCACAGTGGCCCAAATAACAAAGCCTGCGTGTTCCGATGTTAGACATCAGCTTCTTCAAGCGACAAAATCCCAAAGTAGCTTGGAGATTAATGGAATTCTCTTTCAAGAGTGACATGAGGGTCTCCCAGGTACAGTCACATAATTCTGTGGGAGAAAGTTCTGGGGGTTAACCACAAAATGCAAAGTACAGGCATGCCCCAGTATCCACTGAGGTTCCGTTCTGGATACTGGGGATACCTTTTTAAAGGCAGGGGAACATCAGTGGTTTTGGTGCAACAAGGTAAAAAAAGAGATTTGTTTAATGTTCCCCTACCTTTTTAATAGGCGTTCCCAGTATCCATGGCAACAGTGGATAACTGTGGATTCCAAATCAGTGGATACCGGGACACACCTGTAGGAAGCACAAACAAGGACTTTTAGGATGTAAGCAGCGTTGTCATGCAGCCGGAACGCTGGGCGGGAGGAACGGGTGAGCGGCAGCCCGCCCGTTGCGTTCCGGTCCGTTTCGCCGTCTTCCCCGCCCCCGCGGGCTGCCGCTCACCCGTTCCTCCCGCCCAGCATTCCGGCTGCATGACAACACTGGATGTAAGTATCAGAAACTGGTCCATGTTTGGTGTCACAGGGTTGTGGTGAGGACAAAAGGAGGGAAGGCAACTACAGTTGCCGAAAGTCAGCTTGAAATGGTTTCTATCGCGGGGAAAATATTTAAAAAGGCAAACAACCAAATGAGAGAGTATGAGGATCATGTTTATTACACCTGCGCAAGTGGACCAATCTCCCTGCCCCACTTGGCAGGCAGAGAAAAAGGCAAAAAAATACAGATTGCAAGCATTTTTATAACGCCCCCCCTCCTCTTCCTCCAAGCTTCTGCTTGGTGGAAAATTACAACGCAGGGGCTTAATTGGGCCTTGAGAATATGTCGTGACCATTTTGATAAGGAAGGAAGCTCTGCTAGCTTGAACCAGTTTTCTATCTATGGTGAGAGTTAGCAACACTGGATAGAGAAAGTTACACGGCGGGGGCAAATGAGTGAGAACAATGAGAGCAAAGAGAGAAACAAGCGACACACTTTAGCAACTTTAGACAAGAGACCTTAAACAAAAGTCTCAAGATGGCTGCACTTTGGTTCAACGGCAACACCACGCCAAGCTCTTTGGAGGAAGGGTGAAACAAAAATGTGAAAAATAAAATAGCTTTGCCCTGCCCTGAATAATAGTATTATTCCACAGTAAAAGATGCAATACAGTTATTATTAACAATAAACAATTAAAACCAGCAGGATCCTGTGGGTGCTTACTCAGAAGTAAGTTCCACTGTGCTCAGTGGCTCTTGTGGCACAATCCTGAAGGTGCGTCATTCTGTTGGAGCAAGTGATGCTGCCGTTGCGGGTCCGGATAGATCCGGAAAGGTCTTTCCCTAGGGCAAAGGAACAAATGTTCCCTTATTTCCGAGGAAGCTCTGGAGACCCTCGCTCCCCCTGAGGGGTGTCGCAGGCAATGCATTGGTGCAGTTGCATTGCTGCGCAGGAAGTTATGGAGGATTGGGTTGTTACCGTCAGGTAAGTGCAGACAGGACAGTAGCTTCGCATGGCCACCCCTGCCCCCTGGAAGCGGAGACATCTGTAGTGTGTGTTTTTTTTAACTGTACTTGTTGTTTATTATTTCAGATTTTTTAAAAATCATGCACAAGGCCAACTAACACCTGAGATGACGTGCCATGCACCAGTCCCCTCACCTGGCACACCTGCCACTTCCTCCTCCCCTCCCTGGATTCAGGGATGGGCCGCCTTGCTCTCAAAGTCGCTGGTGGAGGCTTCTAGAGGGGTCCATAATACTAAGTCTGTTGCAGCACTAACAGCATTTCCTGCTCCTTTGCTCTGAGACACCTAGTGGTGGAAAAGGTTCGTGGCCGCTGAAAAATGCAACCTTGCTTCTCTAAGCAGCGTCCATTTTGTCACAGCCTCCTTCAGATGATCCCTTTTCTAGCAGAACACCCACAGGAAGTCACCTCTGCGAATGGCAGGCTGATGTTCCTGCTTCTTCCAAAAGCGCAGCAAACTGTGTTGGAGGGAGACTGTGGCTTGCAGGCAATTGAGTCGGTCTGCGCCATTTGCAGTTAGCATTCCACCAGCTGGCCATTTTAGGGCATGTCTACATTACAAGCTGAAAAAGATTCGTAAAGACATCATGTCCTCTTGACTTGGCCTGAGAATGTCATTGGTGATTTTGGCCACTTAAGAAAACTACAACCCTCAGTGTTCCTTCGCATGAATAAACGAAAGAACTTCTGAGGTTCCTTGGTGGATTCGCCCCAAGACACCATCCCCTTACCCCGTTCACCTCTACCTCGTGCTCCCTGGATTAGAAAAGAAAGAGAGGGATGGAGGAGAAGAGAAAATGCAGGAGAGAGGAATGGGCTAGAGCAGTGATGGTGAACCTATGACACGTCTGTCAAAGCTGACACACCACAACATTTGGGGTGACACACCAGCATTCACCAATGCATGACAAAAACTGAGAGCGCAATCCTAACTTGGGGTTAGGTCGGCATAGTTAGGCCAGCAAAGTTTGATCGGCACAAGGGATACCGTAAAGCATGTTTGGACCACTCTCGGAGTCAGGGAGGATGGCGCATTTCTGTGTGCTGGCCTCTCTGACTCCAAGAGTGGTCCAAACATACTTTATGGTGGCCCTTGTGCCGGCCAAACTTTGCTGGCCTAACTGTGCCGGCCTAACTCCTGGTTAGGATTGCGCCCAGAGTTTGTTTCACTCATTTTTCATTTTTGTAATTATTTGATATTGCTTTATATAATACTAGCGTTTTGGTACCCGGCGTTGCCCGGGTAGTTATTTATCCCAAGATTCTATTACACATGAAAAGGAATGAATTGTACCAATCAGCTCAGCCAATCGTTCCAGGCGTTCCAGTGGGGCATGGCGGACGTTTTGTTTCGCACCCTTTCTCACCCCCCACGTTGAGGGGGCCCCGAACCTGGACTCCAACGGCGTGGGGAGCGTCACTGCTCTGTGGTGGTGCTGTGGTTTTATTTCAGGATGGTGTGATGCATCCTGGCGAACGTTTGTCACCAGGCCGCAAGGTGTCTGCGTGCCAAGTTTGGTGTCGATTGGTCCAGGCGTTGTGGAGCCTATGCGGAACACACACACACACACACACACACACACACACACACACACTTTTTATATATAGATATAGCACCACACATGATTGGACTGTATTTTTTGTTTAAATAAATGAATATAAAGAATTGTTTCTCTTTTGTTTGGGTGGGTGGGTGGGTTGACACAGCAGAGTCAAGTTAAGCATTTTCCTAAATTTTGACACACCGAGCCCAAAAGGTTCCCCATCACTGGGCTAGAGAGTGCACGCTGGTCGCCCCTGCACTTCCACTCTCTTCCTGTCTTTCCTTTCAAATCCAGGGAGTGGCAGAAGGAGGGAGTGGTGGACGGGTGCAGGTGTCATGGATGAAGAAGCCCTATTCCTTGGCGAAGCAATTCACTAGCAGAGACAAGGCCTCAGTCTGTCATGACACGCACGGGGCAGCTGACACTGATGCCAACACATACAGCAGCTTGAAGCAGAGAAACCCGGAGGTGCATTAGTGAGACTGAGCGAAGGGATCTGGCAAGCAAGGGCTGGTAGTCTTTCCACCAACCCCACAAAGTATGGCCAGCAAGAGCACAGGCTGGTCAACTTGAGCCTCGCTGCTCTACAGCGCCCCCCTCTGAAAGAGGCGGAATGAAAAACAGCAGGCAGTTGGCCCAAGAGCTAGCAGATGGCTTGGGAAGCCAATAGGGGCCCTCCTGGCCCTGTAAAGGCTTTTCCTGGGCCAGACATCCCAGTCTAAGCAACACGGAGTACAGTATACAGTACTTACCTGCTCTAGCCCATCTTCTGCCTCTGACCACACTGACCTGTAACAGGTGGAGAAATGGCAGGTACCGTTTTAAATGGCCAATAATTTTGGAATATCCCCCTGCCATAAACAATAAAAGCCTTCTTGGATATGGAGTACTAGCACAAAAGATGCGGAACAAAGGATATGGAACGCTAGCACATTTTTTGCTTAGCCAGGTCTCTGCAGGGAGTTTTGACTTTAAAAAAATTATTTCACCTTCCATACCTCAGTGTGATGCGGAGCAGACCGTTCTGCAACTACTTGGCCTGCCCCTAGAGCAGGATGTGTGTGGACTGCTGTGGTGGGAGAGTGAACTGCACCAGTGGGCATAGAGAGTGCCATTTGGGGGGCACTCCTGCATTGTCCCCGCACCTCCCGCAGCTGCTGTTAGCCCTGGGAGGGCCGTTGATGACTCCATGTTGAGACCCGTCGGCTATTGGCCTGGAGGCAGCTGTGCTGTGACCAGCAGAAGAGCTAACTGCAAGCCTGGATCTTTGGCACGATTGTGTTTGTGCTGCAGGTGCACAAGTTGTTCTTGTGGGACCCACGGTAGTCCTTCTAATTTGCCTGGTGTAGCTGGAAGCACAGTTCCTTCCATGGAGGCTGTAGATGGCAGGTGTTCCCATTCAGTATGCCCAGTATGCAGTGGTGTCAGCTTACCGGTACGCTGGGCGGGTCTTCGGGGTGATCGGCAGCGCGCTCGCTGCGTTCCGTTGCGTAATGGCGAAAGCCCGCCCGCTGCAGCGGGCAGGCTTTCGCC
>JAJKFI010000108.1:621261-712907 GCA_029204185.1 Lerista edwardsae | reverse complement strand
GCCCGCCCGCTGCAGCGGGCAGGCTTTCGCCATTACGCAACGGAACGCAGCGAGCGCGCTGCCGATCACCCTGAAGACCCGCCCAGCGTACTTGTAAGCTGACACCACTGCCAGTATGGGCTAAACCATGTAACCAGGAAAAAGACCTGAGAAAATAGATGTATCTATTTAACTGTGAAAACCGCATAAGCATGGTGGTGAGGGTGAGGGTGGGAGAGAGGTAGGGAGGCCGACTGCAACTGTGCCTAGAAAAGGATCTATCTAGGGAAAACTTTCAGGCTTCTAGCAGGGGTGTGGACCAGATTCCACTTGAAAGACCCAACTCTACAATCCTAGATATAATTTTCTGAATGTAATGCCATGTTGCAAAGGCCTAAAAGCCCTGTTAAAATCTCTGGGTTGCTTTCAGTTGTCACATTGAGATTGATGCTGATTCCTGAAGATCCGAGGCCAAACCTAAAGGGTTGGCAACCCTAGGAAAACTGCAAGCACAAGCTTGCATTTTACAAGGATTTACTCTTAATAAAGATTTGCAGGGATTTAGCCCTGGAAGCCTTTAAACTCAGCATTAGAATATGTATTAGAAAACTCAGCATTTCTAACTCAGCATTAGAAAACTCAGAGAGACGGATTCTCTGAGGAAATGCACTCAGCATCTATCTCATAGTTGGGAAAGCCCAGCCCATATCCAGCAATACTGTATTCATTCCACAGGTTAGATGCAGCTTCCCTGAGGGGGAAGGCACCTGAGCGGGAACACGATTGAGATGTATTAAATTATCTATGGACTGGATAGAGAGGATAATTCTTTTTCCTCTTGTGCATCACCAGAGTGTTGAGTTAGAACAGGCAAAAGAAAATATGTCGTCCCCCAGTGTGTCATAAACATGTGGAACTCCTTGCCACAGGATGTGGTGACGGCACCTGGCCTGGATGCTTTTAAAAGGGGACTGGACAGATTTATGGAGAAAAATTTCATCATAGGTTACAAGCCATGATGGGTATGTGCCTCTTGGTTTTAGAAGTATGCTATCTCAGAATGACAGATGCAAGATCTTGTGGTGCACTCCCTGAGACATCCAGTGGGTCAGTGTGAGATACAAGAAGCTGGACAAGTTGGGCCTTTGGCAGGCCTGATCCAGCAGGGCTCTTCTTATGTTCCTTGTCCTAGGATTCCTGCTTTTCAAAATCTTCTTTCAGGGCACTGAAAGAGAATAATCTTACTTAAGAGGAAACACATTGATGGTTTAACTACATGTTTCAACAGTACAATAATAATAAGCATGGCAAGAAGAGCCCTGCTAGATGAGGCTAAAGGCTGATCTAGTCCAGGCAGTTACCCACAGTCAAGGATGCAATCAGAAGGCAAATTGAAGCCATCTCCATCAGAAGGCAGGCTACCAGGGCTGGGATGGGAGAGGTCCTCTTGTGTCCCAAAAGAAGGCTAGACAATTGACCAAAAAACTATAATAATGTATTCCATGGAATCTTTTTGAAAGGATGATGAATGGAATCTGCCTGAACAGAAATCACAGTACTGTAATGGTACATAGAGAGGCCATCGTGGGATCATCAATCAGCAGAGCTATTAGACTTGCCAGGTTTTCAAAATGACAATAAGGGACACACAGGTATCTTGATCCTGCTTTCTATCAAATTACCGTTAAGTAATATAAAAATTAAGTAGTTAGTCATGGCGCGGCAGCAGCAAGCAGCAACAGCAGCAGCAGAATTTCGGAATGGGATTTTCTAAGTCCCGTTCAACATTGATATAAGACACGATTTTTAGATCTTAAAAGTCCCTTATAATAAGGGGCACCTGGCAAGTGCAAGAGTTATGCAAAAACATGCAGGACAAAGACACTGGATATCCTGAGAAAACACGTGGCGGGCATCCCCAGAGAGTTTACTTTGCCGCAAAACCCCTTCCCGAAGCGCACAATTCAGAACCTCCTGATTAGCCACCTCTAGCAGCAAGCCACGCCTTCTGCTGACCAAACAACCCAATCAGCGCAGACGTTTGCTTAGACGGGCCTCTGGCCTCATCGGTCCTCATCTCTGAATGCCTATTGGACAATTCCCCCGTCATTCCTTTTTTTCCTTTTCCATTCCCGCTTCTGGAGGGTGGATTAGGGCGGGGAGATGTTTTGAAATCGGATTAGTCTGTTTTCCTATCCATCCGACCACGGTGTACGTGCATTGGATGAGAGGGTAAAGAAGGCGGGCCTTGAACGAAGGCGGGGCGGAGGCTATATAAAGGCGAGACAAAGGCAGCGCTGAAGCCGTTTTTACCTCAGCGGTGGCCGCCATTTTGTCAGTGCTTCGGCTCGTGTAAGGCGAGACGCTGAGAGGAGAAGGCTCCGGGCCCGTTCCACCGCCATCATTTTCGCCATGTCGAGAGATCGCTTCCGCAGCCGGGGCGGCGGCGGAGGCGGCTTCCACCGGCGCGGGGGCGGCGGGGGCCGGGGCGGCCTGCCGGGCAATCACGACTTCCGCTCGCCGCCGCCGGGTATGGGCGGCGGGATGGGCCAGTCCCGTGGCGGCGGCCTCCACCACATGGGTGGGGGCGGCGGCCTCGGAGGCCCCCCCCAAGCCGGAGCCCAGCAAGCCGCCCAGCTCGGCCTCCACGCCGCCCTCCAGCTCGGCCCCGTCCACCGTGGCCACCAGCCAAGCCGTCGCGCCGCCTTCCGTCGGCGGCCCGACCCAGAACCAGACCAGCTCGCAGCCGCCCGTCGTCGCCGCTGCCGCCGCCGCCTCCTCCGCCGCCACTCCGAGCTCGGCCTCCGCCCCCGCCGCCTCATCGGGGCACCAGAGCGGCGGCGGCCGAGGGGGCGGCGCCGCGGCCGAGCAGCAGCCGCCCAGCCAGAGCCCCAGCATGGGGGGCTCCAAGAAAGGACCCGGCCAGTCTCCTGGTGGCGGCCTGAAGGGAGGCCCCCCCGCAGGGAGGAGGCCCCAAGGGCGGCGGCGGCGGGCCCGGGCAGCACCGGGGCGGCGGCGAGCGGCGCGGAGGGCAAGGCCAGCACCAGCACTCCTCGCACCACCAGCAGCACCACCAGCCGCCGCTTCCGCAGCAGCAGCAGCAAGGCGCCGGCGGGGAGAAGATGTCCGATGCGGAGGTGAGCGCGGGAGGCCCTGTCATGGCGGGCGGGACAAGATGGCGGCGTGGCTCACGCTGGCCTTTCTGCGAGGCTGTCGCTTGGCGCCATCTTGGCGGCCAGCACTGCGCATGCTTGGGAGGAAGAGATCCAGTTGGGGGAAGGGAGGGGCGCGTGGCTGGGTCGGGTTGCCCGCGGGTGGTTTTTTTCCACGTAAATGTGTAGGCTCTCTTCCTCTAGATTCTCAGGGGATGGGACATCTGGGAACTGGAACCTGTTATCCAGGGATCAAGATTAGTGTGGTCAGATACAATGGCAAGCACAAGGGACATATTTTTAACCAAAGCATAGAATTTGGCGGGTGCAGCTCGGCATGGAAGGGTTTAAAAACTGCAACTGCCAACACTCTCTCTTCTGTACAATGGTTAAAGTTATAGGCATTCTGTCCTCCGTTGTTCCTGGTCATTCTGCCCACGTGATTGTAAAAGAAAACCCAATTCTACTGCTGAATGAGCGATATACGGGCAGGCTAGGACTCCTTAATCAATGTACAGTCAGAGGTTTAAGGGATTAGCGTGTCACATCTTAATTTGCATGGGATTGAAAAATCTTGGCATTAGCAAGGGGGGGGGCAGAATCTTATCAATGAAAAAACAAAAGACAGCTGAAAATGTCTACTTGTTGCAACCTGTCAGACCCCAAAACAGAAAAGCATCCCAAAACATCACAAAAGTTTACATCAAAGAATGGAATTGTTTACTTACAGGGATTGTGGCTTTTGCTCTATTGTCTGTGTTGGTCATCTCCATCACTTAGACTCTATCAAACTATTTGAGCCAGGTGGGAAAGGCAGTAATTGGGAGAGGGTGAGAGAAGGAACTGCAATGTGGAAATATTAAGATTGCAGTTGGCCAGTATGCAGTTGTGCAAATCAATCAATCAATAATATTTTTATACCGCTTTTCAACACAAGTTCACAAAGCGGTTTACAGACAAATAATAATAATGAAGTTAAATGGCTCCCTGTCCCAAAAGGGCTCAAAATCTCAATAAAAATAAAAATGCAGACCACCACCAGCAACGGCCACTAGAAAGACACTGTGCAGGGGTGAATAGGGACAATTACTCTCGCCCTGCTCAATATAAGAGGAGCACCACTTGAAAAAGTGCCTCTTGTCCAGTTAGCAAGGATCTGCTATAAAGGGATCTTTATAACAAAATAAAATTACCTTTCAAATAAAAATGGACATTGGGGCACATGGAATGTTTTATGTACAGTTTTTGCCCAAGAAAATGACAGTTTGCTTTGAAAACATATTGGTGCTTCAAAGGTGATCTTCAGAATTAAAATAGAGAAAGGGGGATCTTTCAGTGGACCCCTGTTCCAACTGATATTGCTTCCTTTCTGTTGACTATTTAAGATGGAGGAGTCACTTCTAATAGAAAGATTCCCTGCAGCTCATGGTTAAGGGATCATGTAACTTCACCAATTACATAAAAAAAATCAAAGCTAGGTGATGAGAATTGCAATCATTTTGATTCCTTTATCTTGGGGAAGAAGGGGTGGGAAAGAGGCAATAAGCCGAATCTTGTAAGAGGGCTTGAAGAGATAAGAGCTTTGCATACTGAAGTCATAGATTTATTGTTGATATGTGCATAGATTTATTGTTTAGCATGTATGGTTTCTTTAGAATCCCTGCCCCAAGGGAGTTACAATGTATATTTCACTCTTACTATAAGCAAGCTTGTTTATGAAAGTGAATCTCTGGCTCAAAGGCATCTAGTGAGTCTAATTGGTGGTTAAGAATTGAAGCCCAGGTCTTCTGGGTCCCACTTGACATTTTAACTGCTACGTTATGCACTTACTGTGGCCTAAGCTTTTCAGTAGCTTTTCAGTAGAGTCGGCTTCATCCAATGAAAGCTTATTTCAGTGAATGGTGCTGATTTTCATTCTTAAAGTTTTGAAGTACAGTACTTAAAGATTACCAGATGGGCCAAAACCTGCTTCATCAGATTTGCATAGTTCCTCATGAGTTGGTCTTTAGGGTGATGCAAGAGTACTTTGTGTGATGTCATATACTGTACAGCTGTTCTGGAATTTGTAAGGGGGTCTCAGTAAGGTGTGTAAAAGAGTACCATATGTTAAAGTGCATGGCCTTGGTTATCAAGGGTCTTTGGGATGGATAGGGGATAAGAAAGGGTTCTTAAAGCATAAGTGTGAGAAATGGTTACTTTGGCAAGAGGGATACGTTAGAAACATTGGAGGACAGGAAATGTTGTTAAGGGGGACTGGGTCATTCCATGTCAAATCATCACACCGTTTCCGACTGACCTTAGATTTTTATGAAATTTGGGGTACTTACTTGTCCTATGGTATAATGCAAAAATACCAATTTTTAGCAGCGTATGTTTATTACGTTGAATTTTATAGCTAAGTAAACTTCCAAAATTTTATCAAAAAATGGCATGCTAGTGATCCTTTAACTAGTACCTCCGACAACGGTTGAGATATAGAGTTGGGAGTGGTCTCGTTTTAAAGCTCTTTCCATGGGCTTTCATATAATGTAAAACAATGGGTTTAATACTTTTTTAGTTTTAAAACATTCAATTAAAAACTTTAAAATCAATTTTCACAAATGGGACATTTTTAAAATTTTGAAAAAATCTCAAAATTAGTTCATACTTGTGTCTAACTATACCCCAAAAATTATTTTGGGATGAAGATGGGATCATAAGATATGAGAGATCACACAGAGAAAATAGAATTTTCAAGTTGAAATTAATTTTTTTAATCTACAACATAATTCTTTTACAGTATTTATGAATGTTGTTCCTTTGTGTATTACTTTTCTCAGTTTGTTCTGTTGTGATCCATTTATTTTTAGGTGCTGTAACTTTTTGTAGACAGAAAAATGCAAACAAATAGGCATGATCATGCTCTATGGAATAAAACCAGATATTCTATTTATTTTTTATGAATATCACTACTGTCAATAATTGTTAATTTGCAATTTGAGGCACTTTTTAAAATGAGGTTGCAACAAATATATCTCTAATATGTAGGGCCTTAAATTGTTTTGCAGCCCAGTCTTAACTTGGGCAGAGGCAGGCCGGCCGGCTGGAATGTTCTGAACCCTAACCAAGTTAGGAGGTACCCTTGTCCCAGGGTAAGCCGCAGGAAGCCCGACAGGGCTGCTTGGACCTGCGCCTGCTAAATAGCAGGGACAAGTCTGAGTGGGCTGCAGCAGCCTGACTCTGGGCCCACACAGCCCAGAGATGGGGGGTTGGATTCAGCATAATTGCTGGATCTGGACTCCTCCCCCTCTCTGAGCTGCTCTGCCCACAGTACTGCCCTCCCTCTGCCTCCTCCCTACCCCAAATAGCCCCCTTGCTTGTCAAATTCGACTAGCACAATAACGGCTTGCCTGCCTGTATCAGCCCAGCACACATTAACGTAGCACAGACATGCCTTATGGCACGTTTGTAACCATGTTGGGCCAATGCAGGCCACATGGATCAGCCTAGCAATGCAACTGGTTTGCACCCTCAATCCATTTAAAAAGCCATCAAAGAAAGATTAAGGCCAGTGACAAAATGGATATGTTTCCTTTTTCCTGAAACTCCAGCGATAGGTGAATTCTGTAACATTTGCAGGAAAGAAATGAGCAAGATGAAAAAGATGAAATTACAGGTTTTCCAAGTACTAGACAGGATATAGGTTACAATTGCTGTACTTCAGACAGTGGCCCTGATGTATCATTCTCTTCAGAGGTTTTAAGAACATTGAATACATCCCTCCAAGACCTAGGAGAGGCCCTATTGACATGAAAAAGCACCATATACAGTACATGATTTTCTACAGATCGAGAAGGAAGAAAACAGTTTTATTTTTGCGGATTTCAGTGTTTTCCAAGTGCAAAAAGTAGTGTTCTGTTTTTTGTTCAAAATTTACATTATAATTATATATAAGTATACTAGATGGGCAGTACAGTGTCAGCAGATACAGCCACAGTCATTAACCATGCTCCCCCTCCCATTAAATAAAGAAAATCCAATAAAAGAGGGTAGGGCTTTTTTGCAGATTTTGGTGTTGTTGTTTTTTTGTTTTTTGTTTTGCAGAAAGCAGTGTTTGTTCTTTTATCACTGCTTCCTCCCACCTCTATCTACAGAAAAAATAAAAAATTGCTGTAAAACGCATACTTCATATTAACTGCCTCAAATGATCACATCCCATTCACAATTATTGACAATTATTATTATTGACACTTAATATTACTGATATTTATCAACAAATAAACAGAAGCAAGTTGTCTTCACAAACTCTGCAGGCAGACCGATGGTGGTGTTGCCCAATTAAATGGCCAATGTGATCTTGCCTGTTCCATTTTGCATTTTTATGTCTATAGAAACTTACAGCACCTAAAAATAAACGGGTCACAACAGAATAAAGTAACACAAAAAGAAACAACATTCATAAATACTGTAAAAGAATTATGTTGTAGATTAGAAAAATTAAGTTCAACTTGAAAATTCTATTTTCTCTTGAACATACGTATGTGTGACCTCTCATATCTTATGGTCCCATAATTGTCCCAAAATAATTTTTGGGGTATAGTTACAAGTATGAATTATGAATGAATGAATATGTATGAATAGATACAAGTATGAATTAATTCTGAGATTTTTCTCAAAATTTTAAAGTCCATTTTTGAGAAAATTGATTTTAATGTTTTTTAATTGAGTTTTTTAAAACTAAAAAAATTATTAAACCCATTGTGTTTTATATCATATGAAAGCCCATGGGAACAGCTTTAAAACGAGACCACTCCCAACTCTATACCTCAACTGTTGTCCAAGGTACAACTAGTTAAAGGATCACCAGCATGCCATTTTTTGATAAAATTTTGAAACTTTAGACTTAAATATATTTTTTCTCTGAGTTAAAAAACTTAAAAATATGCATTCCTTCAACAATTATATAGGATCTTTAAGTATGCCAAGTTTCGCCAAAATCTAAGAACGTGAGATAGAAAATTGCAGAAAAAACTGCAGAAAAAACTTATGGAAGGTTTATGAGAAGAAACTAATAAACTTATATGTAGGGTGAGGGATTGTGAGATATCAATGATCATACGTTCCCTCCTAAAACACAGAAGCAGCATCCATGATAAAGAGCCTTTTGACAACTAGAAAGTAATTTTGTAGGTGGTCCAGAAGTCTCATCTCGAATAGTGAATCTGATATCATTTGGATGTACAGAATTTACTTGGTCCAGGTGACTGGCTGGTGAAAGTGAGGCTGCTATAAATGATCTCATGTTTTGGTTTTCATGTTTAGATATTGAAGTCTGTTCAGTGTTGTAGGATTCTAATTTTGTGATTGGGGAATGTGGAAGTCTTTTAATGAGTCTTTTAATCAATCTGTTACGAATGTAACTTTTTTTGAGTACATGAATATATTTTGGTGAGTGGGAAGAAGATCTAGACAACTAAAAACCTATTGGACACTGAATAAATTGAGAACAGTAATGAGATGAAGGGCAGGGCTGGGAGAAGATTCAGTGCTGGAACCTTCTTGTCCAGGGTTAAGTCCTTGTTTAGCCATGATACCCATTGGGGTTACCTTGACTAGCTGCAGTTTTTCAGCGTAAGCTTACTTCACAAGGAGGTTGTGAGGATAAAAGGGAAGGGGACAATCCATGTATACAGGCATGACCTGGTATCTGCTGGGGTTCTGTTCCGGAACACACACACACACACCCGGTGCATACCCAAAACCATGGATACTGTGGATGCTTTTTTTTGCTGCAGCAAGATAAAAAAGCGATTTGTTTAATGTTCGCTTATCTTTTTAATAGGCATCCCAGTATCCATGATATCCATGGATAACTGAAACTGTGAATACATGCCTGTATCACCCTGAGCTTGTGGAGGAAGGGTAATAGAGAAGGTGCTGAATAAATGAGCATAGCTGTTACATAGAATAACACTGCTGTACTATTTCTGTAATCAGAAGTTTGTTTTCACCAACACTGAAAAACATTGTCCAGTTAGAGAGGGTGCAATAGCTTTTAAGCACTTGTATGATAGAGGTGATTCATATTGGAGTGGTAAGAGGTCATCTTGTTTGGCAGTAAAGTATTGTATTGAGAGTTTCTCCTTCCTGGAGTGGTTTTCTTGAGTTTACACATAGCAATTATAGAATGAGATTGCTACTTTCTGGAGCAATGAATAGGAGTCTTGGTGTGCTACCCTGTAGTGTTTGCCCATAGTGAAGTACTTCATGTGGAAGGAATGAAGGATATATGTTAGCATATTTGCCATTTTTATTTGCAAAGTCAGAAGACTTGTAGTTATTCAATACTGTTATTTATTTGTAGGGCTTTAAAGCCAATCTGTCACTTCTGAGACGTCCTGGAGAGAAGACTTACACTCAGCGTTGCCGTCTCTTTGTTGGAAATTTGCCTGCTGATATTACAGAGGATGAATTTAAGAGATTATTTGCTAAATACGGTGAACCTGGTGAAGTCTTTATCAACAAAGGAAAAGGCTTTGGCTTTATTAAATTGGTAAGCATCTTTTTGTAGATTTTTCAGTACAAATTTAAAGCATAAGATGCGCTAATAATTCTGGTACTGTTAAACTGCTCACAGGAATCACGAGCTCTGGCTGAAATTGCAAAGGCAGAACTTGATGACACACCCATGAGAGGAAGGCAGCTCCGTGTACGTTTTGCCACGCATGCTGCAGCGCTTTCTGTACGTAATCTTTCCCCATACGTATCCAATGAGCTGCTGGAGGAAGCCTTCTCTCAGTTTGGTCCAATTGAAAGAGCTATTGTGATTGTTGATGATCGCGGCAGGTCCACAGGAAAGGGCATTGTTGAATTTGCATCGAAGCCTGCAGCACGAAAAGCATTTGAGCGTTGCACTGAAGGAGTCTTTTTACTGACAACGTGAGTAAGATGTAATCGTTCAGTTTTCATAGTTATGTGACAGATTGAATATTCAGATATCTGACTTTATATGTTGGGATTTAAAGTGAGTGGCGTGTTGTCTTCTTTGTTTAGTACCCCCAGACCTGTTATCGTGGAGCCACTTGAGCAACTGGATGATGAAGATGGTCTCCCAGAAAAGCTGGCTCAGAAGAATCCGATGTATCAAAAGTAAGCAGATGTGCAACCTTTGTGCAAACTTGGTTTTCATTTGTATTACTACTCTAAGTTAAATGGCTCCCTGTCCCAAAAGGGCTCACAATTTTAAGAAACGCAGAATCCCACCAGCAATAGCGACTAGAAAAGACATTGTGCAGGAGTGAAGAGGGACTATTGCTCTTTCCCTGTTAAATATGAGGAATACCACTTGAAAATATATGCCTCTGAAATTTTGTAGGTGTTCATTGCTGTCTTTGTCAACGCTGTTGCTGACCATTTTGGCAAAGATGTACTACCAGTATTGATGGGATATCCTATTGGTTTTCCAGGGAGAGGGAGACTCCACCACGCTTTGCACAGCCTGGAAGTTTTGAATACGAGTACTCTCAGCGGTGGAAGTCTTTGGATGAAATGGAAAAGCAGCAGAGAGATCAAGTGGAAAAAAACATGAAAGATGCCAAGGACAAACTTGAAAGTGAAATGGAAGATGCCTATCATGAGCATCAGGCAAACCTCTTACGTCAAGGTATTGAGAGAGATCTCTGGCTGGTCTTAGTTTTCATGTTAATAGTTACAAAACTAAAGCTTTTCTGCTTCTTTATTCCTTTTGTAAATATATTGGCATTCAATCCTAATTTTTCTTGCACTGTGTAAAATACTGCAGATATTTATTTAAATTAACTGGGTGTTGGTATAATTTAAAGCAGTTTGTTGTAGATCAGGGGCCTCCAGACTACGGCCCGGGGACCACATCTGGCCTGTCACAAATTTTATCCAGCCCCCAGCAACTTAAAACATTGGACAATTTTACTCATTATATATGATTTCTCAGTGTTTTTGTAAATGTCACATTTCTTTTTTGTTATGAAATCATATGCTGATTTGGGAGTATATTCCTTCCATGATGTAAACACCCACTAAGAAGGGATTTTTACAAATTTGCAAGGGGGTCAAATGTGCTTTCATTGATTCCTCAATCTTTTGAGCTGTAGACTTGGTTTTTGCTTAAAATGTTACCCATACAAATGCTTACAAACATAATTTAGGATTTTGCCCTGATCAACTGGTAAAGGGGCAAAGCTAGATTCAAGGGTGAATGATAGAACCCTTAGCATTACTTTTGCTGGCTTTTTTTCTGAGAGGCCTACATGCCAAGTCAGGATGACCTTTTTTTCCTGTGGTACTGCAATAGGGAGTCTGTGTTTTATAGACCAACTTAAACCTTGACTGGGGCTTTGTTTCTTTTTTGGCATATACGTGTCTTTTTAGTATAGTTGATCCCTATCAGGACGTCCTAAATCCAGACATTTTTGTCCAAGATTTTTTTAAAACTTTCTGTTGTGTGAACACTAGAAGGTTTTCTGCTCATTCCTATCTATAGGCTGTAAGCTTATGCTCCAATGGTCCATTGTTGAAAAATGTCAGAGGCCAGCAGACATCCAAATGGGTGACAGTGATAAGAGCAAGAGGAAGCATTATATCTCTTCAATTATTCCGAAATCCAGACACCTTCCAAGCAATCTGGATAAGGGATGCTCAACCTGTAATAAGAAATTTGTTTAGGAAGTTGCAGTTTTGGTAGGAAGTCACTCATGGATCCTAGGCGTTCACTAAGAATGCTTTCTGAAAATTCCTCCCCCAAGAGGTAAAAGTAAAAGTTGAATTCTAAACAATTAAATTTCTAAATATTTTCCAAAATGTAAAGGTTTCCCCAAGACCAAATGGTCTAGTCATGACTGACTGTAGGGGGCGGTGCTCATTTCCGTTTCCAAGCCTGTAGAGCCGGAGTTTTGTCTGAGGACAAACTTCCGTGGTCATGTGGCCGGCATGACTATAAACTGTAGCGCACAGAACGCCGTTGCCTTCCCACCGAAGTGGTCCCTATTTATCTACTTGCATTTAGGTGCTTTCGAGCTGCTAGGTTGGCAGGAGCTGGGACAAGCAACGGGAGCTCACTCCGTCACGCAGTCTTGAACTCCCAACCTTCCGGTTGGGAAGCCCAGCAGCAGTGGCTTAACCCACTGCGCCACCACGTCCCTAAAATATTTCTTACTGAAGTCTAAAAACTATAGTGTTGAGGTTTCAAACTAAAGGGAATTTCAGTCTGAATATGAATGTGGTGTTGGTCATGTTTGAGGGAACCATGATTTTCAATAATCATGTGTTGCCTAATGGGGTAGTTGTGCTAAATTTAAATTGTTCATTGCAGTCAAAGGAAAGTTTACTGTAGTCAAATGGCTTTAAAGTAAAATACCGTAGTGAAGCATGATTATCAAGCTAGTGGAGTAAATAACGGGCAGTTCACCACTGCTTGTTTAGTATACATATGGGATTTACCTTGTGAAACAAAGTTTGTGTGAGCTCGGCCTCACATTCATTGCTCATAGCTATAAAACTTCAGAGATGTTATTTTAAAAGGCATGTTTGCTTGTTGGATAATGGATAGGATTTGACGTCTTAATGATTTAAAAAGCTCTTGGTTCAACAATTTTTCAGATCTCATGAGGCGACAGGAAGAATTGAGACGTATGGAAGAGCTGCACAATCAAGAGATGCAGAAACGCAAAGAAATTCAGTTGAGGTAAGTTGCATCATGTGCCTTTATTGCTGCCTGTGTCCTGATTTTGTCAAAGTGCTGCTGTTAACCTACCTATGCAAATCTTGGTTGGATTATCTTAAATCCTGTATAATTGCAAGGTGTAGCTAGCTCCTAGTGACAGCAGTAAAAGCTGCAAGCATAAATATAATTGAACCAGTGTTGTGCTATCTTTCAAAAATTGGTAGTCTGAAAACTAATGGATAATTCAATTCTTAGGCAAGAAGAAGAGCGCCGTAGGCGGGAAGAGGAAATGATGATCCGCCAACGTGAAATGGAAGAACAAATGAGAAGACAGAGGGAAGAAAGTTACAGTAGAATGGGTTACATGGACCCTGTAAGTCAAGGCTGGAAGAATTCTACTAATCTGGTTACCCAGGTGCCTGCATCTCATGTTGATCCCTTAGAAATCAAAGTACTTCTTAATTCTATCCTTGAAACTTTAAAAATACTCTTTCGGTTGTGCTGTGTATGTAAATGACATGGTGGGAGTGTGTGTGGAGTCTCTGTATCCAATGTTGATCTGTATATCAGGACTGCTTGGTCCTAAAGTGGCTGGCTTGTTCTTAAAACCATGCTTTTGCTTTTACAGAGGGAGAGAGACATGAGAATGGGTGGTACCAGTACAATGAACATGGGAGGTAAGGAAGCTGCCTGCTTTTAACCATTATTGTGTGAAGGTTGAACTTGCCCTATCTATAACTGCTTGGGTTTCTTTTATAGACCCCTATGGTACAGCTGCTCAGAAATTCCCACCTATAGGGGGTGGTACTGGTCTTGGCTATGAAACCAGTCCTGGAGTTGGACAAGCATCTATGAGTGGCTCCATGATGGGAAGCGATATGGTAATGTATCCAGTGATAGCTTGACTTTGATTCTAAAGCAGTTGTGTTACATTTTTACCTGTTTTGATCCTAGATGATGGATATACATTTCTGAGTTAGACTTCCCTTTTTCATTGTGTATAATGTAATAGCAAGGCCTTGTTGGGCAATGTAAAAACTAAGCCTGGTCTTTACCGATATGGTGACAGGTCTGCTCAGAAACTTTTCCTGTGAATGTTAGCAGTCCTTCTGTGGCTAGTTGGACTTGGAGCTCTTTGGTTAAGCTTCAAAGGAACTCTGCTAATTCTGTGATAAGTCTCATGTGTTTGGAAAAAGCACAAGTTCTTGTAGTTGAGTTAGCTTAATGAGCAGAAGTGGTCTTCTGAACTTGAGTTAACTGTGGTGCATAGAAACGAAAGCTAAGTGAAGAAGACAGCAACACACTTCCAAGCCTAATTATAAGATCAGTGCAACGCATACCTTGTGAAACGCATACCTTACTTATTGCTAGTGCAGCTGATCAGTCTCTGGCAGACAGTGAGTGGTAACTAATTAAATGGCAAGCAGTATACCATATTGTATATGTTTGCCTTTGCCATATATTTGAAGAATTGAGAAGTAGTTCTCACTTCTAGGCATGTTCTGATGTTCTGTGTTCCTTGATCAAGTCACTTGTTGACTATCAAAGGACAGCTTACAATTTTTGGGTCATGATGTCTAGGTGCTGCTTAGACTGCCTCACGTTATATCTCCTGTACTTTTAGGTTTTGGAGAAATATTGTATTCACACTTACACGTGTGGCATGTTCTCTTGGCCTGCTTGGAGTAATGTAATGGCAGGACTGCAGCAGTGCTGATAAATCTCTGCTGCAATACAGATGCAACCATTGTTCGTGTGGTGGTGGTCTACATTCACTGTGTATGGGTACACTCTGACACGATAAAATCATGGCCGGGGGAGAGGATCATCTGTGCATTGGAATATTTACTTAGTGAGCTACTTACAGCTTACGTGTCACTTTTTATATAAACAAATCTCACTTTTTCTATTGAGAGGGTGCCCTGGCCCTAAGTAATCCTGTAATTTAAGAGAGTCTGCAATTAGTCATAGGTTTTTAATGAAATGAATAGTTTAATCTCAAAATTCATAGTACATGTAGAACGTAAGTGCTTGAAAGCATCAATCATTTGGAATTGGCAATAGTGGAAAACTCAACTGCCTGAAGTTCCAACAGACAGTACTTGTACTGTAGCTGTGTATTGCTGTAGCCACTAAAGTATGTAAGCAGTCCAATATCCTCTGCGGAGGTAACTTGCTCATTCTTGATACTTGCCCTTTTGGAGTTTAAATTTGTAGCCTAATTACTGTAAGCCAGTTTTAGAAGAAATCTGATTAGGGGACTTGGTCTCATATTAGGAATTATTGATCCTTGGTGACTCCATGATTGGATACCTATGCAATTCAAGTGAAGGGCTCATGCATCCAACTCTTACAATTAGTGATTTTGTGATTTAAGCTCTCTTCTAGGTCTTGGTTCATGGGGGAACACTGAATGTTTGAGCCTTTCATATGATACATTTGCATGTGGGTCTAGTTAAGGGACTCATTCTTATAATTAGCTTGTTGAGAAGTCTTGCAGAGTGAATTGGCTCTGTAGCAAGTGCATTTCTAAAGGTTTCTGTATAAAACAATAGTTCTTGGCAGACCTTGTAGCACTGGTAATATCCAAACATTTGATCCGTTTATATCATGCATTGTGCCTAATAGTTCATTAAAAGAAGAAATGGCAGCTAAACTGGCATGCTAACTGGAGTCTGCTTTATTGCAGCCTAGTTCAGCTTTAAGGGTCCTTAGGAGACTAGTGGATGGTGCTCAGGAACGGCAAAGTTGTAGTGGACTGCTTACAAAACTTCATGAGGATTCGGGGCCTCTAAGGCCTCCCACATTTAATGGAGCAACTTAAAAGTGCACTTGTGTGCAAACATTTTATGTTGGTTTTGTCTTGGCTAGATAAATCATTAGGCTCATGTTGTTCCTTGTACTTCATTACTCGTGTGTTAACTTTGTTCTCAAAGACTTTTGCATTTAAGTAAGCAGACAATAGTCTTGAGTCACCACGAAAAGAGATGGTCTCATGCCATGTAACTGGTGAGTAGGCATCTGTTTTACCATGAGGTGGCTTGTGCTTCAGTGATCTGAACCCTGGCTAGGCTTACTTTGTGAAGCAGTACAGATGAGCAAGTAATTGTGGCAAATTACCAGAAGTCCTTCCTGAGAAGATTCTTAGTTCAAGCCTATACTAATGCTTGCATTTTTAGCACTTCAGGTAGTATCTGTTTGCTGAAACAGGCATTTGAGAATGGATCAAGTTGGGAACATACCTCAAGGCATGTATTAAAATAAACTAATTATTAAATTACCCTTTTTTCCTTTCTATGTTCCCGGTACCTGTGGATCGACTCAATGGTGATTGTATCGACGAACGTTGACTACGGAACCTTCTAAAATATATACTTAACACACATGGACATCAACTACACATAATGAACTGTTAATATTGTTCTGATAGCGCCCTGAGCGATTTGGGCAGGGAGGTGCTGGGCCTGTAGGTGGCCAGGGCCCTAGAGGAATGGGGCCTGGAACTCCAGCAGCTTATGGGAGAGGGAGAGAAGAATATGAAGGCCCAAACAAAAAGCCCCGTTTTTAGATGTGAACTGTAGATTTTCATTCCAGTTTGTTTTGTTTTGTCTTGTTAGACACTACTTTTTTTAATTCTTGCATTTTAGTAAGAAAGCTGCGTTTTTATGGATGTTAGAAACTTAATGACCTAGAAATTTGTAAGTGGGCTGGGCAAGAAACCTAATTATGTAATGCAGTGTTCAAAACTTAGTTTTTTTGATGTATAACATCCTTACTTTGATGGCAGTGTACCGTGTGCCATTTGAATTCCCAAGTGTAAACTTTTTTTACTGTGCTTAAAATAAATAGACTAAATGTAGCAATGATTCTTACGATAAACTTGCCTCTGCGGTTCCAAGTATACAAGGTGAAGAAGCTGCACTGACTAGTGTGCAATACAGTGCTTGAAAGCGAATAGTGTACGACACACTGACTTAGATGCCATAAAAAATCTCATTGACATGCTTGCCTGCCAGCATGGAATATTGATACTAATTAGACTTGGCTGTGGATGAACTCTGCAGGTGGAGTTTTACCCTTAGAATATGGATACTATTCTAGCATTAGTGGTCCAGAAGTTGTAGTATAGTTAATACCCGATCTTGATTTTATGTACTTGGGGCTTTAGTTGCCCTATGATAAATACAAACTTAACAAGCTTTGTAAAATGGTACAGAGAGCTAACTTTAACAGATACAATCACATAATGGGCTAGACTTTTGCCCTGAAGTAAGCTGGTGGGGAAAGGGGAACGTTTTGGCAAACAACCTGGCAGCATTTGTTGCTTGGTATCTTAAGAATTTCTCCATTTAGGGTTCCATAAATCATAGCATGCCTTGCATAGGCTGGTCTCCTTTTAAAGGGTTGTTCAGTGTGATAGTCTCCCAATGTAGCTTGATGTATAGAATCTGGCTGGCCTAGTTTACAGTTAACGTTTAACCACTTGGGACAAAGTACTGTGTGTGGGAGGGCACTTGAATGTTATAACTTGTAAAATTATTACAGACAAGAATATGTTCTTTGAAACTTGGGGCTTATATAAAAATGATGCATAGTTCTCTACTGTAGTAGCTTGCCAGATAAATATTTGTAGGCCTAAATTGGAAGTCTTGTATTGTAAATTGTAAGTCACTAGCATTGACTCCGATAGAGGAGGTTTGGAACTTCCATCAACTTTTACTTAAAACACATGTGTGAATTCAAGGTGTTTTGGACTCTGTGTTCTGATGGGATATGAAATTCTGGGAGCAGAGTTTCCCAGGGTAAAAAAAATGGGTTGATCAACCTGCTTGGAAACCATCCTTTGCATTCATTCCGGATGTATTTTCATTCAATGATTATTACATAGCTTTTTAACCTTTTAAATGTCTTCTGTCGGGGAAGAATGGACTATCTGTAAACATTTGCAACTTGTAAACCAAGCCTTGGTGCCATCAGTTCGTTAAGCACTTGGCTATGGCAACAATAAGCACAAAGCTATGTGCTAAGCAAACGTATGTGATTAAATGCAAGAACACTGGTAAGCTCTGTTGATCGTCGAGGCTGCTGGACAATTGCTTCTGACTTAGCTGTGAGGTTTGAGCTAAATTCACAGATCCTTTTCAAGATGATAGTCACTCAACCAGCTGATACAGCTGTCATGTTTGAATTGTACAGTTCTTGCACTGGGCACTAATGTAAAAAAAAAAGCCATTGTATAAAATTCAGTGAAATGTGGAAGTTCAGCTGCATTGTCATTGGGTGTTTAGGGATTCAGTCATTTGCTAAAGGGTGTTCACAGGACACCCACAGTAGGGAATTCTGAGACTGATGGGTGGGACCTCTGGGACATGGACACTAATTTTCAGTTTATTTTTCAGATTACATGCCATTTTTCCTTAGGATGCTGGCACTTATCCTAAACCATGCTCTTTTGTAGTACTATAATCTTGAAGAGTGAAGGAGGCTGATGGTCCCATTATCTTCCTAAGGTTCATCTCTTGTTTCATTCTGTCTAAAACAAGGCTGACTTTCAATCTGAAACAAATAGTGACAGCTTCAGTAGATTTGTATCATTTCTGATGGGTGCCTTTAGCTGCACATGTTCAAATGGCCTGAACAGTAGTCTGACTATAAAGGATATGAAACAGGCGGGTCCCCAGTGATGAGCAAATTCAGATTAAATTGGGGTGAGTGATGAGCTTCTCAGTACTGTGGTGTGACTGGTTTTCACTGAATTCCACTTGGGTCCATTTAGTTCCTATCTTTTTTAACTAAATGGGTTTTCAACACAATTTCCAAGAGTTTTGGCCTTTCTGTGGTGCATGTTGAGCAGAAATATGGCCACTCTGCTTCTGCAGGCCCACCAAGCTTTTAAAGTCCATCTCTAAAAAAACCGCAGTACATAATACAAGGGGTTTTAGTATGGTGATGCTCTTGCTGGTCTCGGACCACCCCTCCCCCAACTTGCTATAAACACATCCTTGTCAGTTATAATGAAAAATCTGAATTTCTGTTTCTGTGCGTATTTTGTGGTATCTTTGTTAAAACATTACTGGCATCTCCTTGGCAACCCCACTTGTGGTGGCATGCTGTTTTTCTCTGGAGTTTTGAGACTGCAATTTGACACTGTTTAAAAGTAGTGGCCTGCTACATAACAGCACTTAGACAGCATTTCCGCAGTGCATAACTGTGAGGAACGTAGTACCACAAGTGGCAATGGACATTAGGACCCGGATGTAATATTCCTGCTTGCTCCGAGATTCTCATTGTCGCCTGCATACAGGTAGGTAAAAAAGCACTATAACTCTAACTTGGTGACTTTCTGTGTAAATCTTGCTTTGGGGGTACTCTGGCATCACACTCCTGACCATGGGATTTCAGTGCAGCACTGGCCATATACTGTATGCGATACTTAGATTTGGAGGCCTAACCTACAGGCAGGCACTAGGCAAGCTAACTGTGATGCTGAGATGTGTGCCTCAGACCCGTGATTTCCTCGTACCTATGACTTGTTTTCAATCTTTACTGTGTGCCAAAGACGTTCTTTTAGATACTGATGGGAGGGGAAAGGGACTGCAACTTGTAAATCTCTCAACTGCAAGTGCTTCTGTTTTGCTCACAGGCATAAGTGCTCTAATGTATTCTAAACTCTCATGGCAAAAGTCACTTTAAGCCCTCTCTTGGCTAGGCAGATACATGCATTGGTAACTTTGCCCTGGGCATTAATAAATGGTTGCTGTGCTAAGCTTTGAAAGCTGGGGAGATCTTGTGTAACTTTAGCAGTAAGTTAAAAAATGGTGTTGGGGGGCTGTGGGGTCATGGCTGTGGCACTCGTTCAATTGGTACACTGAAGAATTGAGAGCTCCCGCTTCTCATGTTTCATGTACATTTTACCAAAAGGACATGTCTGTCTCTCTTCCTTGGTGATGAAAATACATAATGGGGTTACATACCTAAGGTGTATTGCCCTCCAGGTCTATTGGCTTTGTCTTGCTAGTTAGCTCAATGTTTGTGTCTTAGTGTTTCACCTGATCTGGGTCTTGGCCAATGCATGAGAAACCTGGTTCAGTGGGAAAGACTCTTCTGATGATGCTAGCCATATTTTACTCTGTGTACGTAGACTGAAGTGTACTTCTGTCAAACAGGGACTTACTAATGAGCAAGATTCAGCAATGAATCTTACAAACTACTGTCTTTCATATCCTAGTTTGCAAGGGTTATGTTTTTGAAATTCTGTTAGTGAATTACAGCATGCGTACTGTAAGACTAGTCATACCCAAAGAAATTAGATCACAAAAGCTAGAGAACAGCTCCACTGGAATCTTGGAATAAAGGGCTGTATGACTGCTGTGTAATTGGGTTTGCAAATGTCCCAGTTGCAGTAGATCTACTCAGTGTTTTGGCCCAGTATACCAAGGATTTACTTGATGTGTGGGATATATATCAATAAACTTTGGTCTCTGCATAATTGGAAGCAATTTGATATTTTTCACTTAGAGCAGGTGAGTTGGACTAAAGCCATGGGGCTACATACTTAATTGCAGTGTTTAATTGCAGAACATACTAGATAATCTCAAAGGCAGTAACTCCTTGTCTCTATAAAACACCATTTTGTGTAAGTGGCATGAGAAATAACTGAAAGTGCTTGCATTGTGTTCCATTTTTGATTTTTTTTAAGCCCTATGACTCTCAATTTGTTTGCAGAAAGTTGACTTTGGAAGCTCAGGAGTGTGGTGCCAGAATACATAATGCGTAATCTGCTAGGCTCTGTCAGGAGAAAAAGCACTTCTTTTAACTGGTGCTGTCAGGAGAAAAGCACTTTTTGACTTTGTGGGGAGGGAAGGCCTTACTACATTGAGTGTGCAAAGCTTCTATTGGCTGCAGGCTTCTCCCCAAAAATAGCTCAACAGAGCCCTGAGGCTAGCTCTGCACCCAAGCCATATGGGGGAGCTGAATATTTAACTGTTGCCAGGTGATCAGGAAGGCCTGTGGCCACTTATTTTATACCAAGCCCAACATGAAGAGATTGTGCTTTTTTTAGGTTTGTTTGGACCTTTGGTTGTTTTCCACCATCACAGCTAGCAAGGTTGGAATAACAGGTCAGTTGCAGATCTGTCTTTATGCCACTTGATGGGGTTAAGTAAATGCTGTGAGGGAGGGAATGGGGGGGGGGGCTGGGTGGGAGTGGAGAAATGGGAGGATTGGACATCCCCCTCAGTCATTGCAATTAGAAAAGAATTGCTATATTCCATGTGCATCTGGAAGCCCATGCTGGTGTATACAAATCCCATCTGATATTTATAGCATGGAACACAAGTACAATGTGAGGGTGGCTGCAAGTGAGTAGTTAGTGATGGAAAAGAATATAATTTGTGTAGCTATATTCTAAAATGTATTCCTTCTGGTTTTGTAAAAGTAGTAAGCGAAGATGTGGACTTCAGGAAACAAGCACATTGTGTGACTTGGCAGTCTCTCTTTGCCTTCTTAAGGGCCATTAAGTGTTGCAGGTAGAAGGGCTGTCCTTTCACTCACTGTATGCCCTTAATTTGAGGTGTGTAGGAAAGGGCCTGGGGGATAGAGGAACAACTGCAGAAAAGAAAGTTAGCAGAAAGCTTCCTTAACTCCTGTCTGTATTGTGAAAAGTTCAGAAGACACATGGACTGACCTATTAGTTCAAAGGATGGTTTGTGTCATGGGGAGGGGTGTGTATGGCAGCTATTCAGAAAGGCAATGTAGTTATAGAATGCAATGGCTTTTTGCATCTGCAAAAAGAGGTAATGCGCCTCTGGCTGCAAATATTCCTACCTTTAGGTTGACAGTTGAGGATTAAGCAGTCATTGAGACTAGTTGCTTTTGTTCACTATCCTGTGTTTCAGTCTTTGAAATAAAGCAGCTTCTCCTACCTGTGCCCCATGTAATTTCCCATAACTGTATTGGCTGAATTTGTAAACTCCCCTCAATTTACCAATCTGTAGGTTAATTGTTGTTTAAACTTGAAACTTTGTTTTCAGAAACTCTGTAATTGGTATTCCCTTACTAACTTTAGTTCTTATTCTTTAGGTGAAGGTTATGCCAGGTGGTTGAATCTAGACTGCTTCTCTTTATGAGGTAAGAATCTTCATCAAATTGCATTTCACATGGCCAAGAAGTAGTCAGTGGAGTAGGAAAGGAGTTGCCTGATGAGCTGAGCACCCTGGTCAATCTTAAAAGGTTCCAAGAATAAAATATGCATGTGAGGGCATCTTTCTGTCTTAATATCTATACCACCCTTTGAATTAGAATGGCATGTCTTTCATTGACTTTACTTGGCAAATTTTGTGCATCATGTTGAATAGGTCCACATAAGATGAGATTTTTTAAAAATCTGTTTTCCTATTTTAAACCCATTAAAATGATTCTCTAATTCTGGTTTCAAATAAGTCACAAATGCTAAATTCAAAAGCTTTCTGCTATTGGCAAGCGGGTTACAATTTTGACATTTGTGTTCTGGATTGGAAAGCATCTAGCATGAATAAAATACTATATTAAAAGATATTTGTGTGCCATTAGATCAGCAGTTCCTAAACTTATTGCAGCTACAGTGCCCTGTTGCTGCAGGGCAGTTACCATGCTCTCCCTTGGGTGCCACAGTGCACAGTTTGTGAACGACCGCACTAGTTTGATCAAATTTGAATCAGTGTTTTAGAAATATATACTGTAGTTATAAAGAATAATTATATGGTACTATGGGAAATAAGTGAGAAATCCACAAAAGCAGAAATCTGGCAGAAATGGTTGGGGGAGGAACAACATGTGGGTGATCAGATGTCACAAATGTGTAACTGTACCAATGGGAAATAGTTTCTAAGCTTTAGGAAATGATTGATTGACTTGCCTCTCCCAAAAGTCAAATTGAGTAGTAATGTGTAGCTATAAAAAGTGAATGCTATTGAACGGTATATAGTTAAATAGTATGAATGTAGTTGTGTATATACAGATGTTGAAACGGTAACTCTGCCTTGTGGTGACCCTTCTGGAACGTCCCAACTTGGTAGAAATTATCATTGGAATTACAGTTGCCTCTTGTACTAGGCTCAGTGAACTTGCACAAATTCAGCTATATGCACTTAGCAGAAAAAGAAAAAAAACCCCAGCATAAACAGTGAAGATAATTTTACTTACTAAATACATGCCTGAATGTGAGCCTGAGATTAAAGAATGTTCTGCCTGCATCTCATAATTTTTGAACACCGCCTATTTTTTTATGTTCGAGATACTCAATGCAATTTTGAGTGTATACAATCTTAGCACCATGTGCTTTATGCTGGAACATAACCCTTAGTTAAGAAGGCAATGACCTCTATACGGATGAGGCAGATCCTCTTTTTTATTTACTATGTTTTGTATGCTTCATGCAGAATTTTCTTAGTGCTGATTTCTGTGAAAGTGATCACTGCCACATTTGTTTTATGGATATACTCTCATTTTGTTGTATTGGTTTTAGGAATGAAAACGACAGCTATCTAAAACGCTAAAAAATTCCTGAAAATCTCTCAGGTAGAGAAATTAAGAAAGTGCCCATTGACAATCTTTTGAGTCAGTCGTGCAGTAATTTAGACATTTTTTTTTCAGTAGCTCATGAGCCAGCAGATGTCAGCAGTTACATGATGGAGACTTGGGAGAGCCCTACAGAGTGTGAGCTGGTGAGTGGGACAAGGCTCTGCAATGTATTCACTGATAGCTTGTTTGCAAGAATGGTTTTCTTAGCTGGTTCTGCAGTAACGCATTTCCAGCTCTTAAGCATGGAGGCGAATACAGTGGACACTCAGTATCTGTGAGGGATCTGTTCCAGGACCCCCTCTCCGGTTGCTACCAAATTCCATGGATAATGAAATCTGGCGGGTGGGGCATGCCAGTGTATTGGCACAACCCCCCGCCTCAGAAGACCACCTGGATGCAACTGGAAAGCACTTCTGGTCACATCTGGGAAGTCTTTGAGGCCCATCTGCAGGCTTAGCATCTGCGGAGATTCAGATCCATGGAGGCTAATCTCATGGAGGAGTAATCTCATCACTGTACTTGATGCATGAGAGAATGCAGATTAGAAACATTGCATGTGAAATGCTGGCATAGACTTTTAATGCTGCTTGTTGGATTCGTGTTCAGGCTGTAACAATGTCATTATCAAGAATTGTATCAGTTACTCTTAGAGAGTAAGGTTAGAGTTTAAAAAGTGTATCTCAAATGATCCTGGCAACTCATGAACAGTGTTTCCTAAAGACCTGTAAAATGAGTGCAAGGAGTAATGTTTGACGCTCTTCTTTTAATGATTTACGTGAAACAAATGGAAATCCTGTTATCACCCATACATGTGTTCTGAAAATTGAAGTTCAAAGCCTCATTAATCTTCTGTTTCAGCAGATGAACGCACATTGCTTGGTGGTAAAGTTCTAACTTGGTGTATTGTTTTTCCAGGGAGAAGGAGCTGGTCTGGTCCTGAATACAGGGCGAGGTGTCCAGGAACTTGGCAATATTTTTGTATTTTCAATAAAATATTCAAACTTTACAGTTGATGTGTCTGTCCTTTCTTAGAGTGTATGCAGTGCTCTGCTAGCATTGAAATGGATGAGAAAATGTCAAGTTTGGAAATAAAAGAACTATTGGCTCCTTAGCCTTAAAGCCACTAAGTGTCATAAGGAAGGCTGTTAAAAAAACACATGTGTTAAACCTGTTTGGGAGCATACTATTAGAGTAGGTTCCACAGAATTCAATTGGGTTGACTACCTAGTGCAGTGGCTCCCAAACTGAGGGTCGGGATCCACCAGTGGCTGTGAGCCAATTTCAGGTGGGTTGCAAAACACCTGTAGCAAACATACTGAAAATATGAGAAGATGGTATCCTGGAAAGGGGAGGGCTGTGTGGTTGTTTCACTAGTGCCAAGGTTGTAAATAGGCTTTTCTTTCTGATTCACTTTGCTATTGGGAAATGGCTGAGAAAAAGTGCATTCTTTCTAGCCTCCCCTCCCACACGCAGGCTTCTTGTGCTAGGCTTGAACTGGACCCCAAAGTAGTCAGTCTGAGTAGTAGTCAGTCTGAGTCAGTGTGCCCTAAGAAACTTAGTCTTGTGGTTGGGTTAACTGATGGGAGGTGTGGTGAGTCACTTGGACCCTGCCTCCTGACTGTTTACCTAGCCTGGTAGGCACTTAACAATCAGGGATTGTATATTCACATACAAAATCACATGACAATCACAAAACAATATACAATCACAAAACATTACCATCAATATATGATCACAAAACCAGTAACCTTTGTTGCTAGTGATGCCCAGACGTATACTGCTCATCTACCAGTGGATGCCAAATGGCCCTTCTATAATGGTGTTGACATTTTTAAAGAAAGCAGTTTGCTGTCTTGGCTGCTTTTAGCTTGCTGGGACATTGCAACTTTTCAGTGCGGATAGTGGGTTAGAAATGTCCTAGAATAGGGGGGGGGAATATGCAGGGAGCACGTAATTTTGACCTCAAGGCCTTTAGGCCACTGGAATGGCCCTCATCTAATGAGTTCAATGAACACCCCTGAAGGTGCCCCCCCCCCACCACTATAGTAAAAAGGATAAAGCAGGCCTGAGCTGCTGGTAAAGTAGAACCTATTTTTTAGGTTCATAAAACTAGCTGGGTCCAGATGCATGTTAAAAATGAGTGTCCTGATCCTTCTACACTCACCCCCCCCCAAAAAAAACAAACCCTATTAATGTTCGGAATTTTGAAAATATTACAGTAGAAAATGGAAGGCAGGGAAAAAAAGTGTAAACGGGAAGGGGGGGAAAGGGGCGGGGTTATACCCGGAAGCTTCAAGTATGTGACGTCATGCCCTCTCTATGTATAATAACTCTATGGTCTGAAATCATTTTGACTTGCTAATTGAATATTAATTTCCTGCCTTAATTTGGATTTGGAAAGTCATTGCTGCCATTGCAGGCAGTTTTTAAAAAAAATATTTTAAGCTCTCTTTAAACTGGAAAAGGAGTGAAAACTTGTTTCCTGGAAGTAAAGTGGAATATGTGATCCTGAAGCAGCAATTCAGTGTTTCCAGTTCTGGAGCTACCTTGTCCAAAATGCAAGATAGGACCCGCTTAATTTTTGAGATGGGTGGTGCCACCTATATGAAATGGTGTCTCAGTTCCTGGAGGTCCCCCTGCTTCAAATCCCATAATAATTGCTTTTTTTTAATGTGGCAGCCCTTCCCTGCCTCATGTTGCAGACCTGCTCAAGGTGACTCTTATGTTTTATTTAACCTCCACCCTGCTACTAATGAATATTGCATAGAGTTCAGGTTGAATTACTCATCTGTAACCTTAGAGTCTTCTTGAAGGCCTGGGTTGGGGAGGGAAGCAGCTGATCAGTTTCCTGATCAGGCATCAGCTGATAGCCACCTGGTTTGCAACGCTTCAGTTGCCATCATTAAGGGGCCCAGTCTGTCCAGAGATGAGCACGAAGAAAGTCTATAACACCCATATAGCTCATTTGGGCACAAGGCACGCTCCTCTGATTCCGTGTCTGCCTGCTCAATGCTCCCAATTTGGTGCTTATCAGCCTTGCAACTGGAAGTTATTGAAAAAGCGCAGTGGAATTCTTTCCCAGGTGAGTGTCTCTATGCCATGCAATTCATCAAACAGCCATATCAATGGGTAGATTCCCACATGCTCCTAACAATTAGGAATGGAGGCGAAGAAATTGTGAGTTGCCAAAGTAGATTTTGCAACTGAAGCAAGATACAGATGAATGTTTCTGAGATTGATGGCTGGACAGATGATAGAACTGTGTACTAGAAATGCTAGTGTTTGGCACCCTCTGGTTGCTGCTGTGCTGTAAAACGTTACTAACAGCACAGTTCTCCGTGCCTACTCAGAACTAAGTTTCTCTTGAGTTTAATAGGATTTGCTCCTCGATAAGTGTACGTAAGATTGCAGCATTAGCTGTAAGGATCGAGTCCGTTTTATGGCCAGACTTCCCCTGTAACCATGTACTGTACCTGCCATTGCATTGCTACTTTCAGATAACATGCAGCACATCAGGGAAAGTGCAAATTGGTATCTGATTGTGCATATGTGTGGTCCTACATTCAAGTCCTGACACTTTCAGTTAAATACAGTTAAAGATACAGTACCTGTATCTGGTAGCAGAGATAGGGGAGACCTCTGCTCAAGGGACAGCTGTCATGAAGTTGGCAGCAAGAATGGGATGGATTCCATGTGAGGCTATAGGTATAACCAGCACAACCATCTATTTGTATAAATTGATTTTTTTTAAAAATACAGGCACTAGAGTTGCTGTGGCCGGAATTGCTACCTGAAGAGAAATTCATTTCCGGGTTTTAGGCTGCATTCACAAATCCAGATAGTATCCCTAACTCTAGAGCTTTCTCAAGGGAATAAAGCTGAAAACGTAATAAGGTGACATCCAGAACTCCCTAGGAGCAGATTATCACGCTCAACTGCATAAAACCCTCAAATTAAGCAAATATTCCTGCCTAAAGCTCAGAAGAACCCTAGACAAAGCCTATTCCCATCTAGATAGCAGGACAGCAAGAAGCGATTTATGGCCAAACCCTAGGTATATCTTCTCAGAAGTCCTATTGTATTTGATGGGGCTTACTCAGGAGTGCGGCTAGGATTGCAGCCTTGGGAGAAAGCTGGACTATAAAAATCTTTGCTGTCCTGGTTCGCCAATGTATGAGTTTTACTCTCAAGGAGCCCCAGGTAGTGCCCCACCTTATCCTATAGAAGGCTGAAAAATGATGGTCCCAGTCACGTCTACATGGGAGTGGGAATTAGAATTCTGTTCAATCTAGCAGTACAGTCACTAGCAGGCTGGAAACCGGGTAGCATAGTAGAGACAGGAAAGGTTAGTAGTATAGTATAGGCCCTGCAGCTCATCTTCACTTCCTCTGCCACTTGGCTGCCCAGCTAAGCATAATTTTCTGGCTTGACTATGTGAATGGGTTTGTGCAAAATGCTTCCAAGCATCCACCCTTTTGATAAGCAATTATTAAAACCAGAACAGGTGCCAAGGCAAGCAACCAGCATGGTCAAGTCTTTGGATGGACGTCAAGCTCCCTTTCTTGGGGCTCCCAGCGGCCCCAGTTTGGCCGAAAGGAGGTCAATGTCAAGACAGCTCCTCCAATGCAAGGGCAAGATACCGCTATGTTCACTTTTCCAGCCCTGTCCAGTTTGCAGCCAAGCCGTCTCCTTGCAAAGCCAGGTATGATCTCTCTCTAGGACCCCAGCAGCCTATACAGCGGCGTGCCCTCCGGCCTTGTGCTGATCCAATGTTGCAGGGCTTAAGGGTCAGCGGGATGACCTGTGTGCCGATGCCTCGGGCAGAAGCATCTGTGCTGCCCTGCATCAAAAGACCAAAGATGGAGATCCACATTTATGTCCCGAAGGTGAAGGAGATTGTCGATGCGGAGTCCCTGGATGAAGGATTTCTAGAAGACATGGACCACCAAATGACTGCTCTTGGCCTGCAGGACGGCAGTCTCTGAATACTTCTAGAACTTGAGTTTTCAGGGATGGGATATTGGGGAGTGTGTGTGTGTGTGTAATTTAAATTTATTTGGTATATTAAAGGGGTGGCCAGTCCATGACTTGGGAAACCATATGTGGTTCTTTGACATATAATGTGCCGCTTACAGAAACATGTTGGCTGAGCTGCTTTTTGCATCACAATTAAAAAGGAAAATAAAACGTGTCCGAGCTTTATAATTACGTTATATAAATAAAGCTTTCTAAATAAGGGTAGGGTTTTTATTTAAAATGCATCAAAATGCAAAATACCACCTTTTTGGTGTTTATGCTATTTTCTGGAAAGGAAAATAAATTATTTTCCAATTAGAAATAATATAGTCAGCAGATGAAGCCACAGTATTACTTGTGGGTGCAATCCTAACCAATTTCCCAGAACTGACAAATGCGCCAATGGGGCCTGTGCTGCATCCTGCAGTGGCCTAAGAGTCACAGAGGCCTCCTCAAGGTAAGGGAGTGCTTGTTCCCTTACCTCGGAGCGGCATTGCCCTTCCCCCAGTGCTGGAAAGTTGGGTAGGATTGCGCTAGTACACTACCACCCAGCTAGTACACGTTGAAAGTATTTTAAATTTAGAACTTGGCATGAAAACTTAAGCATACATAATATTACTTTCTGCCTTTCAAATCACAAAATCCAAGAAAAACACCATTTTCAAACATCCCTAGGTATAAACCAAGAGTTCACTGGATTGAAACTTCGTGTTCACTATGAATAAATTTAGGAATGTAAATGCTTCTTAAATAACACCTAGGTCTCCGGGTGTCAGTGAATTTCGTTGTGTAATGCAATGACAATAAATAATAATAATAATAATAATAATAATAATAATAATATTCTGTCTTGTAGCTGTTGAACAGCTGAATTTTATTGCATGTGATTCTTTAACTTGGGCAGGTTTGGTTATGCACAAGGATTGAAGCTGCCCTTCCATAAAACTTTGTAAAAAAGTGCTATTATGTTTGGCTGTCATCTAGAGGTCATATTTTATTTTGACTTTATGCCACACCTGGGGGAAAAAATTCAAGGTAGTAACCCTGTAACAAGAATTTGAAACAATCAAAATACATTAAATTCTTTGTGGTCTCGTGCAATTCTTTTTGCATTTGGGGCCTGCACAGATCTGTATTCAGTTGAGTGCTACAGGTGAGGTGGGGGCAGCTAGGAAAATGGAACCTTTCTACTGCGGTTCCCTGCATGTAGGATCTTCAAGTGTTGTGTTTTGATCCGAGATCAAGACATGGAGAACTTCCTGTCTTCAGAGATTGACCTCCTCTCTGTGCTAAATGTTACTTCTGTCATGCTTGACTCCAGTTTATTTTTCAGTTTTACACCACCTCCAAGGAGCTCAGGGTGATACTCTCCTTTTATTCTCACAACAACGCTGTGTTGTAGGGGACGCTGAATTACTGGCCCGAGGTCACCCAGGGAGTTTTGTGGCTGAGCGGGGATTTGAACCTGAATTTTCCAGGTCTAACTCCAGAACCACTACAGCAGGGGTGTCAGACATAAGGCCTGTGGGCCATATGCAACCCCTAGAAGCAATTTCTCTGCCACCCTGTGATAATTGGACTCTCTCGTAACTCGAAATTATGAACAAGGCTTGCACAGTTTCTCTTCTGTCATTTGCAGCTACTGCGTTTCTATGTGAGAACGAAGTGCTTATTCCTGCCCGTAGTAATCATGCGTCTGGCTTAACGATGGCCCTTCCAGCCCTCAGCAGGCATCAGTGGGCTCTTTGGCCCACTATATGAGAAGAGTTTGACATCTTGCCCTACACTATGGTGGTCTGACCCTTTGCCCCGGGTGTTGTGCCTGAAGGCCCACCTTGAATCATTGGTATGCTTCAAAACAGCTTTGGGGATGTTCTGGCTGCGTCCTCTTACGAGATGTCCAGAGAGGAGGCGGCGAAAGCAACAGAGGAAGGGATGCCACTTCTTGCTTCACTTTAGGCAGCAAAAGATCTGTACTGGGCAGTACTGGGCACATTGGCCTCAGGTCAATTTTGGAACCCCCAGCTCTTCAGCAACAGTATAGTACTGTATTTGTCTTGTGTGCTCCCTGAGGCATCTGGTGCCCCCCCCCCATGCAGGAAACTGGACTAGATGGGCCTTTGGCCTGAGCCAGCAGGCTTGTGTGTCTTAGTGCACCGGTCTTCCTCATGCTCCCCACAGATAGAATTAGCAGCATAAAGCATATACTTGGATTGGTGTGGTTTGTGTTCTCCAGCGTTGCTGCTTCAGGTGGTGGTGGCCGGCCACACTCAGGAAGGATCAAAGCCACCAAAACTCTCCAGCAGCACAGTAAGAGACCTCAGAACCTGCTCCGGAAGACAAGTGAGGCAGCCATGCTGCAGAAGTGGCTTTGGCCAATGCAACGGGGAACATTCAGACGTGCTAACGTGATTGCCAATTTAACACAATTACTCATAGACTAGTAACAGGGCATCACCCCGTTACAAAGCTCACCGCGGCGATTATACTGTGGGGTCAGCGTCCTGTGAGGACGGCTCTTATGTCGGAATATCAGCCTTTGTCCCGCTGCCTGCCATGTCCCAAAATCAAGGAAACTTACAAGCTCACAAGGCTTCTGTTTCAACGGGAGCCCGCCCCAGGTCCAGCAGATCTCTGCACAGGCGCAGAGGCACGCTCACCATTCCCCCCGCACCTGTCTCGGCCTCCCGTCAGCGGTGCTTTGAGCCCACGCACGCTCCTCGCCCCACTAGTGCCGTCCGCGGCGTCTTTCCCACGCCTTTGCCGCCGATTCGAGCCCGGGGGGCGGGGAGCGACCCCGCCTCGGGCGGCTGCCTGTTCTCTCCTCCCCTCAATTCCTCTCCCTCCCTCCCTCCGCCAGCGACGGAGCGCGCCATGGCGCTGCTGTTCTCCGCCCTGCGCGTGCTGCTGGGCCTCTTCTTCGCCGCCAGCGGGGTGGTCAAGCTGACGGACCGGGTCTCGGGCGACGTGTACCAGCAGCTGGTGAGCGGAGCGGGGGCGCTTGCCGCGCGGGATCGTTTTCGCCTTTGGGGGCCGAGCGGGCGTCAGGCTGGCGCGCGTCCCCAGGGCGAGGAGCCGCGCGTCGCGCACCCGGTCCTCGGCGCGGAGGGTTTCTCCCGAGGAAGCGCTGCGCAGGATCGGGGCCGGCGCCGAATGGATTTGCCAGCGGGAACTCGGCGGACCCCGGGAAAGGCTTCCAGCGGCGCTCGCCCCTTTCCCGGCGGCAGAAATGCCTTGGGTGGTCAGGATCGTGATCATCTCCGGCCTGTCTTGTTAAACCGGATTCGAACTACAGCGGGAGGGGTTTACACACAGCTTTGTGTGTAATATAAACGGGTGTGGAGTGGTTATGGTGGCGCCAGATCTAGAGCGGGCGGGGAGAGACAGCGCACTCGTATGCAGGCCTACTCAGAAGGAAGCCCCACCGGCTTCAATGGGACTGGCGCCCAGGCAGAGCGTGAATTGGATTTCGGTGGGGGTCGGGGCCGGGGAGCTCCTGGCGCGCCTCCTCCTACGCCCCTTTGCGCGGGAGGAAGGCGCCCTGTGCCGCTCGCATCGCGCTTGGGGCGTCCCCTTTTCCGCCCCTCCCTGCTGTTGTGAAACCGTTTTGGCGCGCGTCGGGCTGCGGTTTGAATTTTCGGAGAGCTTCCGGAATCGGAGCAAGAGGCGCCTCGTCGGTTGCATGTGCTAGGCGGATCTGCCGATTGGACCGAATGAAGCCCCCCCCCCCCCGGTTAACATCTGGGCAGAGTTGGAGACTGGAAGCAAGAGAAACCCCCATTCCTACCCCCTTCCCCACCCTGATTTTTTTTGAAAACCACTCAGGATGACAATCGGGAAACCAAACAGGTCTGTCGTCTCATGGAATACTGTAGTTTTGCACAGAGCCCAAATTGACTGTTATGAATAGAGGAAATTTCCATCTGTGTTTGGACTGTAAAATGGGTTGGCCCCCTTAGGGGCCACGCTTCAGATCCATCAGTACGAAGAGCACAGGCCCATTCCATGTGCATTCAGGAACCTCCTGCTTAGGCCATAAAGGTAAAGGTTTCCCCAGGACCAAATGGACTAGTCCTGACTGACTGGCGGTGCTCATCTCCGTTACTAAGCCGAAGAGCCGGTGTTTGTCCTAGGACAAGCTTCCGTGGTCATGTGGCCGGCATGACTTTACGCCGAGATGCACGGAACACCGTTCCCTTCCCAATGAAGGGGTCCATATTTATCTACTCGCATGTTTACATGCTTTCGAACTGCTAGGTTGGCAGGAGCTGAGACAAGCAATGGGAGCTCACTTGGTTGCGTGGTCTCAAACTGCCAACCTTCCAGTTAGCAAGCTCGCAGCTCAGCAGTTTAACCCACTGCGCCACCACACCTGCTTAGGCCATACAGCTAAGGAAAAAAGAGAAGGATGTGGCACGGAGAGACATAGGCGCAGACAGAGAAGGAGGCTCAAAGGAAGCTTCTGCCCTTGGTCCGCTTACGCCAACCCCTGGCCCTGCCTTAACAATTAATAGGCATGAATTGAAGCCATGGACGGAACAATATGGCTGACTCAGATCATCGCCGCGAAGGAAAATTACATTAAAATCTCATGACACAAGTAGTTGTCAATATGAGAGTATTTTTTTTTTACTTCTAGACTATTAAGAGTATTTTTTTTAACTTCTACACTCACACCCCCCCCAAGGAAAAAAAAACAAATTCTGTTAATGTTCAGTACTCACTGAACGGTCATTTTATTGAGCCGATGTAATGTGAATACATGAATCTTTCTGTGGAAATTAAATCCCATTTTTTGTACAGCGATTCGCACACCCGTATGCAGAACACGCAGGCATGCTTAAAGATGTTGAAATTAACTTTTACACGCGTGCAGGGAGATTTTTATTCGAGAATTTGCGGCAATCCTCCTCCTTGTGAGTCAGCCATATTGTTCCGTCCATGGCTTCAAGAATGTGACATCATGGCTTCTCCAGTGTATAATAACTTCATGGCTTATGCCATAAGCCAGCGATTTTGAACGTTTTCTTCTGCGGCACCCTGACCTCTCTGGTCTTCTCTGTGGTCTTTGCCTCTTGTGATGTCACTTCCAGGAGACTCTTCCGGGTTCTGCAGCTCTGTTTCTTGGGCAACTGTCCGTAGTAACGAATGGTCTGTACATCTTCCTCTGCCGGGTGCTGGCGAGGAAGAAAGACGATTTGTTGCTACCTCCAGTTGCCTGGGAACAGAGACGCAGAACCTAGAGGAGTTTTCCCACCTTTATCAGCGTGTGGCCCACAAAGTGAGCTGTCGCACCCCTGATGAAAATAGCTGCAGTAAACCTTACAGAGGCAGAATTACAAACTTCAGTTCTTTTTTTGGGGGGGGGGGTGGATCACTGCAGGCGGAGTGGGTGTTTCTTTTTGGTGTCAAGAAAAGGCTATTTTTTGTACTGCTTACATTTCATAAGAAATGAGCCACAAGAACAGAAGAGAAGCCAGACCCAAGGGGGCCCATCTAGTCCAGCATTTCCCCCCCCCCACACACACACAGTGACCCACCAGCCTTTGAGAAGCTCACAAGCAGGAGATTGAGATGGACCCCACCCCCCGGCCTCTGTTGCTTCCCGGACCCTCCAGCATTCCAAGACTGCTGCTGAGTCTGTAGGTCACCATCCTGACTAGCAGCCATTGAAACACAGCTGTGGCTCAAAGGCTACCGTTTGTCCTGCTTTCATGTCCTATTGCAGTAAAATGCCAGAACCAAAATAGCTTCCAATCTGAACACAAGTGCCTACTGCAGCCTCACTCTCTTCCCTTCTGTAGCTGAGCTGAAGCCCCTTTCACACATTCTTTGTGCGCCTTCGTTTCCCTCCCATCTCTTCCCATCTCTTCGTTTCCCTCCCATTCCCTTCGTTTCCTTCCCTCTCTTGGTCTTCCGTGTGACCATTTGGCCCCTCAAGATTCCGTGAAAACCCCCAGGTTTGCTGATGATGCTATATTATTATGATTAAGGTAAGATTTACCCATGACCGAATGGTCTAGTCGTGATCGACTGTAGGGGGCAGTGCTCATCTCCGTTTCTAAGCCTGTAGAGCCGGCGTTTTGTCCGAGGACAAGCTTCCATGGTCATGTGGCTGGCATGACTCTATGCCGTAGCGCACGGAACGCCGAAGTGGTACCTATTTACCTTCCCACCGAAGTGGTACCTATTTATCTACTTGCATGTTTAGATGCTTTCAAACTGCTAGGTTGGTAGTTGCTGGGACAAGCAACGGGAGTTCACTCCGTTGCGTGGTCTTGAGCTCCCAACCTTCTGGTCAGAAACCTCAGCAGCAGCGGTTTAACCCACTGCGCCACCACGTCCCTATTATTATTATTGTTATTATTGTTATTATTGTTATTATTGTTATTACTATTATTATTACTATTATTATTATTGTGACCTGAGTTGCAATCTCAGGAGATTGGACACTGTCAGTTTGTTCATGGCTTGGGGTCTTCCACAGAAAAAATACTGGTTTCTGTGCGCTGAGGTGGGGGCTCCCTAGGTGTGCAAGGTTATAACCTTAAAAGAAAAAGAAACAAACACCTCCCCCAAACACTGCCTGATGCCGACTGAGCATGCTCAGTGATCCCCAAGATCCATGGAATTTTGAGTCAGTCTGGGAAAAAAATCAACAGCGAATCAGAGTGTCTGGTATGGGGAGAGGAGAGGGAACTGACCTGCTTCACCATTTGGTTGAAGGTGCAACGTCTTGTTACTAGTTCTATCATAATATGAAAAATAATAATAGTTTTTTCTTGGCCTTTTAGCAAATTAGACCAGCTCCGCTCCAGGAAATAACGATACCTGGAACAGTAAGAAGTCTATGACAGTATCTCTGCAATTCCCAGGATCTTGGCTAGAACCAAATTGCGGACTTTTTCCAGCCCAGCCTAGGCTGTGATGAAGTACAATAAAAATCCTGAATGTATAAAGCAGCCATTCCTGGAATGAGCTGCTTTAACCCAATATTCTCAAGCAGCAGCCCTAGAGAGTGGTGAGATTCAGCCAGTTCTCACCTATTCTGCAGAACCGGTAGCTGATTTTAGATTGCGAGAGGGAAGAAAGGCAGCAGCTGCCCTGAAGCGACATAGAACCGGTTGTTAATTTATTTGAATCCCACTAGAGTTTCCAGCAAGGTTCTTTGCTCCCTGGATTCTTTTGAACAGAGACCCCAGAGTTGCACTAGGACCCTTCTGCAAGCTCACCTCTGAGCTATAGCCCCTCCCCAGATTGGATATATAAAATAGATAACGATCTGGATTTAGAATTACTAAATTCTTCAAATTTTTCTCAGCTCTACTGTCTTTTGAAATTAAGTCATTCAAGAGCGCAATATCTATATTCTCTTACCTTTGCTCCTTTGAGAAAGGCGTTTACTGAACTGCGCTTTCAAACTATGCCAACTGCTGTTTTAGATGGCAGATATCTGTCCATTCCCAGGCATTTAAGATTCTGCATTTGTGGAAAAGGACAGATTGAGGATATTACTCATTATCTGCTTTTTTGCCAGCTTTATCAAAATCCTAGGGAAAAATTTCTGAAGCCTATTTTGGATACCCTACAAGGGGAGAGCTCCCTACTGAAACTGTGCTGGCTACTTTCTGATTGTGATCCTTCAATTACTTATAGAACAGCGCTATTTGCCAAAGCAGCCAGAACTATTCGGGCTAACCATTTGGGGGAAATTGCTGTAGACTGCAAAGGAAATTCCCTAATATGAAGGGTGTTTGTGCATACCTGTGTTCGTTTTATATTATCTTGTTTTATCTGAATTTTATTGCCCTTAGTACTTGAATCTGAACCTGGACTTCGTATTTTTAATTATGATTGTGATGGCTTTTAGCTAATACAGTAAACAATTTTGATTGATATAGCCCCTCCCCAAATTAAGTCAGTGGATCTCCAGCATGTGGTTTTCACAAATAAAAGGCCAGCGAATAGTCATAAGGCAACAACACTTTCTGGTCTGCGTGAGGCTCTCTGACACACCTCCTCGTGGATTTAATGCTCCTTCTTTTCCTCCCTGGCCCAGAAATCCCAGTTTGTGCAGTTTGCGGATGTCTTTCCCCTGAAGGAGTTTGGCTACAAGCCGGAGCCGGGCCGATACCTGGAGACGGTGGGCTGGGTGGAGGTGGTGGCCGGCCTGCTTCTGGCCTTTGGGCCTCAGCTGCTGCAGGAGATCAGCAATTTTGTCCTCACGGTCATCATGATAGGTAAGGGCGGTGGTCATTTCTACAGTTCCTCACTGAAATCCTCCTTCCAACTGCAGGGCAGGTTGCCGGGCCATCGCTGACCTTGAGGCATGGTCAAGTGGCATCAGGACTGCAGGGACATCTGCAGGTGGGACTGAGTGGGAATTAGCGGGGAGTACCCACCTTCCCTGAATCGGAAAGGGAAGAGGGCTTGAACGGCAGGCAGAAGAGGAAGTGAGGAGAGGAGAGAGGTGGGCCAGAGCGCCAGAAACACCCCACAACTTCATGGTTCCTCTTCTGCCTCCTTCCTTTGGATCTGCCATCTCAGGCTCTGGGAGGTCCCTGAAGGGCTGAAAAGAATATTTTAAAAACACAAAAAAGATTTTATCTTTTGCAAGAGACCGTGAGAGCCGTGTGAGCTTGAGATGGGCAGGAGAAACGCTCTCTTGGCTGTCCCGGCTGCATGCCTTCTAGCGTCCTAACCTGCATGTTTGTATATAGTTTATTAGAGAGGCATCATGTGCTCTTGCAAGGAAATGATCTGTAAAAGGAGGAAGTGGGGAGTCAGGCTCTCTCACTGTCTCTCTCTCTCTCTCTCTCTCTCTGTGTGTGTGTGTGTGTGTCCTTATTTCTGTGATGCCATCAGCGTACACAGTGCTTTGTGCAGAGCCAAGCCCCAAGGGGCTTACAGTCTAGAACAGGGGTGTCAAACATAAGGCCTGCAGGCTGGCTGTGGCTCCCAGAATTTCCGGCCCTCAGGCTCTCCCACCTCCACCATCACCTGCTCTCGGCTGTCGCACGATGCTGAGGTGTCACTGCTGAAAAGGCAGCCCACATGCTAACTAGGCTCTCCTATATCTTGAAAATAGGATCAAGGTTTGCATACTTTTCTTTTTGCAACTAATGAATTTCTAAGGAAGAAAAAAGTGCTCATTTCTGGTCATGACCTGCTTAATAACTTCCTGCTTCATGACCACGTCCGGCCCTCAGCAGGCATCATAAATGCTGTTTGGAGCTCTGTATGAAACGACCCTCTGGTCTAGAATGATGGACATGAGCAGCCCTATATCCAGTGGTGTCATCTAAATGATTTAAGAACAGGTACTCACTTTTGATTGGCACGTGTCGGGACCCGCCCACCGGAGGTGACGTCATAAGCCGGAAGTGATGTCGTGGCAGGAAGTGATGTGGAAAAAAGCCCTTTTTGAGGCCTCAGACAATTTTAAACTGACCCAACAGTGGCAACAGTATTCCACAGCACCCCCAGAACACGTTAAGGAGGCCTGGCATCATGTTAAAGTGACCCAACAGTTCCAAAACCCCAGAGCAGCTCATTTTTAAGTGGCAAGGCAAGGCAAGGCCTGGCCTGGCTTGGGAAGGCAAGGCAAGTTTTAAAAAGCCACCAGCTCATTTCAGCAATTCTTTGGGTTCCCCTGCTCTGTTTCTAGGGCAACTGTCTGTAGTAACGAATTGTTTGACCGAGGAGGAGGGACTGACGTTTTGTTACTGGAGACGGTTGCCCTAGAAACAGCTTCAGAACCCAGAAGAGTCTCCTGGAAGCAACATTACAAGAGGCAGATACCCCCGAGAAGACCCTTGAGGTCAATGTGCTCTGGGAAGAAAAGCATTGAAAATGGCTGCTCTAGAACTGGTCGGAATTTTTGCTTTTAGGCCACCTAACCCTTTTTTCTGACCCTCCCCCCCTTTGCAGGTGCCATCTACACCCTCCTGGTCCTGAAAGAGCCCTTTGCGATGTGTGCCCCGGCCACGGTCTGCCTGGGTCTGCTGCTTCTCCTCAACATCCGGGGACGGAGACGTGTGAAGTCCAAATCTGAGTGAGGGGAGTCGGCTCCTGGGGCAGGAGAGGTCGGAACTGAGGCTCTCGGAATGGAAGCCTCCACCCTTGTGACCTGGTTGTTTTCCTATCCACCCCCTTTCTCTACCCCTTCCCTCACTTATGGAGGGGAGCAGTCGGGAATGAGTAACCTCGGAAGGCTTTGGGAACTTGAGATTTCCGGTGGCGGTAAGGGCTGGGGCCTTTCCAGGTTACCCCTTCCGATGCATAAACCTTCCCTTCCTGGGCTTGCTGTGTTACCCAGCTAGCGGCTCCCTCGATCAGTGGATTTCACACGTAGGAAAGGGAGCTCTAGCTTGCCCAGCCCAGAGGGCAAATTCCCCAGGATACATCAGTTGGAAATAGAAAACACTGTTTTGTTTGTTTTTTTTAAAAAAAACTACCCCAGATGGCTGGTCCTTGGTGCAGCCGAGGGGAGATGTCTTGTGCAGGTGTTTGCTGCCCGACTCTCAAGCATTCTGGCCAAATAGCATTTCACCCTCTTTGGAAGCTGAAAACAAATACTAGGATATTTCAGCGCTCTGTCAACGGTGTAAAGAACAAGACAGGTCAGCTGCATCCTCCCTAAGGAGTCCTAGGAAATGTCATCGAAGTATTTTCCGCATTTTCCCAGGGTAGTAACTTGTGGATTTCTTTCGGAGCCCGAGTCTTGCATGCCTGTTCAGAGACTGAAGGGATGGTCAGAGTTCATCAGTCCCTGACAAGACCAGTGGTTTTTCCCTTCATTGTCTTCTGAAACGAGGGATCACTGATCCACTGATTATGTGCTCACAGTTCCATAGAGGAAATGCCCGGCCTAAGCTTAATCTGAGCTTTGCACGCTGGCCCAAGGCTGCTGATGCCCCTTATCTGGCCGACTGTTCTGCTGTGATCTCTTTCTTTCTTCCTGGTCTGTGGATTCCAATAGGAAGAAGGGGACAGAGCAGAAGAGGAAGTGTGAAGGGGAGGGGAGGAGAAGGGTGGGCTGCTAGAGTGTCTCCAGCATTCCAGAGGCAGAGCTTTACCACTTCTTGGCTGCTTTACCACTCCTTGGCTGTCTCCTTGGCTGCTCCTTTCTGTCTTGAATCCAGGGAGTGAGAAGAGAAAGAAATGTTGGCGAGGGAGAGGAGAGTATTAGGCTGGCTTCATCAGGTGCTTCAAGTACTGGAGCTGACCCTGGTCTAGTGTCCTTTGGTTTTGTATGTGCCGTGCATGCCTACCTGGAGGCTAAAGTGGGTAGAAGAAGAATAAACCTATTATCAGAGGCAGATCTAAGGGAGGGCAAAGCTCTACGTTTTGCAAGAAGCCTCACCTTGCAGTGGAAATCACTCCTCTCCTGCACCGTTTTAGCCAGTCCTCACAGGGAACAGCAACACCTTGGCATTGCTTACTGGCTACAGCAGCAAGGGAGAGGAGGGATTTACATGACAGGGTCAGGCTCCTTGCAACACTTGGAGCTTTGCCCTCCCTGTAGATCCGCCTATTATGTATTTCAAGGGACACATTAATTGCTGGTCACTTTGGGGTGAGGTTTCAGAGACGATCCCTCCTAAATCTCATGACCCCAACCAGGGAAGTAAAGGGGAAGATGCCCCCAATTCTTCTCGTCACCTGTCCTTTCCCTGAGGCATCTGAGGGACACTGGACTAGATGGCCTGATCCTGCAGGGCTCTTCCTATGCTCCGGTTGCTCACAGTGGCAGAGCTTGAAGTTGAGGAAGGGCGCAGAGGAGGCCCGGGTGGCCTTACTGAGGTGGGGTGGGAGCGAAGGGCTGGTCACGGGGCACCTCCGCTCTTGGGTTGTCCACTGTGAGCTCCTCTCCTTTCTGGACTGGCAAGAAGATACTCTGGAATGGTTTGGCTGCTTGCTTGAGGAATCTGAACCTCCCCTCCCCTGCAACTCCCAAAGGGGGTCATCACTATTTTAATTAAATGTCACCAGAGAGTGCTATTAGTGCTAGAATTGGCACATTCCCAGGCCTCCTTGAAGAAAGTTGAGAGAATTCAGCACGTGCAAGAGCTGAATGTTCACGTTTGTAACTTAGATTTGCTCCCACCTGCCACAGATTTGTACCTGGGAAATGTTTGCAGGTATTTGGGCATATGACGTGGCCTCTGACAGATCTGCCTCTCCAAAAATCTGAAAACCTAGTAATGTGAACTGTTTAGAACATGCTTGGAGAGATCAATACCGGGTGGCCTGAGACTGGGCCAAATGCAGCGGCGTCATGCAGCCGGAACGCTGGGCAGGAGGAACGGGTGAGCGGCAGCCCGCCCGTTGCGTACTGCTCCATTTCGCCGTCTTCCCCGCCCCCACAGGGGCGGGGAAGACGGCAAAACGGAGCAGTACGCAACGGGCAGGCTGCCACTCACCCGTTCCTCCCGCCCAGCGAAACGGAGCAGTACGCAACGGGCAGGCTGCCGCTCACCCGCTCCTCCCGCCCAGCGTTCCGGCTGCATGACGCCGCTGGCCAAATGCCACTAATTCAAAGTCACCCGTAGTGTCCCCCAAGGATCTTTTGCCTTGGCCTCAGGAGTCTCATTTCACTTTGACTTGCTCGGGAAGAAAAACCTTGTGCATGTAGCCGTCAGTTGATGGCTGGAGAATTTATCCTGGATCAGAACTTTATTCTTATCAGCTTTTAACTCCATTGGGCTACTCTGAGGTTGAAATGAGGGAAATGGACCCCAAGTAATTCAGGGCTGTTTTATGTGCCTTTGGCTGCAATCCTATAACCCTTTCCTGGGAGCAAGCCTTATTGAACACAGTGGAACTTACTTCTGAGTAGACATACCTAGGATTGTGCTGTAAGTTCCCTTTCAGGAGTTGATCACTAGTTTGACCTCTAACCACTAAGTTATCATTGTCTGTGGTTTGCAGAAGGGGGGTGGAGAGTTCAGGGCAGCCCCACACTGACCTGAACATTGGGGACATTGGCATGTGGGTGACCCCTCCCCCTTGGGATTGTTTGCGGCTTCCCACTGGCTGTTTTTTTTTTTTTGAGATAAACTCAGGGTTCTGTATGCTCAGTGCTGAATAAGTAGAAATTAGAATTCTGCGAATTAGAATTCTAGAATTAGAATTAGAATTCTAACACTGGAATTCTGCAAGCTGTTTAGATCAGTGTTTCTCAAACTGGGTCAGGACCCACTGGGTCACAAGCCATTTTCATATGGGTCGAGTAGCACCTAGCACAGCACAGCCATAATTAAAAATGTGGGAAGATGGGACACTTGATGGGGTGGGGCGGGGGGAGGACTGTGTGGTTGTTTTGCTTTTTGTAAATAGGCTTTTTTCCCTTTCTGATTCACTTTGCTATTGGGAAATGGCTGAGAAATAACCCAATTTATTGCTGTGTTTTCAGGAAGCAGCAAGCTCTGGCATCACAGTGACGGCACTTCTGGCCATGACATCACTTCTGATGGGTCCTGAACAGCCATTCTAAAAAGTGGGTCCTGGTTCCAAAAATGAGAAATGCTGGTCTAGGTGGTGTGAATTGTGTATCAAGTGGATGTTTGCAGCCCCTGGGGCTAGATGTTTGCTTTTCTCCAACAAAACTGAAAGCTGAGGTTCATTCAGTGCTGAAATCTGCACCCCAGCGATCAGGGAATGTGCACAAGTCCAAATTCAAATGCTGCTGCTCCTTTTAGGATTAAAGGAAAATGAAAAGCTCTGTGTCACTGTCTAAGTAAATGTGGAAGTCTCAACTTGGCAGTGAGCACTGTGTTAGGGTTACCAGACACAAATGGGGACAGAGTGTCTGTACCGTTGACCATTGTATAGAAGCGGGGGGAATTTTGGCAGGTGTAGCTTTTTAAACTCTTCCATGTTGAGCTATACAATGGTTAAACGTATAGGCACTCTGTTCCTGTTTGTATCTGGCAACCCTCCTGTGCTTGGCTCCTTTGACCTGAGAGAGCAGGCGTGTGCCTCCTGAATGCTCAAAACATGCTCATTTGGCCCTTTGGGACTGCAACTAAAGGAATGCTTGGAACAAACGCTGTATTTTTTAGAGTGCCAACTTCAAAATACATCTTCCAAACCCTGCCGTGGCTGAGGCTGGTGGAGCAGTAGCCCAGCAGCAAGGGACACTGCGTTGTGGTGGTTAGAGTGATGCCTTGGAGAAACTGGCTTCCAAACCTCACTCGGTCATGAAGCTCAGTGATTGGTCTCAGGCCAACCACTATTTCACAGCCTGGCCTACCTCACAGGGTTGTTGTGAGGACAAGATGGGGATGTGAGGGAATCGCACTGTACACTGCTGTGAGCTCCTGTGGGAAAAAGCGGGATAAGAATATTTTGAATAAAGCATTGAATACATACCGAACAGAAGTGCTTGTGTGTGAAAAGGCCCAGAATCACAACCACCTTTCCCAGCCTGAAGAAATTCCACCACGTTTCTGATACAACTCTCAGGAATTGGTCAACCCACACACGGCTTTGTCGTCACTGCAAACAGGTTGTCTTTGTACAGCGTGTAGCACATCTGCAGTGGTGAAATCTGGATTTGGGCTGCGAGAGTTGGAGGGTGTCGGTGGCAGTGATAATAACAGTCGCATGTATGTGCAGGTTCCCTTTTCCATTATAGCCAGAAGCCACACGTTAGGTGCTCCACTCATCCAACCTCCCTTGCCCTGTTTGCACAACTGATCACGTGCTCCTTTCTCTCAAATCAACTCAGTGCCACCTTTTCATTCAATCTGTTTTGTTACTTAGGCTTTTTGCACACATTCACGAGTGATATGGTTGGCAGCGGCAGGGATTCCGTACCCAGATATTTCACTGATATTGGAATCCATGGAATCCTCCTTTAGAGGAGCTCCAGATGTGCCTTTCAGAGGCTTCCAGGAATGGACATCATTTTTTGGGGGTGGGGGTGGGGAACACCCAGTAAAACTGAGTGGTGCGAGACTTAGAGCACATACACACAAATATTCCTTTACCCAGCATGAAATTAATCTGGAACTCCTTACTGTAGGATGTGATCGTCTCTAGCCTGGATGCCTTGATTAGGGGATTAGATTCATTGCTGGAAAAGTCCATTTTTGGGTTACAAGCCGTGGTGTGTGTGTGTGTGTGTGTGTGTGTGTGTGCAAGCCTCCTGGTTCCAGAAGTTGGCTGTCTCATGCCAGGTGCAAGGGAGTGGTAACTGCCTGTAGGTCTCTTGCTGTCCTGGGTGCTCCGTGAGGCACTGCCGGCCTTAGGGCGATTTGGCCAAGTTGGGCCTTTCCCCTGCACTGGGCAGCGAGTGGAACGTCCACTACTGCAGCCAGCACCTCGCTCTACAGGTGACACTTGCATGGAATCTTCCAGGCTGATGTGTCAGTGAGGGTGCAGGTGAGTGGCCCATTGCCGCTGGAAGGCCCGCCCACTCCTTGGTCTGGTTGGTTTGAAAACACCCCCTAAAAGAGTGCCATCCTGGTGCATAGGGGGCCCCCGCTGCGTGGGAGGGCCTTGCAAAAATGCATTGCGTTGGGCCCAAGAGCTCCTAAGGCCAGCCCAGCCCTGAGGCATCTGGTGGGCTAGGCTAGATGGGCCTTTGGCCTGATCCAGCGGACACATGATAGAGGGTGAGTAGGGCCAATGGGCTCTTGCCAGTACAGGCATGCCCCAGTATCTGCTTGGGTTCTGTTCCGGACCCCACCGTGGATGTTGGGGGGTGCCTTTTTAAAGATGGAAACACCAGTGGTTTTGCTGCAACGTAAAAAAAAAATGTTCCCCTATCTTTTTAATAGGTGCCCTCGTTTCCATGGTATTCCTTCATAATTGAAACTGTGGATACTGGGGCATGCCTATATCTTTTTTTTCCCCCCAAAATGATTTTATTTTCTACTATACAGTAATGGGAAAAGGGAAATGTTAATACAAAAAGGGAAGGGGTAGTGACACAAGGTATACACACAAGGTCATGGAGAGATTACATCCATATATTAAAATCTGCTTTAACTACAATGCATTTCTTCAGCAATTATTAATAATATGATACTGCCAAGCCAAGCCTCATATAATGTTAAGCAAATGTATCCATCAAAGTTAATTTATTAATCTATATTTGTAGTCTTAATATTCCATTGTCTGTCAGTGTAATCCAGTCTTTAAAATTGTTTGGAGCCAAGAAGTTTCAGCAGGAAAATATTATCATTGATGTCAATTCAAATCAAATCAAAAACCTTTAAAGGTAAAGGTTTCCCCACGACCGAATGGTCTAGTCGTGACCAACTGTAGGGGGCGGTGCTCATCTCCGTTTCAAAGCCTGTAGAGCCGCGTTTTTGTCCGATCATGTGGCCAGCATGACTCTACACCGTAGCGCATGGAACGCCGTTACCTTCCCACCGAAGTGGTCCCTATTTATCTACTTGCATTTTTTTTAGGTGCTTTCGAACTGCTAGGTTGGCAGGAGCTGGGACAAGCAACGGGAGCTCACTCTGTCACGCAGTCTTGAAGGCATATAAACCTTAATTACAAATAAAATATAAATACAAATAAACATCAAAACACAGAATTCAAACGATTGAGGCACGCTTAGAATTGGAGACCACAGTATGAAAAATAAACAGCTAGTTGGCTAATTATAAAAGAATCAGTTGAAGCTAGAAGATACTTCAAATATTGATGTCAATTCTTATCTTACGCTATTCCTGATTCTCATTGGCCCCTTTTCTCTCCCTTGTTTTGACTAAGTGTTATCATAGTACCTTCTTTCTCACTGAACAGGCAAAATATAGCAAATATTACAACTAAAAAAAAAAAAAGGAAAGACAAAAAAAGAAAAGGACTACATTTACTATAATAATAATAATAATAATAATAATAATAATAATAATAATAAGATATAAAATGCAGCCGAGGAGAGACTACTGCCTGTCTTTTGCTTTCAAATCTAATAAATTCTATCGGTATAACACCCCTGTATAATTCTAAACTTCAACATACCAAAGAAAAAAAATAGATAAAAATACAGAATCTTCTCCTTGGGTTATAATATCTTATAAACTCAGTTTTATCTGGACATTCAGTTTGGTTTAAATTGAGAGGTAGTCTTAAAATATCGCTTTGTTATAAAGGGCATGCCTATATACCAATTGACTAGAAAGTGGATGCTCCTGGGGGACAGAGACCTGTCTTTAGAGGGGTTAGTTAGGGAGCCCAGTCAGGAGACGTGGATCTGTAGAAGTAGTATAGTAGCACTGGTCAATAACAGGAGCAGGAGATCAGGCCTCTGTGCAGCCAAGGCAGGGTTTTCCTCCCTGTTGTCCACACTGCAAAGCGAAGGGTGTCCGTTTGTGATACACTGCAAAGGAGAGAAGAGGACAGAGACTCGTCCAGGCCCGAGGGAGAGAGATTGGGTGGCTCAGTGAACCCGCTGGGGGTTCTCCAAAGGAGCCGGGAAGGAGAGCTCCGAGAACCCCCTGTGGTCTAGTCCTGCCCCACCCCCCAAACGGGCTTGAGGCTGCGGGGTTGAACTTCACTCTGGGCTCCTCCTCACCAGCCAGACAAGTGCAGGATTGGGCCTGAGCCGCAGGAGAAGGCAGGAGGTGCTTCTGCCACCCGGCCAGCCCAGAAAGACAAAGAGCACCCCCGTACGGAACCTCCAGCCTCCTTCACAATGAGGTGGGCGGGCTCAGAACCTGGGTGTCATGGCAGCCAGGTGGATGCAGAATCCTGCAGCAGCTTGGTCAACAGGCACACTTGCAGGAGCCTTCTGAGAGCCCAATGGGAGACAGGTTGCCAAATATTTCCTGGCTCGGGCTCCTGTGCTTTGAGCACAGCCTGATATGCAGCAACTGAAAGAGGGGAAGTTTTCCCCATCACTGGATCTCTTTGCTTGGAAAAGCTTTGTCTGCTCCGTTTCCACAAGTCAAGCTCTTGTTAAAGGCTGCTTCAGAGAGAGAAAAAAAAGCAGGAGGCGAACTGCCAGAGGAGCCGGGGTGTGTGTGTGTGGGAGTGCTTTCTCACCCCACCTTTTCTTTAGCTGAATTGAACCCAACAGCGACTGCATAAGGTAGCAATTTTCAACTGGTGTGTTGTGGCACAATGGTGTGCTGTGAAAAATTCGCAGGTGTGCGGTGGGAGTTTGGAGCACAGCTGGTGGAAGAAGAGGGACAATTTGCGACTACTGACAGTTGCTCTAGAAACAGAGCAGCAGAACCAGGAAGGGTCTCTCGAAAGCTGGAAGTGACATCACAAGAGGCAAAGATCATAGAGAAGACCATAGACGTCGGTGTGCCAGAAAAAGTTTGAAAATTACTGGCATAGAAGGAGAGCTGGACATTTTCCAGGCTTTGCAAAAATGATCCAAGGTATTCCGACTTTCCCCAGACTATCTCGGGCAGGGACTAATGGTTGAGCTGCTGGTACTGCCCTAAGCTAAACAGGAGAATCTGTGTTCTTGTTTTTGGATAGGAGACAGAATGTCAGGCTGCGGCAGCTGCTGTACCCAGCATGTAAAAGAATGGGGTACAACCTTGAGGATCTGTCGAGACTGGACTTACAATTGCCTGCTGAAGCTCGATGGCAGCAGCCAGAGGAGAGAGCCACACTGAAGGCAACATAAGAACATAAGAAGAGCCTTGCTGGATCAGGCCAAAGGCCCATCTAGTCCAGCTTCCTGTATCTCACAGCGGCCCACCAGGTGCCCCAGGGAGGCACGAGACAACAAGATGCTTGCATCCTGTTGCCACTCCCTTGCACCCAGTACTCTGAAGTAGCCCTTTGTAAGGAGGTTGCACAATCCATCATTGCCCACGATGGACCTTTCCTCCAGAAATCCGTCCAACCCCCTCTTAGGGGCATCTAGACCAGATGCCATCACCACCTCCTGTGGCAAAGAGTTCCACAGATTAACTACCCGCTGGGTACATCTCGGACTGAGGATCACAGAATACTGTATATTTGTAAAAAATCCCATTGAAAAATGCTGGTCTAGACCAACCTGCCTCTGTAAGGCGACCTTGGGCATTTGCTTTGGCATGGGAAAGGTGGGGTATAAATTCTTCAGATAAATAATTTCTGTGCAGGAGAACTTCCCTGTCCTGAAGCCCCGTGTTCTTATGTCTCTGGGCCCATTGGGGTTCTCTGCCTTTGGCCCAGCCCGCCTCCACATCTGATACAAGAGATGCTTTTCATGCCTGTGACAGGTGTGCTCCGCCCCGCCCCATAGGCCTGTCTGTTCATGGCCATCACTTGGCCTGGGGAGGGGCTTTTCTGGTCTTTTCCAGATCATGCCTCTGTTAGGACTGTTAGGACTGCTAGTCCCTATAGTCAGCCAATAGTGACATAAGCCCTCCAAGTACACAATAGCAGAGTTCAAGAAAACCTGCTTGCTCAACCAGCAAAAGCACTATGTCCTTGACTGAGACCAAATAAGAGCAGAATCCACAAAGCAGAAGTGTTAAGGCTTATCTTTATAGAAAAATAAGGATTCCTTGAGAGAATCAATCAAAAGGAGTGCAGTTTGCAGCAAAACAGAGTTCATACAGAAGTTGGAAAAACGTAGAAAAATACTTGATTAGATGGTTACTTGCAGCATATTCCCAAGCAGTTCTTTGTATCTTCACAAGAAGTACTTAATTGAGATAACATATCAAGATACACTGATAAAAAGTCCTCACTTCTCTTCTTACTAAAATAACTTTAGCAGAGATACTCCACTATACTAATAAACATAGTGGTTGGCATTCTTAGCTGACTAGCATATTCAAGCTGACTAGTATTAACCAGTACTACCTAGACTAGCTGGCTTGCTGGGCTAGGGGCTAGTGGTTAGCTAGCTGCAGGTAGCTTCACCTCACACTGCTTTTTACCTGAGGGGAATCACTGTTGGATTAGCATAAAAAGCAGTGGTCAATCCACAACTCAATTCCTTAAAGCCATAAAAATGCCTTTAAGGCTTTTTCTGCAGCCTGACAGCCTCACATTTCCTTCCCCTCCTTTCACTCAAGGAGAGGGCTTTTGTCCTGACACCTGTAGTTGGCAGCCTGGCCGGCTGGGGCGGCTTCCTCCCTCTTCGGAGAGAGCAGCTTCCTCCTCCCCAAGGCAGGCACCAGTCTCTGTCCCTCTGGGTTTTCCTTGGCCAGACCAGGTCACGCTGCCAGGGCTTGAACCGAGGCATTCACCGCTCTGTCACTGAGTGATGCCCCCCCCCACTGTTGAACGGGCCAAGAACAGGCCCAGCCCATCCGTGGAGTGGCAGAACAAATCTGCTGCCACGGTCGCTTCTCCGCCTGCTTCTTGGAATGGGAAAGGAAGGCGGCACAGAGCAGAAGAGGAAGTGTGGGGAGAGGAAGGGGTGGTAGCAGCTCTTCCACTCCCACCCTTCTTTCTAGGGCTGCCCTTAGAAGCTGCGGGGCCCAATGCAAAACAGTTTTGTTTGACACACACACACACACACACACGGCCCCTCCTGCTAACTTGAGTAATCGCCTACTCAAGTTAGCAGCAGTGGCTAACTTGGGGCCCACGACGCTCTGCGCAAAGTGCAGCATCTGGAAGTTGGTGCGGTAAACAAATCCCAGGTGTAGATTTCGAGGAAATCTATTCACCAACACTTGCAGCCACCACGCTACGCGCAGCGCTTGCCGTAGCAGCCAGCAGAGGTTATCAAGTTCACCATTTTGATGTTGGGACAGCCTACTTGCACGCAGACCTACAGGAAGAGGTATATATCACAATACCTCCAGGTGTGCAAAGCGATTACTCACATTTTCGCCTCAGGAAAGCTGTTTATGGTCTGAAACAAAGCGGGAGGAGCTGGCACTTATGCCTTAAAGAGCAGCTGCAAAAATTGGGGTTCACCCCCTCCACAGCTGATCCATGCCTTTTCAAAAAGGGAAAAGGAGAAAAATTATGTGTTCTGTTATGTTTTGTTGATGATTTGCTGGTCCTCGCAAAGACAACACAACAGATCAATCAGATCACACTACAACTTCAAAAGACATTCACACTTAAATGTCTTGGTCCTGTCAGTCAATACCTAGGGGTAGAGATCGAACGCACAGCTGACAGTTCCGGTTTTCTCCTCAGTCAGGAGAAAAAGATCCACGATCTACTCCAGATATGGGGCATGCAAGACTGCAAGGTTGTATCAACTCCAATAGTGATGGGGAGAGGGGAAAAAGCAGAAGAGTCTGCACCATTTCCAAACCAGAACATGTTCCTTTCACTGTTGGGTTCACTCACACATCTAGCGTGCTGGACGCGCCCAGACATTAGCGTTGCAGTCAATCACCTGAGCAGAAAAGCTGCAAATCCCACACAGGCAGATTGGATAGCCTTGAAACGCATCCTCAGGTACTTGAAAGGCACAAGTAACCACAAGTACCACATCACCCCAAAAGGAGCACTGCAATTGGAAGTTTTTGCAGACAGTGACTTTGGGGGGGATGACACAAGGAGATCTACCACAGGCTATGCCATACGCCTTGGGGATTGCGTGATAGATTGGGGGTCACACAAGCAAAAGACTATCGCGTGTTCTACTCTAGAGAGTGAGTACACAGCCCTGAGTCATGTGACCAACTACCTACACCTGCTCAGGCAATTGATGTCGGATTTGGATGCTCCACAAACAAATCCAATCCAGATCTAGATGGACAACCAGTCCGCAATCCAGATTGCTGGGTCAGAACGAATCCGGATGCACTCTAAGCATGTTGACATAAAGCATAAACATGTCAGAGAAGCAGTCCAAAACGGGGACATTGACGTGCTTTACTGTCCATCGCAGGAGAACATCGCGGATGTCCTGACCAAAGCACTTCCTGCGCCACAATTCAAACAAGCAGTTCAAATGTTAGATTTGGCGCCAAAAGATGACTTCCGAGACGCAATGGGGGGGTGTTGCAGTTTCACACCACACACTCCAGAACTGGTGGAAACTGGCATTCCGTCTCTCCGTCTCCAGATCAGATAGAGCACCTGCGTGTCCTTGAGGTGGTCAGCTTCCCAGCTTGTTAGTGCAACCTGCTACACAGTAGCTGAACTCCCTTTAGATAGTGTAACATAAGCAGGCAATGTTTCTCACGGGAAGCGCTGGCTAGCAAACATCCACTTTCTCATGAGATCATGATGTTCAAAGGGTCACCCCATTGGTCGACATGGGGCACAAGGGTCTTCAGGTATCCACCTACCAGATATGCTCTGGCTACACCCCTTTGTTCCTATATAACTTATATTTTTACTGTGTGCGCACTGAGACTGAGACTGTAACTGAGAATGTAACAACATGCGTTGAAAAGCCGCTTGTACGCGGCAAGCCTTCGCCGGCTTTCGCTGACCGGCAAATAGAACTTCTCACTTTCTAACTATCGCTACTGTAACCAATAAAAGACTTTGTTATTGAAATGTAGCGATCGCTTCGTTCCTCCGCTCCGATCGCGCTAGGCAAGCGCTGAATGGGTCCACAAGCCCCCAACTCTGCTATAAACACTCCAAATAAACAACAATGATGACATCACCACCAACTGTTTCAAGGGGGGGGCCTATTTTGAGCCAATTGGGACCAGGGGTGGGGTGGGGTGGGGTGTCCAGCTGCATTTGTTGCTTTCTCCTTGCGACTCCCTGGCACAGAAGACTCCGGGCTGCGGCTGTGGAGTCTCCGCTTGCTGTCCCAGCATGGGACCCCTCGAAGGGTGGGATCCGATCCAGCCATCCTGGTCCAGTTGCCCTATGGCCAAGCCTGGCTCTGGGGCCAGGCAGGACGCATGTGCTCTGTGAGATTTGCACATGCTCACTCGGTCCAGGCAGCATCCTGGCAGCTTGGTGTGGCAGTGCCTGGCAGTGAACTCCCGGACAAGTGCCAGGGAGAAGGAGAAGGAGGAGCATTGGAGGCCTCCCTCTGCCCCCCCCTCCCCAAAAAGTGAGCACAGCTGATGCTCTTGAAATGCAGAGGCCTTTGAGAGAAAAATGCTTGGCCCAACGGAAGGCTTCCTGTTGGGCCGAGCATTTTTCCTCTCAACCCTGCTGCCACATTTAGAAATGGAAACCCCAGGAATGTGTCCGCTTCTTGCCCCCACCCCCACAGCTTCCAGATTAGAGAGAAGAGAACTTGTGTCAGCAAACTGTTGGGAAGTGCTTTTAGGTAGAGATGAGTACAAAACACTGGAGAGAGGAAGTGACTCAGCAGCACCAAAAAAGTGATCTCTGCTGACAAAGCCGTCTGCCCTCTGCGAGGTTTTGCGGTGCCTGGAAAGCTGGATGTGTGTTTGGGGGTGTCAATGACAACAGCTCCATTTATTCCTTCTCTCTCCCCTCCACATCATCGAACCACAGTCAGATCTCGCCTCTTTTGTGCCCAGTGATTTTTCAGTGGGGAGAGTCCTGGTTTCTTCCCATCCACCAGTGGTGTAGTGCTAACTTCTGCAGTGCGAGAGCTGGTCATTACCCCACTCTCCCAGCATAGCCACACACAAGGACTGCACAACAGTGATGTTTAACCAATGTTCCATGGTGTGCACCATTGGTGTGCTGCAAAAGGTGTGCTGTGGACGTCTGGAGCCCAGCAGTGGAAAATGGCTGAAAAACTCTGAGTTCTGCTGCTCTGTTTCTAGGGCAACAACCTATAATAATAATACATTGTCTGTCCCTCTTCCTCCACCTTAGCTCCTTAGGGACAGACATTTTGTTAGTACAGACAGTTGCTGTATAATCAGAGCTGCAGAACCAGGAAGAGTTTCCTGAATGCTGGAAGTGACATCATTGGAAGTGAAGACCATAGAGAAAACCGCAGAGGTCAGTGTACTGTGAAAAACATGGAGCATCACTGCTGGATAACAAGAAAAGGGTCAACTTCACATATTCTTCCTTACAGCATCTTCTTTTCCTGCCACTTAGAGCGCAATCTTTACCTGGAGTAAAGCCAGCACAAGGGCCTTAAAGTATGTTCAGACCACAGACGTGCGCCATCCTCCCTGATCCTGAGAATGGTCCAATTGCGCTTTACGGTGGTCCTTGGGCCGGCCAAACTTTGCTGGCCTAACTCCAGGTTAGGATTGCGCTCTTAGTTTGACTTAGAAATGTATGCTTCTTCATTTAAAGATGTTGCTCATTTCACTCCAAGTTCTTGGTGTAGGTGGCAAGAGTTGAAAACAAATGTATAAAAACTAAAAGGGAGGATGAAGGAAAACACAGCCAAAGAAACATCAAAGGCAAATTAGAGAGTGCCAAACTATGAGTCTGTATTCAGACGCAAGTTCGACTTGCTTCCGCCCCCTAAGAACATAAGAAGAGCCCTGCTGGATCAGGCCAAAGGCCCATCTAGTCCAGCTTCCTGTATCTCACAGTGGCCCACCAGGTGCCTCAGGGAGCACATGAGACAACAAGATGCCCTGTGTTTCCCAGGGATCTTTCATTCAATGAAACTAACCAGTCCCTGCTGTCTTCCCTAAGCATCACGCTACAGCCTTACCTTCTCCCCTCTTTCCGTCTACCAGCCTTTCACCATCCACTGACATTAAGGGGCAGGGTGTTCTAGCACTAATGCCCTTAGGCAATGTTCTCAATTTGCCTCCTGCTGAACCTTTTCCTTCTCTACTCATGTCCTTTGAAAAAGGATTCAAAGCAGCATCTGAGCATTCCTGGTGATGGCATCGTCACTCCTGCTGCTGGAGAAGTCCTGGTGCCATGTTCCACCCTGCCCCCTCTTGGCAACATGCCTGCCTCCCCCTGCATCACATACATTCCTCCCAGTCAGGGCGTGTGCCCTTGACTGTATTTTTGCTGATGCTGTGATTGAATATTTATACAGTGCCAGCCATGGGCATCCTACAGGAAGTCAAGCCTGATTGCTCCCTGGAAGGACAAATCCTGAAGCTGAAGCTCAAGTACTTTGGCCACCTCATGAGAAGAGAGGACTCTTCAGAAAAGACCCTCATGCTGGGAAAGATGGAAGGCAAAAGGAGGAGGGGGCGGCAGAGGATGAGATGGTTAGACAGTGTCACCGAAGCGATGAACATGAAATTGGGCGAACTCCGGAAGCTAGTGGAGGACAGGGAGGCCTGGGGTGCTGTGGTCCAGGGGGTCGCGAAGAGTCGGACACGACTTAGCGACTGAACAACAACAACAAGCCATGGGCATGGCATTTTACAGAGTAACATAAGCAAAATGGAAAAAGCAAGCAATCAAATTAGCGGTCTCTGCCCCAAGGGGCCTACAATCCTTCATTTTTGCCTTTACTTCTGCAGCGATGTGCAACAGGGCTTGCTAATTTGAGCTGTCTGCACATGATGCTCATGCTCCTCTCCCATCCCTCTTACTTACAGTACTCCACAGGAGTCTGTGGGCGGTTGACGGCCTCGGGATGTGGGGGTTGCGTGATGGTGGCCTCCCAGCTCCCTCCGATGACCATTGCCTCCTGTTCCCTGGCTGTTACAAACATGCACAGGTGCACGGCCTCCCCAGCAGCTGCTGTCCCTGGCACGATTGCCGGGATTAACCTCTGACATGGGAGGTGGGTGGGGTTGGGAGCAAGGCTCTGCAGAGGGAGGGGGGCTGGGCACCCCCCTTCCAAGGGAACCCTGCCAGGCTCCTTGGCAGTGACGCAGCCCAAGAGCAGGCGGCACAGGCCACCCGGAGAGGGTAAAAATTGTCTGCCAAACTGTCCTCTTGGCAGGCACTGTGGTCTCTTAGAGTGGCAGGCAGGCGGCACCGAGAGGGCATCTCTCCCACCCGGCACCGCTCTCGGAAAGGTGAGGTGGGCGATGTGATGCCCTGCCTTCCTGGCTTGTGTCTCAGCTAGAGATGGAACTTTGCTGGAAATGAGACAGACCTGGCAGGCTGGGGAAACAGGAAACGCCTTGCGCATCACCTGGCCCATAAGGGAGGAGAAATGCGGTAGTCCAAATAAAAGGCCTTTCGTTCCATTCAGACAACAATGACGGAAGCAGCCCCTGCCAGAGAAGGAGCAGCCAGTGGGTGCCACCAAGCCAGGCTGCAAGCTTCAGGCACACTTACCTGGGAGTAAGCCCCACGGACTATAGTTTTGCCAGTTGTAATAACTGTTTAAAAGCTCTTTGGGGGAAAAAAATTGTTTGAAAAAACAAAACTGAAAGTAGAAGGTGTCAATGACAAGGAGTAAACAAAGGGAAGTTTCAAAGCGAAGCCTCTGGACAGAAAAACAGTCTGCTTTTCATCTTGGAAAGGGTCCTTCCTTCTGTCCGTCCGTCCGTCCGTCCTTCCACATGGTTTGGAATGAGGGCGGGGCGGGGATTGGATTGAGCAGCAGAGGAAGTATGGAAGAGTGGGCTAGAAGTGGGCTAGAAGAGCATTGGGGATGCCACTGTTCTCTCCGGCACGATTCCTCATCTGCTCTGCCCCCCTATTCCATTCTGGATCCAGAAAGTGAGTGGGGGAGCAGTCGCTGGCACCTTGCAGGAAAGGGGATGCAACCAGTGATGTCATTCAGGGGGAACGTGTTGCAGTTTCATACCACACACTCCTGAACTGGCTGAAACTGGCATTCCGTCTCTTCGTCTTCAAATCAGATAGAGCACCTGTGTGTCCTTGGGTGCTCAGCTTCCCAGCTTGTTAGTGCAATCTGCTACACAGTAGCTGCACTAACTTCAGATAGTGTAACATAAGCAAGCAATGTTTCACACGGGAAATGCTAGCTAGCAGTCACCCACTCTCTCATGAGATCATGATGTTCAAAGGGGCACCCCATTGGCTAACTTGGGGCACAAGGGTCTCCAGGTATCCACCTACCAGATATACTCTAGCTGCACCCTTTGTTCTTCTGTCTGTACCATGTGTGCGCACTGAGACTGAGAATGTAACAACATGCGTTGAAAAGCCGCTTGTACGCGGCAAGCCTTCGCCGGCTTTCGCTGACCGGCAAACAGAACTTCTCGCTTTCTTGCTATCGCTACTGTAACCAATAAAAGCCTTTGTTATTGAACTGTAGCAATCGCTTCCTTCCTTCGCTCCGCTCGCGCGAGGCAAGCGCTGAATGGGTCCACAAGCCCCCAACTCTGCTACAAACAATTCAAACAAACAACAGGTTATGGGGTTCCATAACTTCAACAGGTTATGGAAGATTCAGCCGTAATCCTGCAGGGGTTTGCTACGGACCCGATCCGCGGAGCAGAGAATGAATTGTGAATGCGGCTGCACCCCTACACTCGCGGACATACTAACAGATGTCTGATGAGGAAGGAGCAACCGGTGGAGTCAAGGAAGAAGACCTCGGAGACGGAGCGGGGGCAGAGGACGTTGGCGACCCAGGAGAACCCGAGCAATCCGGGGAAAGCGAAGAGGGCGAATCGGAAGACGACGATCTCGGACCTCTCTTACCCCCGCCAGGGGGGGTTCCCGACGGCCAAGCACCTGCCCCGCCGCCGCCGCCTCTCGTCCCAGGACAAGGTCCTTTCTTCCCTCTGATACCCCCTCAAGTTCCACCGTTGCAGCCCGCTGCGCCCGGAGTCGGGATGGCGCAGCAACCTCCCGCCGCCCCGACGGCGCCTTTCATTGCTATTCCGCTTCTCAACGACAGCAACTATGTGCAATGGGCACACAAGATGCGGTTGCTGCTGGAAAAAGACGACCTTTGGCAGCGCACTCAAGCGCTCCCCGCGAACCCTGCAGAAGAAGCAGCTGACAGGAAGGCGAAGGCGACCATTGGTCTTGCAATCTCTGAGGATCTCTTAGTTTATGTTCAAGACCTTAGACATGCTATGGACTATTGGACCACGTTAAGGGAGCTGTTTGCACGCGCATCCCTAACCTCCAGCATGGTTCTGACACGCAAATTGTGGAGAGCGCGTCTTGAACCGGGAGGGGACTTACGTGTCCACCTAAGAGCGATGCAGCAAAACCTCAAAGACCTTGAGGCAATTGGGGAACGTGTGGAGGAAAGGCTCAAAGTTTTTGCAATCCTCAATTCCCTGGATGAAACGTGGGACATGTTCACCCTAACTTTGGAATCTATCCCTGCAGCACAGCTGACTGTCACCCTGGTCATCGCACGGCTTCTCGAGGAAGCGGACAAAAGGGCAGACAACAAAAGGGAGCGAGAATTCCGAAAGGGGAAAAACAACATTCCTGGGAAAAAGCAGCAGCAGCAGCCCAAGAATGAGTCCCAGGCGCAAGTGTGCGCCAGTGCAAGACAGTGCTATGTATGCGGATCAAATCAACATCTCGCATACCAGTGTGCCAAGAAGAAAGGAGGCTCTAAAAAGAAGAAAAAGCCCCAAGGTGAGCAGGGCACAGGGCAAGGAAAGCCCCATGCACAGCATCCCAAAGCGAGTATCGCTTTCGTGGGTTCAACGGAAGGTAGGCGCACGCGAGGATCCTGGTTGTTGGACTCGGGAGCAAGCCACCATATCGTGACATCCGCTGACTTACTCACGAGTAGGTGCGAGACAGATCGTGAAACTGTCGCACTCGCAAATGGAACAACAGCGCCAGTAAAATGCGCTGGAGAGGTTTTCCTGCCACAACTGCAGGCTACCTTAAAGAATGTGCTGTGTGTGCCAACAATGTCTAGAAATCTGCTTAGCCTTGGCACCCTCCAAGAAGATGGATTTAAAGTGACTTTCCAAGACGACGTCTGCACACTTGAGAGGGGGAATCTTTGTGTGACTGTCCCCCGGGTGTATCGGCTCTTCGTGCTTGGAGCGAAGACTACAGGCAATCAACAGGCAACTGTGTGCTTCAATCAACCAAAGCACCGTTTCTGCGGGCATTTGTGGCATCTGCGACTAGGACATCTGAATCATGACTATGTGAGGAAGACAGCTGAACTTGTGCACGGAATGGATTTAAAAGATTGCGATGCTTTTGTGGACTGTGAAGTGTGCAAACTCACTAAATCGCATCGCGCATCCATCCCGAAGTTCAGCCACCGCCAGACCCAGACCCCCTTGCAACTGGTGCATATGGACTTAATTGGCCCTGTGAAGAAGACAGCAGGGGGGGCACAATACGTTCTGACACTCGTGGACGATGCGACGAGGTATAGTTTTGCATTTTTGATGCGCCAGAAGTCTGAGGCTTTTAATAAAATTCGCAATTGGGTCAGGTGGGCGGAAAGGCGGTTTGGGCATCGCCTGGTGGCGATCCAAACCGACCGGGGAGGTGAATTTCTGAGCAGGGAGATGTCTCAATGGTTGGAAAGGGAGGGCATCACCCACCGCCTCACCGCCCCCCGCACCCCAGAGCACAATGGGGTTGCGGAGAGGAAAAACGGTGAGCTTCAGAGCATGGTGAGAGCGCTGATGGAGCAGTCAAAGCTACCCAAAGGGTTGTGGGGGGAGGCAATGAAATATTCTGTGTTTATTTCAAATAGAGTGTACCACCGTTCAATTGACGGGGTCCCCTACACCAAGCTATTCGGCAAACCACCCAATCTTGCATTTCTAAAGACGTTTGGATCACACGCCTTTGTACATGCAGATCGGGAAACACGCAGAAAAGATGATCCGCGTGCCAGGCGGTTGCAGTTTATTGGGTTTGAACCGAATTGCAAAGCACTCAAATTCCTCAATCCTGACCACAAAACTGTCACAATATCCAACTCTTATGATTTCTCTGAGCAAGGTTTGCTGCCAGATCATGCTGACAGAACAATCAGCATCCCCACACAAGCTGCAGAAAGTGGGGGGGAGGCAAGATTAGAAAGCGTTCCCGATCAACCAGCATCACCTCAGCTCCAGCCATCTCCTTCCACACCAGCACGCCCTGACAGGCTGCTGGAAGAGGGGGGGGGGGCACTCCGGGATTAGACACAAGCACGTCTTCAGAGGAAGCCACACCGGAACAAACTGTTCCGACCAGACGCATCCTTCCTCCAAGGGCTTTGCGTGGGGTCCCACCCCAAAGATTAACCTACCAGGTAGAGGTGAGAAAGGTACCTCAAACTTACCAAGATGTATTGGAGTTACCCCAAACCCAGAAGGAAGAATGGATGCAAGCTATTCGGACTGAATTAAGGGCAATGCACGACTTAAAGGTTTTTGAGCCAGCAACATTACCAGCTGGAAAACATGCAATTGATTCCAGATGGGTGTTTGTTCTCAAGGATAGGGAAGGTGCTGAGCCATTAAAGAAAGCCCGTTTAGTGATCCGTGGCTGTAAACAAATTCCAGGTGTAGATTTTGAGGAAATCTATTCACCAACACTTGCAGCCACAACGCTACGCGCCGCGCTTGCCGTAGCAGCCAGCAAAGGTTTTCAGGTTCACCATTTTGATGTGGGAACAGCTTATTTGCACGCAGACCTGCAGGAAGAGGTATATATCACAATACCCCCAGGGGTGCAAAGCGATTACTCACATTTTCGCCTTAGAAAAGCTGTTTACGGGTTACGACAAAGTGGAAGAAGCTGGCACTTATGTCTTAAAGAGCAGCTGCAAAAATTAGGGTTCACACCCTCCACAGCTAATCCATGCCTTTTCAGAAAGGGAAAAGGGAAGGAGTTGTGTGTTCTTTTGTGTTATGTTGATGATTTGCTGGTCCTTGCAAAATCCAAACAACAGATCAATCAGATCACACTCCAACTTCAAAAGGCATTCACACTTAAATGTCTTGGTCCTGTCAACCAATACCTAGGGGTGGAGATCGAACGCACAGCTGATAGTGCCGGGTTTCTCCTCAGTCAGGAGAAAAAGATCTACGATCTACTCCAAATCTGGGGCATGCAAGACTGCAAGGCTGTTTCATCTCCAATGGTGATGGGGAGAGGGGAAAAAGCAGAGGAGTCTGCACCATTTCCAAACCAGAACATGTTCCTTTCACTGTTGGGTTCACTCACACATCTTGCGTGCTGGACTCGCCCAGACATTAGTGTTGCAGTCAATCACCTGAGCAGAAAAGCTGCAAATCCCACTCAGGCAGATTGGATAGCCTTGAAACGCATTCTCAGGTACTTGAAAGGTACAAGTAACCACAAGTACCACATCACCCCAAAAGGAGCACTGCAATTGGACGTTTTTGCTGACAGTGACTTTGGGGGGGATGACACAAGGAAATCTACCACAGGCTATGCCATACGCCTTGGGGATTGCGTGATAGATTGGGGTTCACACAAGCAGAAGACTGTAGCGTGTTCCACTCTAGAGAGTGAGTACACAGCCCTAAGTCATGTGACCAACTACCTACACATGCTCAGGCAATTGATGTTGGATTTGGATGCTCCACAAACAAATCCAATCCAGATCTGGATGGACAACCAGTCCGCAATCCAGATTGCTAAGTCAGAACGAATCCGGATGCACTCCAAGCATGTTGACATAAAGCATAAACATGTCAGAGAGGCAGTCCAAAACAGGGACATTGACGTGCTTTACTGTCCATCGCAGGAGAACATCGCGGATATCCTGACCAAAGCACTTTCTGCGCCACAATTCAAACAGGCAGTTCAAATGTTAGGTTTGGCGCCAAAAGATGACTTCCGAGACGTAATGGGGGGGTGTTGCAGTTTCATACCACACACTCCTGAACTGGCTGAAACTGGCATTCCGTCTCTTCGTCTTCAAATCAGATAGAGCACCTGTGTGTCCTTGGGTGCTCAGCTTCCCAGCTTGTTAGTGCAATCTGCTACACAGTAGCTGCACTAACTTCAGATAGTGTAACATAAGCAAGCAATGTTTCACACGGGAAATGCTAGCTAGCAGTCACCCACTCTCTCATGAGATCATGATGTTCAAAGGGGCACCCCATTGGCTAACTTGGGGCACAAGGGTCTCCAGGTATCCACCTACCAGATATACTCTAGCTGCACCCTTTGTTCTTCTGTCTGTACCATGTGTGCGCACTGAGACTGAGAATGTAACAACATGCGTTGAAAAGCCGCTTGTACGCGGCAAGCCTTCGCCGGCTTTCGCTGACCGGCAAACAGAACTTCTCGCTTTCTTGCTATCGCTACTGTAACCAATAAAAGCCTTTGTTATTGAACTGTAGCGATCGCTTCCTTCCTTCGCTCCGCTCGCGCGAGGCAAGCGCTGAATGGGTCCACAAGCCCCCAACTCTGCTACAAACAATTCAAACAAACAACAGAACGGACCAGAACGGGCGTTCCGGATCCTAACGGGCTCCGTGGCTGGTTCCGGGTTCCCGACAAGTGCCAATCAAAAGTGAGTTCCTGTTCCTAAATCATTTGAATGACACCACTGGATGCAACCTTTAGTGTGGGGAGGCATTGTGCAAAGGGGGGGGCTGCGTTCATTGTGCCTCCTCTGGTGCCAGAGGTCTTGGACCGGGGCCAGGCCCTCACCCCCCCCTCCAGTGCCACTTGTGCAGAGGCTGTCCTTCTGAGATGTCGGTTTTGGAGTGGCCACGGTAGAATTCAGGGTGGCCAGCAGAATGGACCATCCCCAAACCTAGAGCTCTAGAAGATCCAGCTCCCGAGTAAAGTGTGTTTCCCGGAGCAGCAAGGGGTCGGCTGCAAACCACCCGGCCCGTTCCCCACCTCACCCGAGGGCGGCTGCACCCCCTCCCTCCGTCCCCTCAATTAACACATTGTAACAGGAAGGCTCCTCCCCGCTCCTTGGCTTTGAAGTCAGTGCTGGCCTGACCCGGAGGTTCACTCCCCTTTAAAAAAGACCCACACCCACACACACACTCCTTGGAGGCCCAAGTGGGATTTGTGCTCCTCCTATGAATAATATGCCAACTGTTCCCCACCTGCCGGCGTCCTCTCCATAGCGGAGCCCCCAGCTGGTGCCGGAATGACTCAGTTGTGATAAATAGCCACAAAAAAGGCCCTGGGGATGGAGTGGGCTGCGATTCTGCACGTCACGAGGGCTGGCCGGGGCCCGGCCCGTGGCTGATCAGAGGCAGTCGCATCAAGGCACACGCGCGCTCGCTCTCTCCCGGGGATCCCGGCAGCGTTTGCTAGGTAAGACCCCTGACGGAGCCCACCTGGAGCCCCCTTCCAGCTTTGCATGTTGACTCCATCGGGAATCTGTGCTGATTGTCAGTCCTGTTCTAGAATCCGTTTCTGCGTCATCCCATCCACGGATCTCCAGCAGGGCAGTGGCGTCTCTACAGGGAGGGCAGAGCTCTAAGTGTTGCAAGGAGCCTTACCCTGTCATGTAAATCCCTCCTCTCCCTTGCTGCTGCAGCCAGTAAGCAACGCCAAGATGTTGCTGTTCCCTGTGAGGATTGGCTAGAACAGCGCAGGAGAGGAGTGATTTCCACTGCAAGGTAAGGCTTCTTGCAACACTTAGAGCTCTGCCCTCCCTTAGATCTGCCTCTGCAGCAGGGCAGAAATGTGGCAGGTGGAGCTTTCCTTCTCCATCACTAGAGTTCTCCGTCAGGCAAACCACTTCACCTAATTTCTGCCTGCCAGGCTGTGGCAAAAATGGCCCAGGTACAGGTGAATTCAAAAGCTGGACAATCTTGAGGTTTTGCTTCACCCAAATGCTGTTTTTGTTTTGTTTTTCAACTTTAAAAAAATGTTGGAACGCCCCATTCAGGAAGGCAGGGGAGGGGATGGAAAGTGAAGGGGATTCTGTGTTACAAAAGGAAACACTGTGTGTGGGTGGCTGACAGTAGTCTCTCTCTCTCTCTCTCTCTCTCTCTCTCTCTCTGTGTGTGTGTGTGTGTGTGTGTGTGTGTGTGAAATTGCTTTGTAAGTGGCTTTCAGGTGGACTGCTGTGCATATATGCATGAAGACAGACACCACCTTTGTAGGATGTTGGCGCTGTGTGTGGAGCTCTCCCCCAGACTCAGTCAGAATCCTTTTTTTTCCAGAGTGATCCCCCCCACAAAAAACCCCTTTTCTGCAAGTTTGCAGCAAAGCTCAGAATGATACCAATTGTCTAACACGTGTGATGTCCTAAGATATCTGGGGGAGACACAACCAGGGAAACTGCCTGGCAATCAACTCTCCCCTGGTCCAGATTGCCCCTCCCTGCCTCAGAGGTGCCAGGAACACTCCCGCGAAAGAGGAGAGGCTGCATTTGCAGGTCTTGTGCATCATGATCTATGCAGTCCTAAGTGAGGCCAGGATCCCCAATGGGAGTGCCATCCTGAGGCCAGTGGAAGAGACGGATGCTGCTCTCCCTTCCCTGCTATTTCGGAAGATGGTCAATTTGTGACTGCAGGGAGGGCCACCCCCTCCAGGAGACCAACGTAGTGTAGTGTGTGTGTCCCCCGCCTCTGTTCTCTGCCCCCCTGGATTTGAAAAGAAGAGGGGAAAGGAGTGGAAGAGGCAGAGGATGGAGGGTGGAGGAGCCAGGGTGGCTTGGTGGCTCCGGAGCTGGACTCGGACCTGGAGGATCCGGGTTCAAATCCCTGCTCAGCCATGAAGGTTCCTGGGTGACCCTGGGCCAGCCACTCTCTCTCAGCCTCGCCTACTTCACAGGGTTGTTGTGAGGACAAAAGGAGGGAAGAAACCATGTGCACCACCTTGAGCTCCTTGGCCTTTCCTGCAAGGAGATGTCTGGGCTAGCCCCCTTCGTCTGCCTAGAACACTTTTCTACCTGCCTCTGTGCCGGTGAGAGTGGCGAACCGGGTTGGGCAAAGGGGGCGAATTCCCTGGGTGCTGAGCTGGGGGTGGCACGATGCACCCCCACTCATTCCTCCGTGTATCAGAGGGGTGGAGTGCTGGGAAGCCACTTGGCTTCAGAGGCGGACCTACAGGGAGGGCAGAGCTCTAAGTGTTGCAAGGAGCCTTACCTTGTCATGTAAATCCCTCCTCTCCCTTGCTGCTGTAGCCAGTAAGCAACGCCAAGATGTTGCTGTTCCCTGTGAGGATTGGCTAAAACGGTGCAGGAGAGGAGTGATTTCCACCGCAAGGTAAGGCTCCTTGCAAAACTTAGAGCTTTGCCCTCCCTTAGATCTGCCTCTGCTTGGCTTTGCTGTGCTCCGTTGCTCGCTGTGGAGCCGGAGGGCTAAGATGCCAAGTGGCTTCCCAGCGCTCCACCCCTCCCACCCCACGGAGGCTGATGCTGCAAGGCTGCAGTGGCGCGACATTCCTCCGACCAGTGGACGGACAGGCATCAGGGCGGGGGGTGCTGGAGAACAGGTGGGGTGGGGGAAGCAGTCTGCGGGGGATGCCCCTGGGTGTGGCCTCCCCCCAGGAAGGGAGGCATAGAAATGTGAACCGTAAAATGCAGCTCTGATGTTCATGGTGACTAAGTGCTACTTCTGAGTTCAGAGACCCCCTGAAGACAGGGTGCCGAGCAGCGGGGGGGGGGGAGAGGGGAATGCCTTCCTCTCCAGGGAGTCAATGAAGCCATGGGCATCCTCCAGGAAGTCAAGCCTGATTGCTCCCTGGAAGGACAAATCCTGAAGCTGAAGCTCCAATACTTTGGCCACCTCATGAGAAGAGACGACTCTTTAGGAAAGACCCTCATGCTGGGAAAGATTGTGTGGGGTGTGGGGCTTCCTTGTGCCAGCGGGGTGGCTGATTCTACATTCTGTGGGTGCTGAGTCGGAGTTGGCTCTCCCTGTGTGCTCCTCGTCCGCTCCGTTCCCCTCTTCTTGCTCAGGTTATACTTTTCAGTTTAAAAGGGGGGGTGATTTGGGGTTCCTCTGCTTGCTGCGAAACAGGCAGGAGAATCCTGAGGTTGCTCTTGGTGCATGCGAGAAGCCGGGCTACGGTTCAGACCCCTTGAAGCACCTGCTTAGATCGCAGTTGTTGGCTGCAGTGAGATGCCGAAAATGCTTCACTGTGAGCTGGAGCGTTCTTGATGTGGGCATTGTGAACAGAGGCGGATCTACAGGGAGGGCAAAGCTCTAAGTTTTGCAAGGAGCCTTCCCCTGTCATGTAAATCCCGCCTCTCCCCTGCTGCTGTAGCCAGTAAGCAATGCCAAGGTGTTGCTTTTCCCTGTGAGGATTGGCTAAAACGGTGCAGGGGAGGAGAGATTTCCACTGCAAGGTAAGGCTTCTTGCAAGACTTAGAGCTCTGCCCTCCCTTAGATCTGCCTCTGATTGTGAATGTGCTGCTCCAAGATCTCCAGGAACAAGGACTCCTCCCCTCGCTTTGTCTTCTGAGAGCTGCTTGCTTGGGATTGGCTCTCGTCTTCTCAGGCCCTGTGGGGTGGAGAGAGGTGGGGTGGCTCCGTGGCAGATTGGGCAGGGGGAGAAGGGGAGGGGAGGGCCCGTCTGGCTGCAAGTGCCGCCTCCGCTCAGCTGTGTGTCTGGCTTGGCAGCAGTGCCGAGTTCAAAACAGGTGAACGGTGGCTCAGGAGCCGGGGCGGCCGGCGGTTTGGCACACGGGCGCCCTGCGCTAAGCCCCAGCAGCTGTGGGTTGGAGCCAGGCACGGCGTCTGGTTGGAGCCAGGCAAAGTGTGGCGGGCCTGGGAAGTGCCTCTTGGCAGCTGTGCTGTGCTGCTCCTCGCAGAGCGCGCCTCCACCCCCACCCGCCCCAGCATCAAAAGAGGGTGCTGAGGGTGAGGCTGGGAGGAGAGAGATCCGCTCCCTGAAATGCACCCCGACCGAATCATCCTGGTTGAGGATCAACATCATGCGTGTGTGTGTGTGTGTGTGTGTGTGTGTGGGGATTGTGGGATAGTCTAGTTCAGCCAATCATGGCTGCTGCAAGAAACATGCCTTAAAAACACAAGACCCTCCGCAGAGCCCTGCTGGGTCTGGCCAAGGACCCACCTAGTCCAGCTTCCTGGATCTCACAGCGGCCCAGCAGATGCCTCCAGGAGCACTCTAGACAGCAAGAGACCTGCTTCCTGTTGCCACTCCCTTGACCCTGGCATTTTGGGGACGCCTACTTTTAAAACCAGGAGGTTACACATACCCTTCATGGTTTGCAACCTGTGATGAACTTTTCATCCATAAATCCTCTTTTGAAGTTACCTAGGCCAGGCGCCATCACCACTTCCTGTGGCAAGGAGTTCCGCAGACTAATTACCTGCTGGGTAAAAGCATATTTTCTTTTGTCTGTTCTCTCTCGACACTCAATGTTAGTGGCTGTCCCCCGGCTGTAGTGCTGTGTAAGAGGGAAACAGGCATCTCTCTCTCCACTCTCTCCATTCCCTACATAATTTTGTACGTTTCAATCATGTCCCCCCTCAGGCTCCTTCTTTTTAGACTGCGGAGCCCCCAACGTTGTAATCTTTCCTTCCTTTGGCCGCCCTCGGCACACTCCGGTCCTCGTCTGTCTGTGTCTGTCCAGCCTTACAGCTTGCGTCTTCTGTCTCCTGGCTGCCCTGCATTTTCTGTCCAGCCAGGTCCTTGAATCCGTTCACCTCCGCAGACGATCTGGTCTGCCCCTCCAGAGCTGCCGCCTCTCATTCCTTCCCTCTCCACTCACCCGACCTTTCCACTTCGGAAGTGTCTGGACCCCCCCCCCCCCATCTAGCCACAGGGCCCCTGACCCAAGTCACGTTGTCTGTCCCTCTAGCCCAGCGATTTCCAAGTGGTGCGCAGTGAAAGGTCGGACGGGGTCCCCGGGGGTTTGGGAGCACAGCGATTGAAAATGGCTGAAAAACGCGTCCAGACTCTGCAGCTCTGTCTCTAGGGCCACTGTCTGCAGAGCCGGCGGAGGAAGAGGGAGGGACAATTTGACAGTCGCTCTGGAAACAGAGCTACAGAACCGGGGAGAGCCTCCTGGAAGTGGCATCGCAAGAGATGAAGCCCAGAGAGCGGTCAGGGTGCCCTCTGGAAAACAAAAGGTTGCAACTTGCTGACCTGACCCTCCCCCAGCCACAACATGGATTGTGCCCATCATCACCCACAGGCCAGTATCCTTCCCTTTCTGTCTGCCCCCCTCTTTGCTCCCCACCACTTGTTTCATTTCTGGCTGAGCCTTTGGAGTGCTAGTTTGGCCAAACAACCTTCTTTCTTCAGATTTCTATCACTGGTTCTCAGCTGGGCAGGGATTGTGCCCAAGACTGACCGGCCTTGGGGGGGGGGCTATTGTTGGGATCCCCCCTTTCATTGCTGTCTCCTGTTTTTCAAGGATTGGCAGAACTGTGACTTCCCCAGACCTCTTCTCTGAACTCTCTGCCAGGAGCGGACCTAGTCAAAATGGCGCCCGGGGCACCCAATAGAAGTGCGCCCCCACGGGAGCCCAGGTCTACCCACCAGAAGCAGCCACGGGCAGACCTGGGCTACATGGAGCCCAGATCTACCCGCGCAATGTTGCGGGGGCCACTGGCACCCCCCTAGATAGCCCCAAGATGGCGCCCAGGGCTCGTGCCTCCCCTGCCCCCCCCCAGATCTGCCACTGCTCTCTGCTCCCCAGGTGAGCCTTCCTTGACAGACCCCACTGACTCTCCTCCTCCTCCTCCTTCTCTTCCAGGGGTCTTGGGATGAACAACTCCACCCTTGGGGGGCTGGCAGGCGGGCAGTGCCTGCCCCGCGACCCCATGCAGTCCATCCTGGTGCCGGCCACCTACTGCCTGGTGCTGTGCGTGGGGCTGCCGGGCAACGTGGCCGCCTTGCTGGTCTTCCTGCAGAGCGGCCGGGTGCGGAAGGCCATCCGCATCTACCTCCTCAACCTGACGCTGGCCGACATCGTCTTCAACCTCACCCTGCCCTTCTGGATCCCCTACTACCTGGCCGGGGGCGACTGGGCGCTCCCGGAGGCCGCCTGCCGCCTGGCGGGCGCCACCTACTACCTGGCCACCTACAGCGCCATGGCCTTCATGACGCTCATCAGCCTGAACCGCTACTGCACCGTGGCCAAGCTGGAGCTGGCGCTGAACCGGCCCGGAGGGGCTCTCGTGGGCTGCGCCGTGGCCTGGCTGCTCTGCGTGGCCTGCGCCGTCCCCTCCTTGCTCGCCCAGCAGACCCACCACCAGGCCGGCGTGCTCAGCACCAAGTGCTTCGAGCAGCACTCGGGGCGGAGGAGCTACGCCTACGCCATGGTGGCCCTGTTCGCCGCCTCCTTCCTGGTGGTCTTGGGGGCCTACCTGTCCATCATGCGCTCCCTCTCCGCCGCGGCTGGGGCCTGCCAAGGGGGCCACTGGCGACGGGCCCGGGCCATGGTCTTGGGCATGCTGCTGGTGTTTGTGGTCTGCGTAGCCCCCTACCACCTCTCCTTGGTGCCCTGGGTGGCTGAGCGGACGTCCCACCCGCCGTGCAGCGCCCCCACCTTCCTGGACCACCTCCACATGCTGAGCACGGCCCTGCTCAGCCTCAACAGCTGCATCGACCCCCTCATCTATTGCTTCTCCATCAAGCGCTTCCGGGCCGACTTGTGGACGATGGCCCGGTCGGTTGCCCGCTGCCTCCCTCTCCCCTCGCCTCCAGCACCACCGCCTTTGCCCCCGCCACCGGAGAACCGAGTTCCACTCAACATCAGGTCTTCCTCCTTAACCTCTTCCTAAATGGGGAGAATTGTGGCCTCCATCCCACCTCCACCAGATGCAGCTATCTTGGCCCTCTGCATCACCTTCTGGACTCCGGACATTTCACGAGAAGACCTGTTATGGGCAGGTAGATTGGCAGCTGCCCCTGCTCACCATGGGATTCAAGAAGGAAGAGGGGTAGGAAGAGGAAGTATGGGGAGGAGGAGAGTGGTGGGCTAGAGTGTCAGCGTCCCCTCTTCCCTTTTCAATTCCAGGGGGCAGGGACGAAGGTGGCAGGGGCTGGCACATGCTGGCTGAGCAGGAGTCTGGTCTGGAGGGTAAGCTGTGCCTTAGGGTAAGCTGAGGGTAAGCTGTGTCTGGAGGGACAGCTGCCAAGGATGAACAACACCTACAGATTTGTGGCTGCTCCTTCTGAAAGCTCCGATGGCATCTGTTGGCAAAGGAATGATGACCAAACAGGAAGGAGATCATCTGGAAGAGTTCTATGAGTTTCTCATAACAACATTAATTGTAAAAACTCCATTTGTCAAAATTGGCCTCTGGTGTCGGCCTTCCTCTGTGAGCTGCCTTGGGTCTGCCTAAGACTCTCACTCACGGTGAGAAAGGCAGGGTAAAAGTACTGAACAATGAGGACAGGGGGCATTTGGTGTGGCAAGAACTGCTGGGGGGGGCGCATTTGGCACCCTTCAGTTGCTGGGAGGTGTTGGGTTTGCAATCAGAGCCCTCTCCTTGCCCACTGGCCTCATGAAACGCTTCTGTTGAAATGTGCACGGTGGGCACAGATTGGTGACATTTGTGATGGGGGATGGGGACGGCAGCTCAGTCAATGGGCCACGACTGCCTGGGAGCCAAAGCAACAATTGCAAGCAGTGCAGAAACCGTGCTGGGGAGCAGCCTTTGCAGGCCCCACTGTGGCTGCTCTCGACCAATCGGCAATTCGTTTTCCCGGAGGGGGGCTTTGAAAAGGGCCAGGGACATGCGGGGAGCTGCCTTGCGCAGGAGCCTGCCGAACAGTCCGTCCAGGCCAGGAGTGCCAAACCCATTTCCTGGAGTGGGCTGAAGAACATTCTTAGTGCCTGCCGAGGCCCAGAAGTGGCATCCTTAAGCAGGAAGTGATGTCACTACGCAGCTGATGGCCAGAAAGCAGCACTTTGTTCTCACACAGAAACTTGGTACCTGCAAATGACCAAAGAAATGTGCAAATTTAGACAATATCTTCAAGTTCTGGGAGAGCCCAGTAGTGCTATCCAGCTGGTACGCTGAGCCGGACTTACGTTTGATTGGCAGTCCGCCTGTTGCGTCACACTGCATTCCGCCGCATTTCCACCCGCCAGGGTGGGCGGGAACGCGGCGGAACGCGGCGTGACACAACGGGCGGACTGCCAATCAAATGTAAGTCCCACCCAGCCGGGGTGGGCGGGAAAGCAGTGGAACGCGGCATGACGCAACGGGCAGACTGCCGATCAAACGTAAGTCCCGCCCAGCGTACCGGCTGGATAGCACTACTGGGAGAGCCCAATTGTCACGCAGGCCGCCCTTCAGCAGCATCCCTTCTGCTGAGGCCTCACTTTGCAGCTGAGCACCTCAGAGCTGCTCTGCATCGTAACTCCTCAGCAGAAGTGGTGCTGCTGAAAGGGCAGCCCGCGTGACAGTTGGGCTCTCCAAGCCACTTGACAGCATCTCCTTCTCTCTCTCTCTCCTCTTGGTCCGTAGCACTTCTCGTGAGGCTGTCTATCTCCTGTCTATCCCTCCCAGCACCAAAGCAAAGGTGTCAAACTCGTTTCCTATAGTGGGCCAAGTAGTATTCATGGGTTGGAAGTGGCATCCTTAAGCAGGAAGTGATGTCACTAGGCAGGTGATGGCCAGGAATAAGCACTTTGTTCTCAGTTAGGAACTCGTTAGCTGCAAATGACAGAAGAGAAAATGTGCAAATCCTGATCGTATTTTCAAGACGGAAGAGTCCAGATATTATGGGGCAGGGCTGGCTCCAGGAGTGGCGGGGCTCAATGTGGGGCATTCCCATGGGGGGCCGGGGGAGCCCCCCCCAAGAAAGGTGCTTGTGGTGCCATGTGCAGCACCTGGAGATGGTGGTGACATGATGACGTCACCGCCAACTGCTTCCAGCATTTTGGGCATTTCAGAGGCAGGGGCGGGAGGGGGGGGCAAAAGCTGCCCTGCTCACCTCACTGACTTACAGCCCATAGAGATCCAGGCTGCAGCAGCCGGCAATATGCTCACTGCGCTGGTGCGGGGGCCCCCAAAGTGCGGGGCCCAATGTGATGACATTGGTCGCATTGGCTCAAGGCTGGGTCTGCTATGGGCTCTGCCCAGTGGTGTCATTCAAATGATTTAGGAACAGGAACTCACTTTTGATTGGCACTTGTCGGGAACCCGGAACCAGCCACGGAGCCCGTTAGGATCCGGAACGCCCGTTCTGGCCCGTTCCCCCTGAATGACATCACTGGCTCTGCCCTTTCAGCAGCACAGCTCAGCAGATGATGGTGGCGATGGGAGACCCTGAGGGCTGAATACAGAGCGCCCAAGGGCCGCTTCTGGTCCCCAAGCCTCATGCTTGACACCCCAGACTAGACTTTGGTGTGGGCTCAGTGGTGCCAGCCAGCCTTTCTCAAGCCCACTGCAGGGTCCCCTTTTCTTGCGGAGAAGAACACACAAACACACAAAAACCAGACATGAGATTTCAAAGGTTGACTGGGCCCTTGGCTTGCCTGCCAAGCAGTGCTCAAGGCCCAGAGTAATCAAAGAGTATTTTTTTAATAATAATAATAATAATAGTAATAATAATTAATAATAATCAGTATTATTTTTTTTCCATGACGGCTAAATTCGTTACAATAAAAATGGAGCCACAGGGCACAGTCACTGTACAGGAGTTTCTCGGGGGGGGGGGGCTTCCGCCTCCAGGCACAGTTGCTAAAAACTAAGGTGTGGACGGCGGCTGAGAGCCCGGGAGGAGATGCCCCCTCTCGGCTCCCTGGCGTGGCACTGAGAAAACAGCCCAGACACCAAGCAGAGGGGTGGCGGGATGTGGGGGGAGTCACAGTCCCTTCGTGTCTGTAGCGCTGGATGTATCTCCACCAGATCCACTGATTTTCAACCAGGAGCTAAGACAGGAGGTTGTGACTGAGATTCCTTCCAGCGGCAGGACTGACTTGACCCAGAGAGCCTGCTGGGGCGTCCCTCTGAATGAACCCCCACCCCGGGAACGAGGGTGCGCTTCTCAGTCATTTCTCTGGAGCATGTGCAAAGGACTTCCTGAAGGGGTTGGTCCTGGGATAGCAAAGGGTGTTGGGGATTTTTCTCTTTAAAAAAATGATCGGAGAGCTTCCATGGCGGTAGAGGAGAAAAGAATTTCCGAAAGAGCCTGGAGTGATCTGGGCAGCAAGGTGCGTGTCCAGCGATGCGTGGGGAGGGGAGCTGAGCAAGAAGGGCATTTGGGGAGGCTGAGCTGGTTCCCAGCATGGCTGGTTTTAGAACAACAATTGCACAGCACTTGCAGGGAAAGTGGGGAAGTTCACCTCTGGGTCAGGACCCGAATTTTGGTAGGTTGTGAAACTGACAAGGCAGATTAGGCTCTGTGCATCAAGGGTTAAACAGCCTGCTACCTGAGGGGTGGGGTGGGGGGGCCAGTTGAGTCTGAGCTCTAAGTTTTGCAAGCTCTAAGCAGTGCTTCCCCCAGTGGCATCTCTACAGGGAGGGCAGAGCTCTAAGTTTTGCAAGGAGCCTTACTCTGTCATGTAAATCCCGCCTCTCCCTTGCCGCTGTAGCCAGTAAGCAACGCCAAGATGTTGCTGTTCCCTGCAGTGGCGTTTCTACAGGGAGGGCAAAGCTCTAAGTTTTGCAAGAAGCCTCACCTTGCAGTGGAAAACACTCCTCTCCTGCACCGTTTTAGCTAATCCTCACAGTACAGGGAAAAGCAACATCTTGGCGTTGCTTACTGGCTACAGCAGCAAGGGAGAGGAGGGATTTACACGACAGGGGAAGGCTTCTTGCAAAACTTAGAGCTTTGCCATCCCTGTAGAAACACCTCTGGTTCCCTGTGAGGATTGGCTAAAACGGTGCAGGAGAGGAGTGATTTCCACCGCAAGGTAAGGCTCCTTGCAAAACGTAGAGCTCTGCCCTCCCTGTAGAGACGCCACTGGGGGAAGCACTGCTTCCCATTATAGCCACAGTGACTGGTAAAGTGAACATCCTTATTAGGTGGATCCTCAGGCTATTCCCACATGGATCCCCGTGGGGCTTGTTCTCAAGAAATTGGGCATAGGCTCCTAGCCCAAACCTGCACAAGCTTTGCAGATGATTAAAACAAAAGCAGGCGGCCTTTTTTTTAGAAGAGAAAGACCCCCCTGTCTGTGTAAGCGGGTGTGTGTGTGTGTGTGTGGTCTCTTCTGAGCAGCCCCTGCTGCAACTTGCAGTTTCAAAAGTCCTATTAAAAGCAACCAACATATAAATGTTTTTAAAAATGTGTTGCCCAATTAAGCAGGGATGCACGGTGCACTGAATAAAATGAGGTTTTAATAGATTCATCTGACTAATTAAGCCATTAAAGGTTACAGTCCTAGAGATGTTATGAGTTGCCTTATAACAGTTACAGACACTTTGATTTCTTAGGAAAAGAACTATCCGTAGGTCACACTATTTGTTCTTTGATCATGGCCAATATTAGATTGCTACAGAATGCCAGGAATTTAAGACCTTGATTTTTTTTTTTTAAAAAAAGAACAAAATGTTCCCAGAGGCATTTTTAAAGAGTTGGGGTCTTTTAACCACCCTCATCCATTTCTTTCCAATAGTTTAATATAAGTATACATTTTGTTTTGTAGGGAAATTTCACCAAGAGGGGATGTCCCTGCAATTTCTCCATGTTCTACAGATGCACTTTCTTGTTGTGAAAAGGAGATGCAAGCAAAGGTTTCTCCATTTGGACTAAAAAAAACCACCTGTAAATATTTGGTGAGATGGTGGAGAGGTTTGGGCCTGAGGCCCCCTGGACCTTTTGGTGCTACAGTTCTGTGATAAAAAGTTTACGATAATTAAAAACCAACGCCAGTATCCCGACCAGCCTCAGCTTTTGTGCTTGTTTGTCACTCATCATCCTTTCATTTTAAGTGACATTGAAATCCTGCAGAGGAGAGATGGAGAGCAGCCACACAAACAATTACATATCACGTCCACCTTGTGCCCTGAAAGCAGTTGGTTTGGGGAGCCCCAGATTGCGCTTTGCTTACCCGTGTGATTTCCCAGCATCCATCAGGCAGGAAGTCCCAGAGTGTCTGTCCAGTCATGGCACCCTCAGGAGTAGCCCTCCCAGAATGCCCGGCGGCCGAGAGTCTGTGCCCCCAATGAGGGCCTGTCCTTGCTTGTGAGCCTGTGGCAAATCCATCTGTGTATCTTTCTGGGGCCTGTTCCCGAGTCTCCCAAGTCAGCCGTGAGGGGTGGGGATTATAAAAAGGGGCTCCCCCTTGAAAGGGTTTCACAGTGCAGGGGGCTCCCTGGTTCAAAGCCTCAATAAGGTAGCACTGAGCTCTCGCCTGAGATGCTGCCTGCCCGCTCCTTTAGACTCTGCGCCCACCAGCCTCGACAGCGGTAGAAGTTTGGGTGAGCTCTTCTCCCACAACTCCATGCACCATGTTTGCGTGTGTGTGTGTGTGCGTACAGTGTGACTGCAGGAGAAAGAGAGGGTGAAGGGCAGGAATGCTGAGGAACAAGGACCACCAAGGGCCCCTGAGATGACCTGGGGTCTCCAGTCATCTGTGTCATCTGTGCTGCGGCGACTGGCCGTAGCCCCACCTCCAGTGGTGCCCCAGCCAGACTCTCACAGCCCTCACAACTGGAAGGACAATTGCTTGACAATATTGGATGCCCTTGAAGATGGTGGTCAGGAATTAGCAAAATGGCTTGCCTGCCCGCCGGGACCTCAGCTAAAGATGTCTGATGTCTCTTCTCCCACATTGAACGTTGGTAAATTTCTCAAAGGTTTCCCTAGAGATCCACAGGGATGTCACCAGTGCATCACCTTTCAACCCCCACCCTCCCGCACAGGTGAGAGTCATTCAGTCCTTGATGCTGACTGAGGTACAGTGCCATCCCGTACATTTTTACTCAGAAGCAAGTGCCATTATTTCCAGTGGAGCTTACTCTCAGGTAAGTGTGAGCGTAGGGTTGCAGGTGCAGTTGCCTCACATGCTGGATCAGCAAGGATCCTGCTCCACGCCATGGATCCCAAAACCAAGGGGGAGGTGTGGAGGAGAGGAGAGCTGTGGGCTAGAGTGTCTGTCCTCCTCTCCTCTCCTCTCCTCTCCACATCCTGCTCTGCTCCATTCCCTTTTCCCTTTTGGAATCCAGAGCATGGAGGAGAAGGCCGTGAGGCTGGTGTTGACCTGGAGGACATTTCTGTGGGGTGAAATGTGGAGGCAACAGAGAAGTGTGTGGCACAATCCCCCCCACGACATTTCATGCATCTTATGAATGTTTCTGCTTCCTTCAAAATGTTTAGCAATGTTTCATTTGCACGTGAGGAGCCTTCCAACTGGCTAAACAGGAGGCAACAGACGTCCAAGGGTTTCTGGGAAAGAAGGGAACGAAGGCAGGACGGGAAGATGCAGGGACTCTTTTGCCTACCTGCCCTCCTTCCATTAACTGGTAGGCCATTGGTTCCCAAACTGTGGGTCGCAACCTGATTTTTGGTGGGTTGCGAAACTGACAAGCCGATAGCTGTCAAGGAAAATGTATGGAGCCCTCTGGAAACAGAGCAGCATGTGCACATTCACTTGCAAGTAGGCAAATGAGCCTCAGCTCTTATGGAAGGCCAGGCCAAGGGGAAGGCGAGGCCACTAGAATGGTCCTGATCTGATGAACATGGAGCTCAACAAATGCGCCAGAATGCACCCCCCCCCGTTGTAAAAAGGTGGTTTGAGCAGCTGGTAAAGTGAAACATTTTAAAAGTCTCATAAAGCTAGGTGGGTCCTGACAGTGTGTCATTTTAAAAAGTGGGTCCTGGTGCTAAAACATTGGGGAACCACTGCAGTGTAGACAGTCTTGCAGTGTAGTTTGCTTCTGTCTGGGCAGAAGATTTAGCCGAGAGGGTTAATGCCTCCGTTTGCCCGAAGATAACAACTGAAGATCTCAAGGTCGTGAGCTCGAGACTCCCGGAAGTCTGTGTGAGCTGCAGACCTTGCAAACTGCGGCTCATTAAAAGCTGAGTTTCAGCTGCCTCGTGGGAGGAGGAGTGTGCTGAACGCAGCTGCGTCTCTGGTGAGAGCAGGGAAGCCTCATCAGCCAGCAGACGACAGACGGGTGGCTAAAGAAAGAAGGCTAAATCCAGAAAGAAAGATCTGTTTGAGTGTGGTTCTTGAAAGATCGAACATTCTGTAAATTGTAAAAACCTTCGGGTTTGTGAAAAGTCTGCCTATGTAAACCGCCTTGAGTTGTAATCATTAGAGAAATCTAGTGACTTTAAGAAAGGCGGTATATAAATAATGGTGGCCAGCATGATTCTACGCCGTAGCGCACGGAACGCCGTTACCTTCCCACCAAAGTGGTCCCTATTTATCTACTTGCATTTTAGGTGCTTTCGAACTGCTAGGTTGGCAGGAGCTGGGACAAGCACGGGAGCTCACTCCATCACGCAGTCTCGAACTCCCAACCTTGCGGTTGAAAGCCCAGCGACAGCGGATTAACTCACTGCGCCACCACGTCCCTTAGTGACTTTAAGAAAGGCGGTATATAAATACATGTATTATTATTATTATTATTATTATTATTATTATTATTATTATTATTATTATTATTATTTAGTTAGGCCCCCTCTCAGGTACCAGTGAAAGAGCTGCTCCCTCTCCTTGTCTATGGCTTGGTGCTGAACGACTAATTGCAGTTCCACGCGGACATTTCGTGCCATACCCCGTGCAAGAGCAAATGGCGCTTCTCAGGTTCTGTGAGAGCTGGGACTGCTTGGAGACAGGCTAAGCCGGAAGCTCTGCTGGAGGAGGTGAAGGAATTGCAACAGATCTCAAGCGCAGCAGCTTCCTTCAGAACCAGCTTCAGTACCGGTAGGCAGGATGAACCCCACCCCATAAACCTCCTGCTTTTGGATGCCACCGATGGTGGCAGCCTTAACACGCACATGTGCATCAAGCCCCCTTTCCACTGCTTTTGGGGGTACTGAGTCGCAACAAATGTTTGCTGGATTTGCTTGGGTACAACCCCAGGAGGCTGTAGGTCAGGAGGCTCCTTTCCTGTGGAGAACTTGATTTTGATGGCCAGGAGGCTCTTCAGTCTAGAAAAATGGCGCCTGAGGGGGGACATGATTGAGACATACAAAATAATGCACGGAAGGGATAAGAGTCGATAGAGGGATGTTCTTTTCCCTCTCTCAAAACACTAGAACCAGGGGGCATCCGCTAAAACTGAGGGTTGGGAGAGTTAGAACAGATAAAGGGAAGTACTTTTTTACCCAGCGGGTAGTTAATCTGTGGAACTCTTTGCCACAGGAGGTGGTGATGACATCTGGTCTTGATGCCTTTAAGAGGGGATTGGATGTATTTCTGGAGGAAAGGTCCATCTTGGGCTATAGGCAATGATGGATTGTGCAACCTCCTTACAAAGGTGGTGGGCTACTGGTACCGGGTGCAAGGGAGTGGCAACAGGATGCAAGCATCTTGTTGTCTCGTGCCTCCCTGGGGCACCTGGTGGGCCGCTGTGAGATACAGGAAGCTGGACTAGATGAGCCTTTGGCCTGATCCAGCAGGGCTCTTCTTATGTTCTTATGAGGCAGAATAAAAGAGAGAACAGTCCAATCCTCACTGCTGGCCAATGTGTGCAATCAGCTTGGACAGGCAAAGGTGACTTTTCCCTATAGCCCTTCTGTGATTGACTGTCCTCATTTCTTCTTTAAAAAGTTTCTTTTGTCACAGCCGAATGCATTGGACTGCCTTTAATAAAAGGATCAGCCACAGTTAAATGACAGGGCATCACGGGGCAACGCTTATGGGTGGCCTGGCCCTGATTTTTACGTTATGAGTGCAAAGACCATGTAAGTTGTTAGTGGAGGCTCTACTGACAGATGGAACTGATTGGAGGCTGCTCAAATCCCGCTTGGCTGCCATAACGGCTTTCAGCATGCACAGCATCCTTTCCCCCCTTGGTCTGCTGTTGTTAAGCGCTGCTCAGAGGAACTCCAGGTCTCTTTGGGGGCCTGCCAGTGTTTGGTCCAGGAGGAGATTTAGGCAATGGCAGAGGACAACAGAAGGGCCACTTGCAGAGTGCTGAGGCACGGGAGTGTTGGATGTGCTCTAGGAAACGTTCTCAAGACATGCCAGGAAATGCTGAGGCCCTGAGAATGTGTCCAGAATCCTTTGCACCACACACATGTCACCCGGTACAGGAGTCCCTCAGCACACAGACTGGTATGGAAAGACAGAAAGGTAAAAAACAAACCCTGATCCACACTCCTGCCTGTCGATGCCACCAGTCTGCACCCTGGACTTGTGTGAAAAGCAACCCACTGGAGAAGGGAGGGAAGCTGGTTTCAGAGCTGTCAAAAGAAGGCAGCAAGTTAGTACACATGTCCGCCAGCAGAGGGCAGTGCTGCATCGCTGAATAGGAAATCGCTTTGCAGTCTAAGAAGGTTTTGGGGAGTGGGGTGGGTTTCTTTGATGCCTGGGGAGGGTCAGGAGGCTTAATGAAGGAGATTCTCAGGCTGCTTTCAGAAGGCTGGAACTGCCTGGCATGACAAGGCTGAAAAGCAAGGGCCAGCCGACCGTTCTGGAGTAACAAGCTATCTCAGCCCCTCCCCCCCAAACATCTGTCCTCACCTTTCTGAACCCGCTAAATGCCGTTGTCGGAAACGACCTTGACGTTGACCCCTCTCCCTGCCCAGGGTTTGCTTTTCCCCTTTCGCCTCTCCAGGCTGCTCACTTTTCCTTCCCAAGTGGCATGGCGCACGTACCGCTCTGCTTTTGTGCCCTAACCCAGAGCCACTGGACTATCACTATAAAAGAAAACAGCCATGTGTAATTCCAGCACCGTAGATGAAGCTAAGCCGATAAACTCTCCGGCATTGGGCCAGCTGAGGTTCGTGCTGGGAGTCTGCAAGATTTTGAGTTTCACAGCACCCAGGGGCTGTGCATGGCCACATTCCACTGACAATTTCACCGAGGAAAAGGGGAAGAACTTCCTTACCCACATAAAGAGCTGCCTTCTCCTGAACTGGACTCTTGATCTCCCGCTACTTGTCTTGTCTACTTGTCTTGTCTACTGCGGCAGGCTCTCTGGGGTGGTTACATAAGGGCCTTTCCTGACCCCTGATGCTCTTCCACCATTGTGGATAGGCTGGCAAACAGGAAGGGGCAGTTCCCATTTTGGGAGGGTGGAGAAAGAGCAGATGCAGCCCTGGCCTGCTCGGGGGTGGGGATGGGGGGAAGCTTCTGCCACAAGGGCTCCCACTACCAGCCCAGGATCAGTTGTGGGAACTGCAGCAACCGAGCAAGAAAATCGGAGGCTGCCTTGCACTTCTTACCTTTACAGGTGCGAGACTTATGCGTGGAAGGGAAAGAGTCGATAAAGGGATGTTCTTTTCCCTCTCTCAAAACACCAGAACCAGGGGGCATCCGCTAAAACTGAGGGTTGGGGGAATTAAAACAGATAAAAGGAAGTACTTTTTTACCCAGCGGGTACTTAATCTGTGGAACCCCTTGCCACAGGAGGTGGTGATGGCATCTGGTCTTGATGCCTTTAAGAGGGGATTGGACAGATTTCTGGAGGAAAGGTCCATCATGGGCTATAGGCAATGATGGATTGTGCAACCTCTTTACAAAGGTGGTGGGCTACTGGTACCGGGTGCAAGGGCGTGGCAACAGGATGCAAGCATCTTGTTGTCTCGTGCCTCCCTGGGGCACCTGGTGGGCCACTGTGAGATACAGGAGGCTGGACTAGATGGGCCTTGGGTCTGATCCAGCAGGGCTCTTCTTATGTTCTTATGTTCTTATGTTCTTATGAGACTATCGTCATGTGACCGGAGATGTTCTTTTCTGCCTCCAGCAGCTGCTGTGACTTCTGACTCTGTGGGGCAGGAACCTGACTGTGTGGGCCCATGCCCTGCAAAGCCCCACCGGCGAAACCGGCCTGATGGATAAGACACAACAGGAATGCCTGTGGCATAGCTAAGGGGGAGCAGGGGGTCAATGCTCCAGGTGCCACGCTACTGAGGCAGGTTGGGGTGCCTTTTGGAAGCCTTCTGGGGCCCAGGGGGAGGCCTCCCCATGCCTCAGACCACCTTCTGGATGCCCCCAGGGGATGTTCTGGGCATCTAGGCGGAGGGGGGTGTTAATTTTTTTGCCCCCCAGGTTCCAGAGCTACGTTACTCAATGCCATTTGCAGTGGCAGCCTGCAGCTTCCCTGCACTTCCAGCCTGGCCTTTAGCAACTCTGAAAAAAGGAAGCTCCCGCCTGGAGACGTCCACGGAAAGCCTCCGATTCATCTTCTGCCTTGTTCCTTGCCCATCACCTGCTTGGCATCGGCAGTGGCCACTCAGTCACGTTTTGCCCGATCCTTGTCCAAATGCGGACCCAACACCGTCTGAATCAGGGCAGGAGCCGGACTTAAACGGATTACACGGCTCTCGGATGAATCACCCTCCTGATGGCTCTCTCCGCTCCCGCTCTCTGCATACTTGATGTGACAGCCGCTGCTGTGGCTGTCTTGAGGGCTGCGTCGGCTCTGTTGCCGGATGAACCGTCCCACAGCCGCTCGTGTGTCCACTGGAACTGCGTGGCACAAGACAAGGGGAGGTGCTGAGTCTGCCTGCCCGGGCCAAACTCTCTTGGCTGCCAGCCATGTTTTAACAGGGGGGCAGCTTCCCCAGGCCTCAGAAAGCCTGCTAAAGGCCCCGTGTGCCTTGGGATCTGCCCACTGGGTTGCAGGTTGGCACCCCTTCAAGGGATGGTCCCTGGGGCAATGTACCCCCACCCCCCTTAGCCACACCACCGCCTCCTGCACCTTGGAATTGGAGAGAAAGCATGGAGGAGAGGGCTATGGCGGGCTGGAGCATTCGAGCCCCCTCCTCTCTTCCGGGCTTCCTCCAAGGTGTGGGAAGAGGCAGCGGCCAATCTGCAGCCTGGAGCAACGGCCTCAGTTGGCCTCATGGATGTGGCCAAGCGCAGGAATGCGCTCAGTGACATCTCAGTCTTCTGAGAGTTCAGCAGGCCCTGCACGTGCATACTCTTGTGTGCGTTGTTGGCATGCACGCGGTTCACTTTCCGTCTCTTGCTGCTCTTGCAGCTGCACCCACATGTCAGCCTAAACGAAGGACATCTACTTCCCCTCCTGCATATTTCTCATCCGGCACAAAGCCAAGATGGCGACCATTTGGACCACTCTGGGAGTCAGGGAGGATGGCTGGCTCACGTCTGGGGGCTGGCCTCCCGGACTCAGAGTGGTCCAAACGGGCTTTACGGTGGCCCTTGTGCTGGCCAAGCTTTGCTGGCCTAGCTTATGCCGGCCTCACTCCAGGTTAGGATTGCGCCCCCAAGTGTCCTTGAACAGGAAATGGCCCTTCATTACTGCCTTTCCACATCCGGACGTCCAAACCTGTCTGTCTTCTGTCTCTCAACGGGTTTTGCCGGGCTGAACAAGGCTCAGCAGTGGCAACCTGAGTTGAATTTGCAATTTGCCCCTTCCTCGTACAACTTCCTTTGCAAAGGCGACCTGCCGTGTGGCAGTCTCAATGTTGACATGCCCTGGGACAGTGGCGCAGCTATGCCACCAGGGGCACACATTTTTTAACATTCTCCCCAGAAGGCCACAGAAAGGCACTTCTGGTTTTCAGCAAAAAAAGTGGAAGTGCTTTTCTAAAGCCTCCAACAGGCCTTTTGAGGCTTTCCAAGGCCTCAGACAAGCCCCTCCTGGTACCCCCCCCAGGCATGGCACCTGGGACAGTTGACCCCCTGGCCCCCCCTTAACTATACCATTGCATTGGGATCTACCATCACGTCCTGCAACAGGCCATGTGCCCAAATGATCATCTCCTAGCATGCTCTTAAGATATATCAGAGTGCTGCCATCACTGACCACCTTTGTGGAGGCCTGGGAAACGGTTGGCGTGGGAGACCTGGGTTCAAGCCCTGCTCAGCCAAGAAGCTCATTGAATGGCCTGGATCAGGTTGCCGCATCTCAGCCTAAGCTACCTTGCAGGGTTGGATGCAACAGGTGAACCTCATGTGTGCCTCCGAGAGTGCCATGCTAAGCGTCATCCCTCCCGGTCATGTGAGCTTCCCTTCCCACTTGTTCCTGCATTTCTTCACTACTGGAGTGAGATGGAGTTATGGGAGGAAGGCGTCGTCGTCATGCAGCCGGAACGCTGGGCGGGAGGAACGGGTGAGTGGCAGCCCCCACGGGGGCGGGGAAGACGGCGAAACGGACCAGAACGCAACGGGCGGGCTGCCGCTCACCCGTTCCTCCCACCCAGCGTTCCGGCTGCATGACGCTACTGGAGGAAGGGCATCAAGCACCATGTTCCTGCATGGTAAGGATTGCGCTTGTGGCAGCACAAAGAGGCCCTCTGCTTGCTGCGTGTTTTTTTTTTTTAACAATTCCATGGAATGAACTTTCTTAGTAGCTTGTCCTTGGGGCAAATACTTCCCATGCCTGCTCTGGTGGGGAAGGTGAATAACCGTGCCACATGATGGTGTCCTTTAAAATACTCCACCCCCCCATCTTTTTCATCTCAGTGGCTTTTCGCACTGCCTTCCTAGGTGCCCTGGGGTTTCTTGAGAAGATGCTCTGCTACAGCTGTCCCCAAATGATAGCTTGACTAGTGCCCCCCCTCCCCTTGCAACATGGATTGACAGGGGGCTGATGGGTGCCTTCTATAGCACACTCACAGGTGGCACTGAGAACATCCAACAGCCTACTCTGCCCTGTCTGAACCAAATGTGCACTGGAGAACATTTCCCAGAATCCTTTGCATTGGTTTCATAGTGGTTTCATAGCCATCTGATCAACATGCACTCTTCCTTGAAAGTGTGATGTTTTAAAACCACTACCTTGGCCTAAACACACCTAGTTTCCTCATGCTTTTTTGGGGGGGGAGGGGGCAATCTGTCTTCTGGAAGGTCCTTTATCATAGTTGTAGCTCCCCTCTGAATCTCCTGTCTTGCTTTTCTCCCTCCCTCGTGAATTATGAAGCCCAGAACCAAATGAGAGACTTCCTTATCAGTGCGGAGCAGGACAGAATGGGGACTTCTTGAGTCTTGGGGAATCACATTTCTGTTCCTGCAACCTGACAAAGCCACTGGTCATTTGAGAAGCCCCACAACACTCTTGGCTATAAAGGCCAAAGCCATTGGGGGGGGGGGTTTGTTCCTGTAGATCTCATTGTCTTCGCGACCCAGGACACCCTACGCATGTGACTGCGGAGAAAGCCAGCTGGACATGCCCAAATCCACCCCCTGCGAAAGGGAACTGGCTGACCTCCCCGCCTAAGAAGGTCCCCCCTCCCCCTACAGACCCTCTCCTGGCATTCTGGGGCCGGCAGTGGCACCACTGCTTGACTGAGGCGCATGCATGTGTATGCACGAGGGGACACCTTGAGAGGCCCTGGGCGTGTGGGGCGAGGGCCTGGGCTGCTGGCGTGGGGGGGGGGTCTCCTGAGGAGACGAGAAGGCTCTCGCCGTGGGACACAGCTGCGGTCGGGGGCAGTCCCTGCCCTTTTCAGTTATATTTATAGAAGTACATGTACAGGTATAGTTAGATATAAATACTAGTGGGGCTGAACCCATGGCGGTTGCTGATGGGGGCCCCGAGCCTGCAGGACGGTGAGAAAAGCTCATGGAAAGAGGGCGTGGGAACAGGGGGGAGGCAACGCCCGTCAAGGGGGCGAGGGCTCTGAGAAGGGAGATGGGGCGCGGGAGGGGAGGGGAGGGGAGGGGAGCGGTCTGGCTGGGCAGGAGGGGGTGGGCGGTGGAGGCTGGTCACCGCCAGGTGGTCCTGCGGAGAGTGAGGAGCGGGGGGCCCAAGACCCCCTCCACGTCCGTCTGGTGGTCAGGTCCATGGATGCAGAAGGTAAAAAAGATTCCAACCGTGGTGGGGAGCGGCCCCCTGGAGAGGCGTCGGGGGGGGGGCCCACCCCGCAGGTCACAGTGTGCTCTGTATTCTACGTGTACAGGGTGGTTAGAAAAGAGAGCCCTGCCCCCCGCCCTCACAGTCTGGTCTGGGCTTCGGGGATGTAGATCTCGATGCTGTCCGCGCTCTCGGTGGCCGAGCTCTGGCGGAAGGAGGCGGCGCGCTTGGCGGCCAGGAGCCTCTTGCGGGCCTCCTGCCGCTGCCGGTCCACGGAGTCCAGGGACCGGTCCTTCACCTGGTGGAGCCGGGAGCGGGGCGGCTTCTTTGGTATTGGCGGAGGGATCTTCTTCTCCTCCTGGCAAAGGGCACAGAGAGGCTGTTATTGGCGGAGGCCCAGCAGGAGGGCAACACGTGTGTGTGTGTGTGTGTGTGTGTGTGTGTGTGTGTGTGTGTGGGCGTGAGTTGGCAGTCAGAGTGGCTTTCAACAGGCAGGGTCCCGCTCAGTGGTGTCATTCAAATGATTTAGGAACAGGAACTCACTATTGAGTTCAAATTCAAGTGTTGGAAAAAAAAAAAAACACCCCTGGAAGCAGCCACGGAGCCCGTTAGGATCCGGAACGCCCGTTCTGGTCCGTTCCCCCTGAATGACATCACTGCCTTCTCCCCAGTGGGCTGCAGACTCACCAGAGCGGCTGCTGACTCCACGTGTGCGGCTGGAGGGAGCGAGGAAGGGGGCTGTGCAGGACGGGACTTCCCCACTGCAGCCCTTCCCCCTTCGCCCCTCTAGGAATCCGGAGTCGCTCCCTTTAACCCTCTGAGTGCCGGCCAACCAAGAAGAAAAGCTCTTTGCAGAGGAATTGGGAGGGGGGGAGGGGGGAGAGTGAAGTGGGCGGAGTCAGCCCTAATTTTAACTAGTGGAACTGAGTTCCCCCGCGTTCCCCCTGCATGACATCACTGGTCCCGCTCTGCACGGTCCTCTCCTCTTGGTTCTGCATCAGCCGGACTCTCGCGGCTTCCCCCAGTGACCCTCCCTGCCCAAACCCATCCCAGAACCGGCCAATGCTCCGGCAACTCTCCCGCTGGCTCTGGCCGCCATCGAGTGGTCTGCGCCGTTATGAAAGGTGCTCGGGTGGGGGCTGCCGGGGAGGCTGCGGGGACAGCCAGAACCTGCCCACCCGTGTCGTTGGCTCTCCTGCCACCTGCCAGAGCAGGTACGTCAGTGGGAGAAGCAGGAGGTAGGTGGAAGGGGGTGGGAAGGGAGGGGGCATGATGGGGGTGAGAAGCCTACGCGAGGGGGTGGATCTGTGACAATGGTGCATGCTGGACCCTCTGCCCCTTCCCTGCAGCCTCCCTGCCCTCTTCTCTCCTTGGACCCGTGCTAGTGAAATTGCTAGCACACCCAACAAAATTGCACACCCAACGAGTGCCCTTGGGCCAACACTAGCCACTGGCGTCAGCCCAAAAGCAGCAGTGCTGGTAGGCAGAGGCGGATCTACAGGGAGGGCAAAGCTCTAAGTGTTGCAAGAAGCCTGACCCTGTCATGTGAATCCCGCCTCTCCCTTGCTGCTGTAGCCAGTAAGCAACGCCAAGATGTTGCTTTTCCCTGTGAGGATTGGCTAAAACGGTGCAGGAAAGGAGTGATTTCCACTGCAAGGTGAGGCTCCTTGCAAAACCTAGAGTTCTGCCCTCCCTTAGATCTGCCTCTGCTGGTAGGAGAGCACCGACCTGCACCCTCATGTCAGTACTGCCGATGTTGGGCCGACGCTGACCACAGAGTCAGCCGGGTTCACCTGGCGCAAGAGCAGTGCTGGGTGGGGGAGGGCGGGGGAGAGGGTGTTTGGGGGGGGGGCGGGAGAAGAGGGTGGGGCTGGGAAGCAGCCACTAGGCCACATCCAAGTTCCCGTCCCCAGGCCGCGCAGCCCCAATTCGGACTGTGTGGCGTCCTCGGCTCTGCGCTTGCCAAACAGCCGATGCAGAGCCGAGGAGCCCATAGGTGCAGCTGGCGCCTACCCCGGGGTAACGGCACAAACGTGCCCTTGCCCCAGGGAGGCTCCAGCCAGCTCCTGACTTGCGCTGGATATGGCAAAGACCCGCCAGCCTTGCTGTTCCAGTGCAAGTTAGGGTTGTGCCCCCATTGTGGGGTGGTGGGAGGCTTTCTAAGGTGTAGGTTTAAATCCCCTTTCACCTCTGAAGCCTCCCGATCCTCCTACCCCCCCCAGTAGACACAGCACGCCCATTTTTGGTGTATGTGGGGGGAAAGGTTGGAATGGGCTGTCAGCAGTGGTGTCATTCAAATGATTTAGGAACAGAAACTCACTTTTGATGGGCACTTGTCGGGAACCCGGAACCAGCCACGGAGCCCGTTAGGATCCGGAACGCCCGGTCTGGTCCGTTCCCCCTGAATGACATCACTGCCTTCGGCCCCCTAGGAATCCGGAGTCGCTCCCTTTAACCCTCTGAGTGCCGGCCAACCAAGAAGAAAAGCTCTTTGCAGAGGAATTGGGAGGGGGGAGGAGGGAGAGTGAAGTGGGCGGAGTCAGCCCTAATTTTAACTAGTGGAACTGAGTTCCCCCGCGTTCCCCCTGCATGACATCACTGGCTGTCAGATAGTCTTGTTTGCAGAGGGGGCGGAGCAGGGCCGGCCAATCCGTGAGGCCAACTGCAGCAGCAGCCTCAGGGTAGAAGTTCATACAAATCACGGGCAAAGATGTACACCCGTCTCTGCCATGCTATTTGGCCTTCATATCAGGAAAGACGTGTGTCCCCCCCCAGTCCAAATCTATTCCTCCTTCTGCACGTGCTCAGGATCCCTGCCTTGGGCGTGGATGCCTCAGTCTGGAGCATAAGTGGATGAATTGATACAACTGCGCGCACCTCTCTCTTTGTATTCAAACGTATAACAACCCAAGTTCAAAATACTGGAAGGTGCAGGTTTTCAGAGACTTCCTCTTCCTCTGAGGGGCTCTGCAGAATGTCAGACACCTGGGGAGGGAGGGGACCTATTCAGTGCACCCAGAAGAGTGGTCCTCATGTGCTCAGATACGGCAGCCTTTGGCTTTTGCAGGAATGAACCTGCGTCTTCTCTGTTGGTGGTCTGAAGCTCTCCCTACGTTCTTCTGCACAGTTTGACAGTGCAGTCTACTGTCAAACTGCACAATTAGGAGCACAGGATGTGACCTTTGCAGGGATGGTCCTGAGTGCTCTGTGGGGGCACTTCCATACTTGCTCTTAACCAGCAGTGTCATGCAGCCAGAACGCTGGGTGGGAGGAACGGGTGAGCGGCAGCCCGGGGGCGGGGAAGATGGCGAAACGGACCGGAACGCAACGGGCGGGCTGCCGCTCACCCGTTCCTCCCGCCCAGCGTTCCGGCTGCATGACGCTGCTGCTCTTAACCTCTCCCTTTCCCAAGTGAGTGTGTGTGTGTGTGTGTGGGGGGGGAAAGTGGAGCAGTGGAGGCAGATGGCTGTACAAAGGTGGCCACCTCTGCCAAACTGCCACCTGAGGCAACAGTCTCAGCTGGACCCGTGCGTGAGCCGGCTGCAGCTGGTGTGGGGACTGAGGCCCAGAAGCTGTGTGCGGAATCCTTGGGGCTGGGGTAGGCTTTCTGTTAGGCACAGGGCTGCAGTTCCGAAGTGGCCCAAGAACCGAGAGCAGAGACAGGCCTTCTGGCCCTGGCTGGGCTCGCAGGAGGCTCGTGCCGGCCCTTGCTGGCACCCAGCGCTCCCAACCCCAGGTGCGGCTCAAGGGACACCGTGTCCCGAGTGCAAATTGGAGACCGAGCCTGTGCAGCTGTGTGTGGGTGCATGCAAGTCTCTGCAGAGAGAGAGAGAGAGAATAGAAGCATTAAAATGAAAGTGGAAAAACCCCCCCCCCTGAAACGTTCCCCGAGCCAAATCTGGAGCTCCACCTCTCCCGGCTCAGAATTCAGAGGAAAAAGCAAGCTTTGTGGTTCCATTCGGGGCGTTTTTTAAGGGGAAAAAAGGAAGAAAATTCATTAATTGTTTTGTCTCCACCAGCAATGCAGCTCCAGGGGTGGGGGTGGGGAGAGATGTGCCCTCTCTCTCTGAAGCCCCGCTCTTCTACGCCCGCCAAATCTCGCAGGACATCTGAGCAAAGGCAGGCCGAAGGGCAGCCGTGAAGATGAGTCTGCTTTGAGCGTTGACATGGCCTGTCCCTGTCGGACATGGCCAGGGAGGGCTCTGGAGGGTGTTGGCACTGGCAATTTCTGGGGCAAAAGCCTTCCTTGCCAACCTACTCAGTGCACAGAGCACTGGAGAAGGTCAGAAAAGACCGTGGAGAGCCACTGCCCACCTCCGAGGCAGAGGCGGATCTACAGGGAGGGCAAAGCTCTAAGTGTTGCAAGGAGCCTGACCCTGTCATGTAAGTCCCTCCTCTCCCTTGCTGCTGCAGCCAGTAAGCAACGCCAAGATGTTGCTGTTCCCTGTGAGGATTGGCTAGAACAGTGCAGGAGAGGAGTGTTTTCCACTGCAAGGTAAGGCTTCTTGCAAAACTTAGAGCTCTGCCCTCCCTTAGATCTGCCTCTGCTCCAAGGAGGACAGAGTGGAAGAAGAAATGTGGAGGAGGGGAGAGTGCTGGGCTGGGGTGCTTTTCCTATGAGTGGCTGGAGGAGGAAGAGCAGTAGAGGCAACTGGGCTGCCTGAGGCAACCACATTAGTTGGCCTCACGGATGGGCCCGCCCTGGAAGCCTGCCTGCCCCTGTCCACTTTCCCATCTCTGCGGCTCCTCCTCCTGTTAAACGAATAAGGAAGAAGGAGATGGACCAGAAGAAGATGTGGAGGAAAGGAGAGCAGTGGGCTAGAGTGTCTCTCTAGGCCCCCGCTCTCCTCCTCCTCCACACTTTTTCGCCTGCTCTTCTTTTAAAAATGCATCAAGTTGGGGAGGAGCAGTGATGTCATGCAGGGGGTACGCGGGAGTACGCGAGTACCGGTTTATAGGATTACAGCTGGCCCCGCCCATTCGCCTGCCCACTCGTCGACTCCGCCCTCTGCAACTTTTGAATTTCCTGCATGCTTGAGTTGCCTGCATGTTCTCAGAGCCAGGCAGGCAGCGAGCGGAGCCTTTCCTTTCCTTGCCACTGAAAAATGAGTTGCTCTGGGGTTTTAACATGATGCCAGGCCTCCTTCACATGTTCTGGGGGTGCTGTGGAATACTGTTGCAACTGTTGGGTCAGTTTAAAATCATCTGAGGCCTCCAAAAGGGCTTTTTTCATGTCACTTCCTGCCACGACATCACTTCTGGCTTATGACGTCACTTCCGGTGGGTGGGTCCCAACACGTGCCAATCAAAAGTGAGTACCTGTTCTTAAATCATTTAGATGACACCACTGGGGAGGAGGATGGGAGTAGATAATTGCACGCTACTGGCAAATAAGGCAACAGCCGCAGTAGCCAAAGCTGTGGAGGAAGAGGAGGGTGGAGGGTGAAGAGGAAGATGAGGATGACAGTAACAGGCTAAGAGTGCTCCATCCCAGGCTGTCGAAGTCCTGGGTGCCTGCTGTTCTCTCATCAAAGAGATCTAATGCAGCTAGGAGAATTGAGTTAGAAGCCAATAAAGAAATCAATACAGAACAACTGAAGAGAAAAAAACCTGTAAACATGCAGGAAAACCCTGAAAGCAACAGCAGCATGAAACCAGCAGCAGAAATTCTCCTCCTGAGCTTACCTGGCCCCTAAAATGCCTCGCAGGGAGTCAGGCCTTTCCCATGCAGAGAAAACTATCCAGAGATGGAGCCTGGAGGGTCTCTCCAGGGAAGGCTTTTTGCAACAAAGGTGCCATGACCAAGACGATGAGGCCCCTTGGAGCCACCTGCCAAAATTCTGACAGCATAGGCAAGGTTGCAGAATCCCTGCTGTTGGTCTGAGCTGGTTGGAGGAGCAGAGATGGGGCAAGATGGTCTCTTCTGTGAGCTGTGCTGGACCACTTGAGTCAGCCTTGCAGGCTGCCAGTCTGCCCCCTTCTGCTCCCCCTCTTGTGTCCCATCCCCCTTACCTTGGGCTCGATGGGCTTCCACCCGTTGGCTTTGAGATGGTGAAGCTCAGCAAATTTCATGCTGACGTCCTCGATGGAGAGCTGCAGGAGGTCCCAGAATCCAGCCAGGTCCTGGAAGGTGGGAATGGGGAATGCATTGGGGTCCTGCCGGGTGCAAGACAGAGAGGAAAGCGGGTGAGCACCCCGTTGCTTTTGGGCAGTGGTTTATCAATGGGCACATGTGCATCCGCCAGGCATCCATGGCTAAGGCAATGTGTGCATGCACAGTGGCCTCTGTAACATTGCCTGGGAATGAGAAATGGAATGAAGGCATCAGGCTTCAAGGGGGCTGGCTCAAAACCTCCTGAGGCACACAGGTCAGCAAATGGGGCCCCTTGCCTGGGGGTGTGCAAATGGCTCCCTCTGCGGCTTCTCTCCCCATGCCCTGGATTCCAAAGGAGGCGGCGCAGAGCCGGAGGAGGGTGGTGGATCTCAGCCCAATCCTCCTCCCTCTTCCGCCGTCCCTCTCTTGCTCTCCTCCTTTTCTTATCCAGGGGCTGGGAGGAAGCAGAATCGTGGGGCAGGGGCCCCTTCCCAGCAGTGGCCTGAGGTCAGGTTTGACCCTAACTTGCAGCATGCTCTGGGGTATGAAGAATTTTGCACATAAAAAGATGCACGCACATTCTGCATCTGGAGAGAGAAATCTCAATTCTGGATTCCCCGAGGTGAATTGGAGGCTGTTGCAAGGACTACTGCAGCCACTGATGGCCCGGGGCAGGCGGGAACGCGGCGGAACGTGGCGTGACACAACGGGCGGACTGCCGCTCAAAGGTAAGTCCCGCCCAGCGTACCGGGTGAATGACGCCGCTGCACTGATGGGATGGAAAAGCTGAGACCCTCGGGAGCCGTGGTCCCCAGCCATGTGGCCAGGGAGACCTGCCCACTCGAGGGTCTGAGGTGACTGAATGAGTCAACCCTACAGGCAGGTCAGCCCTGGGTTCTGCACCAGGAAGGAAACCAGCTAATTCAGGGTGGAACGTGGGTGAGGGGAATTTTGAAGACCTCCCAAAGGCAGAGAAGGAGGTTCTCTCACCATATTCTGCTGGCAGAGTCGGTAAAACTGCTGGACCTTCTGGGACATCAGGAGCTGGGCACTGCCCACTGCGCTACGGATCTTCTCGAGGACTAAGGAGGCAAAGAGAGAAGGAGAAGTTCAGTGGTGAGGGGGCATCATCTTACCCTGAATACAGGAGCCCCTCCTCAACATACTGGATCTTACTCAAAGGCCGACTCTGGTTTGGCTCAAGGATTAAAACCAGGTGTTGGCAAGAGAATGCCAGCAATGCATAGCACATTAGAGTTTTGCCCTAGCTTTGTATATGCACAGCAGCAATTTTCAACTGGTGTGCCATGGCACATTGATATGCTGCGACCCACAGTAGTTTGGTGTTCAGTGGTTGAAAATAGCTGAAAACCCCATCTGGGTTCTGCGACTCCGTTTCTAGAGCAACTGTCCGCAGGAATGAACTGCTGGTCCCTCTTCTTCCTCCAGAGCTGCAGAACCCGGAAGAGTCTCCTGGAAGCTGGGGGTGACGTCACCAGAGGTGAAGACCATCATGAAGACCACAGAGAAGAGGAATGTTGAAAACCACTGATGCAGAGACTTGCATTTCAAAATGAGGGAACACCCTGCGGCTGGACGTGGCACAGTCCAGTGAGGGACACATTGCGTGGGACCACTCTGGGGGAGCTGGGTGGTGGCCCCAGATGGAATTCCACCTCAATGCTGTAGCTAAGGGGGGCAGGGAGATACAATGCCCCGGGCACCATGCCTGGAGGGGGTGCCAACCTGCACCCTGATGGTGGACCACAAGGTGGAGCTGGAGCTGGAGCCAGCCTGCCCACCATGTCTCCCTGCCCATGGTGTGGGTGGGTGCAGGAGAAGGTACTCTGGTGGCAAGCGCCCCCCCCCCGCACAGGCACTCAGAGCAGTTCATGCCTCTTTGAACGGCCAACTGCTCTTTTCATGAAAAAGTGCTTAGTGTGGCTTGCAGCTGCCATCACTAGGGGTGGGTTCAGCGGCGTCATGCAGCCGGAACGCTGGGCGGGAGGAACGGGTGAGCGGCAGCCTGCCCGTTGCGTTCCGGTCTGTTTCGCCATCTTCCCCACCCCCGCGGGCTGCCGCTCACCCGTTCATCCTGCCCAGCGTTCCGGCTGCATGACATCGCTGGGTGGGTTCCTTGGCTGATACTTTTTCCAAAATTCCTCGATTAAAACAGCAAATTGGGGCGTTGCGTGTTTTTATTCTACATTCCCATTCCAAGTTCTCATTTTTATTAATTTTAAACGCTTTAAAACTGTACTGGCAGACGATGCAGGTGATCTCGGGTCAGCAGATGCAGCTACAGCAGCATTTCTAATTGGAAAAGGAATCTATTTTAATTTCTGGAAAATATATTGAGCACCAAAATGCAGTATTTTGTGTTTTTATTCATATATTTTAACCGCCAAAAAGTAGTTCTCGACAACAAAAAAACCCCACCCCCAGGCATAACCCAGAAGTAATGGGCAGTGACATTATCGTGGCCCTGCAATGACGTACTGGCCAGGCACTGAGAGCCGGTGATGTGGAGCGTCCTGATCACAGGTGGCAGAGGGGCAGGCTGTCAAGGTCAAATAAATCCACAGATAAACCTAGCTATGAAGAATGAACCAAAGTGAGGCCATTTTATTCCGAGAGGGGAAACATGCAGAAAGAGTTAGAAAATGCAGCCAAAAGGTCTGTAGAGAGAGAGAGAGATTAAGGAACAGCCCAAGAAACATTAGGTGCTGGTTTCTGTAAATGTGGCATCCTCAAAAGAACAAAAGGGGCCTAAGTACCTGGCTGAGTTTCAGGAAATTGAGCAATGCCCGACCAATTTGTAAGGTATTCACGCC
>JAJKFI010000108.1:583313-596351 GCA_029204185.1 Lerista edwardsae | reverse complement strand
TATTATTATTATTATTATTATTATTATTATTATTATTATTATTATTATTATTATTATTAAAAATCAGATAGCTACTAATTGCACGGCAAAGAGCTCAGCTTCTGCAGTTTGCAAGATAGCTGCTAACTGCCAGCCAACAGGGAGCTCCTACAGTTTGCAAGCATGTATACATACATATATAGAGATAAATGCTTGAGGATCTTTTTCTGGTTATTATTACATTTAGAATAAAATAAAATATTTCTTTCTAGATCTCCTTTTTAAAGAGTCTGGTAAACTTAGGCGGGTCCGGATACAGAGCCCCCTGCTGGATTAGGCCAAGGGCCTGCCTGGTGCGGCTTCCTGTGTCTCACAGAGGCCTGCCAGATGCCTCAGCACTATATTAAGCGATGTACCAAACCATCATTTTAGTTCCAGATGACTAAGGAAAGCAGTGCTGCAGCCGCACAACAGTATCCCATGGGCAAGTGACCCAAGACTCACTCCTGTTTTCCACACCGTACTATACAAGATGCCTACAAGAGCTGCAACGCTTGGGCTGACATTTGATGTGAGCCTCAAGGCATATTTGCTTACGAAATCATAGCGGTTTTAGTGCATTTTTAACTGTCACGACTTCCCCAAAGAATCCTGGGCATTGTAGCTTGTTGAGGATTTTCTGGCCGAGATCCTTAGACTCTCTCACAGAGAGGCAGTTTCCAGGAGTGAGAACGACAGCTGCCCCCGTTGAAGTCTGGAGAGTGAATACGTCCAAAGGCCGCAATCCTAGGCACCCTTTCCTGGGAGCAAGAGCCACAGAACTCAGTGGTCCTTACTTCTAAGTAGACCATATAAGGTTGTGCCGGTGCAGCCCAACCTTATTGGGCTCTACCTCAGTGATGTCATGCAGGGGGTACGTGGGGGTACGCGAGTACCGGTTTCTAGGATTATAGCTGGCCCCGCCCATTCGCCCGCCCACTCGTCGACTCCGCCCTCTGCAACGTTTGAATTTCCTGCATGTTGGAGTTGCCTGCATGTTCTCAGAGCCAGGCAGGCAGGCAGGCAGCGAGCGGAGCCTTGCCTTGCCTTGCCACTGAAAAATGAGCTGCTCTGGGGTTTTGGAACTGTTGGGTCACTTTAACATGATGCCAGGCCTCCTTCACATGTTCTGGGGGTGCTGTGGAATACTGTTGCAACTGTTGGGTCAGTTTAAAATCATCTGAGGCCTCAAAAAGGGCTTTTTTCATGTCACTTCCTGCCACGACCTCACTTCCGGCTTATGACGTCACTTCCGGTGGGCGGGTCCCGACACGTGCCAATCAAAAGTGAGTACCTGTTCTTAAATCATTTAGATGACACCACTGCTCTACCTCAACACTCTACTGACATTGCAAGCAGCCCTTTGGCAGAGTGCAAAGCCAGGTGATGCTGGAATGCGGCTGGGGAAGCTGGAGCACCCTGGTGAAGAAGCCCTGCTGACTCTGGGGAGTGGGTGGGGTTGGCGTAACAGGCCAGGGAAGGCTGGGGTGTGTTGGAGGTGGGAGAGGCGGCCCCCTGCACAGGCAAGGTCCCTTCTGGCAGCAGCCCCCATTAGCCAGTGGGAGACTTGAGGCAGGCTAAGGGAAAATAATTTCTCTTGCCCTTCCCAAACCTGCTTCATCTAGTGCATGCAATGCGGCCTTTATTGGCATGGTTGCACGAAGTGGTGGGGAAAACCCAGGACTGGGTCTCCTTCTCTCCTCTACTGGATCAGTGGTGTCATTCAAATGATTTAGGAACAGGAACTCACTTTTGAGTTTAAATTCAAATGTTGAAAAAAAACACACTCCAAAAAACCCGGAAGCAGCCACGGAGCCTGTTAGGATCCGGAATGCCCGTTCTGGTCCATTCCCAGTAGTGTCAGTCTACCGGTACGCTGGGCGTGTCTTCCGGGTGAGAACGCAGCGATCGCGCTGCCACTCACCCGGAAGACACGCCCAGCGTACTGGTAGGCTGACACGTCTGTCCGTTCCCCCTGAATGACATCACTGTACTGGATGTTGCCAACTAACCAGGATAACAGGGTCAACTCAGAGGCATCCTTAAACTTGAAGAGGCATCCAGGAAAGAGGTGTCACCTAGAGGTGTCGCCTAGACACCTAGAGATGTCGCCAAATTTGATTCCTGTTTCCAAAGCAGCAATTTTCAACCTGTGGGCTTAGGCACACCTGTGTGCTGCAAAAGGCCTGCAGCGGTGCCATGGGACAATAGCTGAAAAGCTCTTTGCATTCTGCAGCCCGGTTTCTAGGGCAACTCTCTGCAGGCATGAATTGTCTGTCCCTCTTCCTCCACCAGCGGAACAGAGACAGAGACTCTGCCAGTGGAGGAAGAGGGAGAGACCATTTGTGACTACAGACAGTTGCCCAAGAAACCGAGATGCAGAACCCAGAAGAGTCTCCCAGAAGCTGGAAGTGACAACACAAAAGGCGAAGACCACAGAGAAGACCAGAGAGGTCAGGGGCCCCTGTGAAGAGAAATGGTGACAGTTGCTGTTTTAAAGCAATGCTTTTTAGATGAAGACACTAATTCATGTATCTGCTGCATGATCTTGAAGGAAAAAAAACAAACACAGCATCTTCAAATGAAATGTCTTCATTTGCTGTTGCACCAACAAGAAGACCAAGATGAGGCCTGATAAACTTACGTGGGAGGTTATTCTGGGACTGCTTTCATTACTTCTCTTTTGTTTATGTTTTTATATTGTTCTGCATGGTTAAGACAACAACACTAACACACAAACAATTGATGGGTGTTCAGAGAGCAAGCGTGTGAGCAGGGGCAATTTCTGACTCAAAGTGGTTGTCAAAATGAGACAGTGGAGAGGAAGAAAGAAAAAATGTAAGGAAGGAGGAGGAGGAGGAGGAGGAAGGAAGTAAAGCAGAGCGAGCGAGCGAGCGAGAGAGAGAGAGAGAGAGAGAGGCCTTGAGCAATCAATTCCAAAGCAAGCAACCTGCTTTCAGAGATTAGCCTTTTAAAGGGATTTAACCCCTGCTAGCTGGGCAAGAGGCACTTTTTCAAGTGGTGTCCTCTTATATTTAGCAGGGGGAGAGCAATTGTCCCTCTTCACCTCAGCACAGTGTCTTTCTTGTGGCTGTTGCTGGTGGTGTTCTCCATTCTTTTAGATTGTGAGCCCTTTTGGGACAGGGACCCATTTAACTTTAATGTTACTAAAAGGTAAAGGTTTCCCCACGACCGAATGGTCTAGTCGTGACCGACTATAGGGGGCGGTGCTCATCTCCGTTTCAAAGCCTGTGAGCCGGCGTTTTTGTCCGATCATGGTGGCCAGCATGATTCTACGCCGTAGCGCACGGAACGCCGTTACCTTCCCACCAAAGTGGTTCCTATTTATCTACTTGCATTTTAGGTGCTTTCGAACTGCTAGGTTGGCAGGAGCTGGGACAAGCAACGGAAGCTCACTCCGTCACGTAGTCTCGAACTCCCAACCTTGCGGTCGAAAGCCCAGCGACAGCGGATTAACTCGCTGCGCCACCACGTCTTTGCCTGTAAACTGCCTTGTGAACTTTGTGTTGAAAAGCGGTATATAAATACTAGTGATTGATACTAGTGATTGATTTCCAACAATGTAAATACAGCAATGTTCTGTTTCATCCATGCCTTAGGAGGTGAAGGGCTAAATTCCTCATGGTCCTTGCATGGTCACAGCACAGCCCCCCCCCATTTACCCACGAGAAGAGGCAGCTCTGCTCAGATGACCGGCAGAATGTCTGCATCACCCAGTGGCAACCCAAACCAGACACTTGCGGGGGGGGGGAATCAGTTCAAACATTCAGTTGCCACTCATCATGGGATGATGGCACATCAAGGGACGTGTGCGTACGTGTGAACCTAAACTGGCTTCCAGGGTGTTCCTCTGAGACAATCTCAGAAGACCTACTGGGAAGAGCCACAGATGCTGCAACAATGCCGCAATCAAAAGAAGACATGCACTGTTGTACATTATTAATATTGCAATAAATAAAATACGAGAATGATATTGGCAGGCCGATGAATGGATCTTATTTTCCCTATAATTAATCATGACTGTCCAGTTTCTACAAATTTGCTACATTTTTCCTCTACCTTCTTTTAGTCTAATATGATTCATTAAGTTTGGCATGAGGGCATGCTCGAACAATTTATTTTCCAAGCCAGCTAACAGGTATTGGCTGCTTTTTGTTCACTACCATACTTCTAAACCCAGGGGGTTGTATGTACCAGTTATTTTATAAATCCCATTCTGAGTAATATCTCAACGTGGGTTTGAACGAATTTCCTTAGGGAAAGAGTACAGGAGATGTAGGAAATCTCAGGTGGGGTCTCCTGGCTTTTTCTTACCATTTAAATGCATCACTGGGGAGGTACGGCTGGATGAGGATTCCCCTCCCGCACCATTTCTCAGATCTAAACTGCTCTCCTGATGGCAGACTAGAATTTGATTTGAGACAAGACTTTGAGCTGGGGAAATGGTAGGGGGAGGTGGGGAAGTATTCTGCCCCCCAGAACCAGATCCCTGATCCAGTTTGTTCCCTTCTGCTTTTAAATATAAAGTCGGATAGCAGATCTCACCTGTCATATGCAATGTGCCCTTCGAGTTAGCACATAATCAAAAGTCATTACCATAGTTCCATATATGATCCCAAACATTAAAATGGTTTTACTGAGGTCTTGTGCCCAGTGGATCATATTTTTTGTTTTTGTTTTGGCCAGAGTTGTCCAAACCAGAGTTGTGCTTCGGTTTTCGCCAAGAGACAACAGGTTCTGACACACAAACCAAACCAGTCTGACCTGCGCGTGACCAGTCTGCAGAAGGAGCTTCAGTCTTTCTCCCTCCAGTGGGAAGAGTTTGCTGACCCTCTCTGGGTATAGCAACTTTCTGGATTTCGTTCATCGCCCTATCGAGGAATCCCCACCTCGCAGCTTCCCCGGCAGGCAAGACCTGACCAAACCCCGCCCATGGCTGGAACAGTGGAGCAGACTGCACTGGCAGACACCCAACTGTTCCAATGATGCCCTTACCGGGTTCCGGTGACAAGCTGGCATCCTCTGGGTGATGAGGAGGAGAGCAAAACAGCTGGATGGGAGCAAGATGCCTGCTAAGGCACAATTGCTCCTCTGTCTCCCTTTCGGAGGCAACATCAAGGGGGATTTCCCACCCTTATCCCCCCTCTTTTGTGTTCCTGTTGTGGTGAGAAAATAAGGACAGCGTTTGGGGTTGCAAAGCCAGGGATTGGATAGGCAGAGAGCAGGCAGCTGCCCCTTCCTCTCCCCCACACCGAGTGGGCAATCCAATGGAGTGTCATTCATGCTCTCCTTTCCCCTGGGGGAAAAACAGAGAGCGGGAAGAGTTAATTAGCTTTTCATTGGAAAGGAACATCCCCATCACGGAGCTGGCTGGTTGAGTAGACTGCCATGGGTTAAATGTGAGTAGGCAAGGCAGAGGAGGAGGGGGAAGGGGTGCTTGGATCACAGCGGGGAGACCAGTGGAATTGTTGGGGTCGCAAATGCAACTAGGCTGCAGAAGACATGGGGCTCTTGCGCAGGATTTGGCTGAACATCATGTGCAAACATCACCTGGGTAGAGGTGGGTGGAAATGTTTTTTCATGGACCTTGTGTGGGTTGCTCTGTTTTCCAAAGGCAGAAGTGCAGAAAGTAGTGTGTTTTTATTCAAAATTTACATTATAATGATAATCACTTTAAAAGTATACTAGGTAGGTGATATAGGTAGTATAGAGGGATGTGGTGGCACTGCGGGTTAAACCGCTGAGCTGTTGACCGGAAGGTTGGCAGTTTGAGACCACGCAACTGAGTGAGCTCCCATTGCTTGTCCCAGCTCCTGCCAACCTAGCAGTTCGAAAGCACGTGAAAATGCCAGTAGATAAAGAGGTACCACTTCGGTGGGAAGATAATGGCATTCCGTGCACTATGGGGTATAGTCATGCTGGCCACTTGGCCACGGAAACTTGTCCTCAGGCAAACACCGGCTCTTCGGCTTAGAAATGGAGATGAGCATCGCCCCTTACAGTCGGTCTACGACAAGACCATTCGGTCATGGGGAAACCTTTACCTTTTTATAGGTAGTATAGTGTCAGCAGCTAAAGCCACAGTCATACATCCTGCCCAGTGATGTCATGCAGGGGGAACGCAGGGGAACTCAGTTCCACTAGTTAAAATTAGGGCTGACTCCGCCCACCTCACTCTCCCTTCTCCCCCCTCCCAATTCCTCTGCAAAGAGCTTTCCTTCTTGGTTGGCCGGCACTCAGAGGGTTAAAGGGAGCATATTCCTAGGGGGGCGGAGGGGGAAGGGCTGCAGTGGGGAAGTCCCGTCCTGCACAGCCCCCTTCCTCGCTCCCTCCAGCCACACACGTGGAGTCAGCAGCCGCTCTGGTGAGTCTGCAGCCCACTGGGGAGAAGGCAGTGATGTCATTCAGGGGGAACGGACCAGAACGGGCGTTCCGGATCCTAACGGGCTCCGTGGCTGCTTCCGGGTTTTTTTTTTTTAATTTGAACTCAATAGTGAGTTCCTGTTCCTAAATCATTTGAATGACACCACTGATCCTGCCTAATTAAATACCACAGTGGGCCCATGTGCAGGGTTGGTATCCATGGATTTCAGAAACTGTGGCTGCCAAATCCATAGAAGCTCCCACTTAAAGACCTTCCAGATGCAACGGGAGCTCTCTGGGACGCTGTCTGAAGTTTGGAAAACGAAGCCCAAACCCCTTTTCAGAGAACTGGGTTTGCCTCTCCAGGCCTCAGAACAACCTTTGGATGTGATGGGAGCACAGCTCTAGGTGCATTTGGAGGTTGAAAGCGGTCCAAATCCACTGATTCAAACACCCTGGATTTCAGAATGGAACCCCTGCAGATACTGGGGGCTGCCTGTAAATGAAAACCAAACAAAGCTCTCTCTCTCTCTCTTATTTTTGCAGACTTTGGTTTTTCTTGGCTTTTTTCTGCAAAAATTAGAATGGCAGAAAGCTGTATTAAGTGTTTTTGTTTTGTTATCAGTTTTCACTCACCTCTGGCCATGGTGAGAGACTGAGCACCATTTTTGGTACCCAGACCTGATTAAATGGACCCTTAAATCCAGGGCTCAAGGGCTGGAATTCCCACATCCCCCTCCACATGTGATTGGAGGATGCTGGTCAACCAATCACTGAGCTTCTGTGGGAGGGTCACACTGAGTGAGACTCCAGATACTGGATACTATCAATTGTATGCTATTTTTGCATAAAATGAGCCTGTAGAACCTGTGACCTACCAAGCTGTATGTGGGTCAGTGGTCATGGACTATGGCCTGCCACAACAAGCTTCACAATCTCCCCTTTGTTTTTTTTAATTCCCTGGCAGACAGCAAAACCTGGATGTTCACGGAGCCCCTGCCTGATGGGGTTGGTGGGGACTGTGTTCGGGCAGGTCAAGGAAACCCAGAAACTGGTTTTGGTTTAGCAGCAGTGTTAATGATCATCCAGGGATTAGAATTATGCATATAGTTGTGAGACAAAACATAGGATTGATTAGTCATGTCACAAGGATGTATGGAATATAACCCTGCTAACTGGGCAAGAGGCACTTTTCACGTGGTGCTCCTCTTATATTTAGCAGGGGGAGAGTAACTGTCCCTCTTCACCCCTGTGCAGTGTCTTTCTCGTGGCTGTTGCTGGTGGTGTTTTGCATATTTTTAGATTGTGAGCCCTTTGGGACAGGGAGCCGTTTAACTTTATTATTACTATTTGCCTGTAAACCGCTTTGTGAACTTTGTGTTGAAATGCGGTATATAAATACTATTTGAATGAATGAATGAATGAATATAAGAAACCCCCCTTCTACTGACCATTGAGCTCACTAGCCCTGACTTGGAGATACTGAGGATTGAACCTGGGACCTTCTGCATGGAAGTCCAGTGCTGTACCACTGAGCTACAGTCCCTGCAGCTTCAGTGTGGTACTCATAGTCATCTTTAGTTGTGAGCTGCTTTTCTACATACTGCACAACTATGCTCAAATGTAAACAGACGGCAGCTTGAACATCCTGCCCATCTTCCTTCTGCTTTCTCCTCTCTTCCAGGGCACAGTCCTTTGAGTTACAGAGTGGGCAGAAATTGCCCCGAAAGAAAAACCTCTGCCTCCTGCCGTGCTTTCTGACAGTGACTCCCCGGCTCAGGGCAGAAGTTGCCAGGAGGAGGTGAAACTGACTCATGCTCTCCCCAGAAGATGTGCAGAACATTCCATGGCAATACAGCGTTAAGAGAGTTCAGAGTACTTCCCACTCTGCACGTACTCAGAGACACCCTTTCTGAACTTGCTCCTTCAATTTGCCAGCGGTGAGCCTAGTGGCCTTGAGGCTGACTCTGAAGATCAGGCCTTCATCTCTGCTGGATTATGGTTTTGTCAGAAATATGCCAAGTTGCCTGGGGGCTGCATCCCTGGGGAACTAACTAGGTGGGAAACAGGGCCAGTCCAAGACTCCCTAGTGCAGTGATGGCGAACCTTTTGGGCTTGGCGTGTCCAGACTTCAGAAAATGCTCTAACTTGGCTCTGCTGGCGTGCCAACTCCCCCCCCAAAGAGAAACTATCCTTTATATTCATTTATTGAAACAAAAAATAGAATCCAATCATTTGTGGTACTATATCTACATATAAAAAAACGGACGTGGGTATGTATGCGGGTATGTATGTTCTGCATAGGCTTCTCAACGCTGGCACCAATCTGCACGAAACTTGGCACACACGTACCTTGCGGCCTGGCAAAAAACACTGCGGGGGTCAGACCCCCCTACAGCCCCCCGTTTTTCAGGGGGGGGGCAGATCGTCAAGAACCAAGGGGATTGCATTGGACTAGAGGTCTGCTGCCACCCTGTGGTCACAAACGATTCTGCAGGTTATGTGATAAAACAGTGATTGGTTTTAACGAAAGTGAAACTGCTTTGCACTGCCTGCGTTGCACAGAGTTGCAAATGATCCAGAGAGTTCCAGCACCCAGTCAGATCTGAGAGGGACCTATTTCCAGAGGGCTACCTGCCCTACCACAGGACCTGCAGACATTGTTCACTGAGTGTGACAATTTCATTACGCTCCTTTGCTTGATTCTGTCCCTGTATTCATTCCTTCTCCTAATAGAAGCTGGGGATACTCTGTCCCCCGGGCAACGCCGGGTAACAAAAGGCTAGTATTATATAAAGAAACATCAAATAATTGCAAAAATGAAAAATGAGTAAAACAAACTCATTTTGTTCGGGCATGCTGGTGTGTCACCCCAAAAGTTATGGCATGTCACCTTTGACACGCGTGTCATAGGTTCGCCATCACTGCTAGTGCCTGAGGTGGCAGGACAAATGCAGCCCTGTTCTTCCTGAGTCAACAAGCAAGAACGGAATGGAACAAAGGAGGAAGGGTGGAGGAGAGGAAAGTAATGGGCTAGAGTGTCTTTGCCACTCTAGCCCACCACTCTCCTCCACACTTCCTATTCTGCTCCACTGCCCTCTTCCTTCTCAAATCTAGGGGACAGAATGCAGAAGAAGGGGAGAGGTGAGTCGATGGTGGCTGCCCTCCACCAATTAGTTGCTTGAGGTGATCAACTCAGGCAGCCTCATGAGTTGGCTAATCTGGGCGGAACAGAGTCACACAACTGCAGTGGCACATTGCCCAGGGTACCAAGTCTTGAGGGGTGCCAACCCACATTCCTGGGGGGGACCCAAGGTCAAAAAGGGCCTTTGGAGGATCAGGGAGGTCACACGGGAGGGGGGGGATTAAATTTTTTGTGGCCCCAGGTGCCAGTGGATTCACATCCTCCACTGCATGGCTGGACCACTGTGTGCATGCTCCATAGCCACATGGAACTGCCACATGGGAAACAGCTTCTACATGCCCCCCCTCTCTGTGTGCGTCTGCATGCGTGCACGTGTATGTGTGTGTACCGGCAGGTCTGTGCAACCAGGCATGGTCAGATTCAGAACTTTGGGCCCCCGGTGCAAGAGTCTATTTATGTTCTGGTTTTCAACAAAAAATTCACATTTTAAAAAAAGGATGGTTCCCTGATCTCAAGGAGCTCACACACACACACACACACACACACACACACACACACACACACACACGATTGACTAGTAAGCAGCTCGCACTGGGGAAAATCAGCACCAGTGATCCCCTTCTGTTGCCCCTAATTTGCGGAGTCCGGGGAATCAGAGGCCACCACTCCCCAGACTGGCTCTGCTCTTACATTACGCAGTGGCAGAGGAGCGCCAAGAACACACGGAGACCCCAGGGGCATCTCCTCACCCTGTGCATGCGAGATCGTCCAGAGAGCCAGCAGGTCCTCCCATTTCTCTCCCCAGTTTGTGTGAACTGATGTGCAGCCAACCGGAAGACCCTCGTGATCGCCCTCCCAGATGCCCCTCCCTGGCTCCAGGGAGGGGGGGCGATCGGCTCAGGCGTGGATTATTCCATCCCGCCTCACCCAACAGCAGCCGGGATGACGACGGCTGGTCTGTTCCCCAGCTGGGGGAGAGGCTGTGACCATTTGAAAGGCAGCGCACTGGGAGGAGGGGATGCTGCTACTGCTGCCGCCGCCAGCTCAGGGGTGTGTGCGTGGCGTGGGGGGGGGGATGCCCTGACGGTGGTGCAGGCTGGAGTGAGAGTCAGGCCAGGGACCGCTGCAAAAGTCTGTGAGGTGCATGCTAAAGAGGATGCCTGGAGGAGAGGAGACAGGAGGAAGGCAAGGGCAGAGGCAGCTGCTGCACTGAGAGGCCCGGGCAGGCAAGCAGAAGACTCAAGGCAGAGAAGAGGAAAGCATGTCTAAGCACAATGCCTTTAGTTGCTGCCACACAGTGAGCTTATGTAACAGTGGAGAGGAGGATTTGCTGGGCACAGCTGGCAGGCAAGAGGTGGTGCATCCAGTGGCATCTCTACAGGGAGGGCAGAGCTCTTAAGTTTTGCAAGGAGCCTCACCTTGCAGTGGAAATCACTCCTCCCCTGCACCGTTTTAGCCAATCCTCACAGGGAAAAGCAATATCTTGGCGTTGCTCACTGGCTATAGCAGCAAGGGAGAGGAGGGACGTACATGACAGGGGAAGGCTCCTTGCAACACTTAGAGCTCTGCCCACCCTGTAGGGACGCCACTGGGTGCATCGCCTCCCTTCCCCCATGGATTCCCCACTGGGCAGGTCACACCCCCTTCCCTGGGTCCGAGCCTTAGTCAGGGGAAAATGGCTCTTGGGGACGGGACGTTTGCAGGGCAGACGTGGCCCAGGCAATGGGGAGATTTTTCTACCGAGACCCACTGATCCCCCCCCTGGAGTCTTTCTTTTGCAGACCCTTCCCTCCCAGCATGGGGGAGCAAAAAGGCATTTGCAGGCCAGAACCGGTGGGCACAGAAAAGGGCTCGCCCCATCGAGTTCCCCTGCAAAAATCAGTGCTGGTTGCCAGGCTGCAGACAGCCCTGCCCTGTCGCCTCCGTGCCCTGCCCAGCTTACTGGGGGGTAGCAGTTCTTCTCACCCCATGCATAGTCAGGCCATGACTGGGGGGGGGGGATGGCACCTGCTGGAGATGCTCTAGGGTAGCCTTTCTCAACGTTCATCCTCACTGTGCCACTTCTCATGGTACCACCGGAAGTGACAACACAGAGGCAGATCTAAGGGAGGGCAGAGCTCTAAGTCTTGCAAGAAGCCGTACCTTGCAGTGGAAATCACTCCTCTCCTGCACCGTTTTAGCCAATCCTCACAGGGAAAAGCAACATCTTGGCGTTGCTTACTGGCTACAGCAGCAAGGGAGAGGAGGGATTTACATGACAGGGTCAGGCTCCTTGCAACACTTAGAGCTTTGCCCTCCCTGTAGATCCGCCTCTGTGACAACATCATCCCCAGTTACTTCTGGGTTGGGAGGCCAGATGCAATGGGACAAGCCCCAGCTTGGGGTGGATGGGAGGCCTTTTCTGAGTGTGGAAACGCATGCTTTGGAGCTCTGCTCGCTGTGCCAGGCCTCCAACTGCTGTCTGTCTTGTCACATTGCAGGCCTTGCTGCCCAGCGGTAGGTGCCCAGAGGTCCTATGTGTAGCCCCCTGCCACCACCTAAAGTACCACATCAACCGCTGGTTGAGAAACACTGCTCTAGGAGAATTTCCTGCTACAAGCAGGGGGTTGGATTAGATGACCTTGTAGGTCCCTTCTACAGGAAGCAAGACCCAGGCATTTTGTGTTCACACATGTGAACCACTTGCCTGGCCCTTCAGTTGAATCCATGTGTCTCCCCCGCTCTCCCCTGAGTTTAACTTAGTGCGTGTGTGTGTGTGTGTGGGGGGAGCGTGCTAAAATCCAAATAATGGCAATTCCAGCAACTGATGCTATACCAACATTTTAAAAATGCACCCTCCATCTCTCCAAAGGCAGGTATCCAGAGATACCAGACAGATTTACTAGGGGCAATAAATGTAGATTGGCTCCAATAAATAGGATGCAAACTGTTTCGTTGTCGGAGCTCTGTTAACCGTCATGGCTCCGTTTTCTGTTTGCTTGTGTTTTTAGTTCATTCTAGGACTCAGTCACAAGGTCCTAATTTTTTTTAAAAGCCACCATTTATTGCTGGTCTTTAATTAAAGCGCGCACATGTACGCGCACCTTTGTTGGTTCGCATAGTCAAAGAGATGGTTTCCCCAGTAGCAATGTATGGCTGTGAGAGCTGGACCATAAGAAAGGCAGAGCGCCGAAGAATAGATGCTTTTGAATTATGGTGTTGGAGAAGACTCTTGAGAGTCCCCTGGACTGCAAGGAGATCCAATCGGTCAATCCTCCAGGAAGTCAAGCCTGATTGCTCCCTGGGAGGACAAATCCTGAAGCTGAAGCTCAAGTACTTTGGCCACCTCATGAGAAGAGAGGACTCTTTAGAAAAGACCCTCATGCTGGGAAAGATGGAAGGCAAAAGGTGAAGGGGGCGGCAGAGGATGAGATGGTTAGACAGTGTCACCGAAGCGATGAACATGAAATTGGGTGAACTCCGGAAGCTAGTGGAGGACAGGGAGGCCTGGC
>JAJKFI010000108.1:560453-572775 GCA_029204185.1 Lerista edwardsae | reverse complement strand
GAGAGAGAGAGAGAGAGAGAGAGAGAGAGAGAGAGAGAGAGAGAGAGAGAGAGAGAGAGAGAGAAACAAGTACATACTATAAAACTATAAATGAATAAAACATAAACAATTGCACTGAGACAAAACGGGCAACCTGGCCAGCAGAAAAAGATGAGCCAACTCAACTCATCAAACCAGCTGTAGGGTTGAAAGCCTTCTGGAATAAAATGCTTTGGCCCCTTGAAGAAAGGCCAAGTAAACCTCTCCAGGGAGGGAGTTCCACAGCTTGCAGAGAGCAGTGGGCAAGGCGCTCTCTGGGGTCCCCGCCAGATGGGATCCACAGGAGCGTCTCTCCCTGCATATCTTTAACAGGTAGGTAGATGCTCACACAAGAGAAGACAACCCCTTCAGGTCCCGTCTGACCACAGCATGAGCTATGCACCGTATCAGGAATGATGATGCCCTAGGATTCACATAACTGTGGACAGGCAGGCTGGCATTTTTTACATTCTATTTTTTAAATTGTGGGATCCACGGGGCTTGCTTTTTAAAAAAATTTTTAAACTGTTTTTAATATTGTTTTAATTGTACTTATGGTCAGCGGTGTCACGCAGCCGGAATGCTGGGCGGGAGGAACGGGTGAGCGGCAGCGGGCAGCCCTCCCGTTGAGTCCCGCTCCGTTTCGCCGGGGGCGGGGAAGACGGCAAAACGGAGCGGTATGCAACAGGTGGGCTGCCGCTCACCCGTTCCTCCCGCCCAGCGTTCCGGCTGCATGACGCCGCTGCTTATGGTGGTATGTTGTACTGCCTTTTAATGTTGTAAGCCGCCTTGGGTGCCCTCAGGCAGAAAGCCGGGATAGAAATTGAATAAATAATAAAACAATAATAACATAGCCCTCTAGGCAAATTTCTCAGTTTGCCTTCTGCTGAGCGTGAGGCTTCTTTTGAAAAAAAAAATTAAAGGCTGCGCCCGAGTGCACCTGCTGATCAGGTCACCACTCCTGCCGCAGGGAGCTCAGAGCTCTGCCGCTCCCCCTGAGCTCCACACCCACTAGCAACGCACAGATTGCCGGTGCCAGCCACTGCTCCAGAGTGAGCAGCACAGTGGAAGTGCTACTCCATGTGAAGAGCCTCACTTGCTGTTTGCACTGGGCAAGGACTTGGGGGGGGGGGGAAATGCCCCTACTCCGCTGTTGTGTTCGGTGCAGACGGCGTTTCAGATGCAGCAGCCTCTCCCCACCTGTCTCCTCCGCGGATTAGCAGCCGCTGAAATGAGATGGGGAGGAGGCCAAAGCCGGGAAGCGATTGGAGACCCAGACGATGCCGACTCGTTCTACCTGCAGGGACTTCAATCAAGCCGGTGTGGCTGGAGAGGTATTTTTAGACGTTTCTTCGGAGCCTCCTGAACCTCTTGGCCATTTGTCAAGAGCAGCTGCTGCCCACGATCAGGCCCAAAAGGATCTGAGGGGGAAGCGGCAAATCACGGCCAGACGTGATGGAGGCGATCAGGGTCGAGAGCACGCTCTCCGCTTCCAGGCACCACTCAACGTGCTCAGCAGCATCTGTGGGCAAAGGCCTCTCCCAAACCGCACCGCTTCAGACGGCAGGCACCAAGCAGCGTTTTTGAATTCCCCCCCCCACTTAAAAAAAGCAAGGACCTCCCCTTGCACTTGGGAGCTTAGTTGGGAAGAAGGGTTCAACGCAGTCCAATTCCTGTACATGGATGTTGTCCCCCCCAATTTGCAACATTTTCCTTCTCACGGTGCACTGACCTCTTTTCTCTATGGGTTTCGCCTGTTGTGGTGCCACTTCCGGCTTCCAGGAGACTCTTCCAGGCTCCGCGGCTCCGTTTCTAGGCCAACTGTCTGTAGTCACGAATTGTCCCTCTTCCTCCACGAACAGAGTTACTACAGACTCTGTTGCCCTAGAAACGGAGCCGCGGAGCCTGGAAGTCTCCGTGGTTTTTAGCTATTGTGTTCCAAACTCCCGTGGCACATATGTGGACCTTTTGTGGCACACCAATGTCCCATGGTGCACTGGTTGAAAATTTTGACTCTAAAGGAAAGGTCAGAGTCACTGATCTGCAAACAAATTGTCGGGCTCTCATAAAACGTGTCATGTTGTCTATACATGCTTTGTAGTGACAATTCCATGCTCCTCTTGAGCTGTATCACTGGTATCTCAACGTGCTGCGATGGGTTTCGTCTGCAGTGGGCGGGTGAAAGTTGCCTGGTCCACAGATGGGAGGGAAGAGAGGTGGCCAGCCGCTTGTTTTCTTCTGCCCCCACCCCCTTGGGGGTCTCCCCAGGCCACTGACTGCTCACTCATTGCCCCAGTTGAAGGACACCTCTAGGTGGCTTCAGCCTCCCCCAATTCCAACAAGACATCCAGCTCTTGGCTTGGCTGGACGACTTTGCCCACACCAATGCCCCTGCCCAGACATGTCATGTAGCGGGTACGTGGGGGTACGCGTGTACCCGTTCCTAGGATTAGGGCTGGCCCCGCCCATTCGCCCGCCTACTCGTCAACTCCATCGGCACTCCGCTCCACCCCCTGCAACGTTTGAATTGCCTGCACGTTTGAGTGGCCTGCACGTTCTCAGAGCCAGCCAGCCAGCCAGCCAGGCAGGCAGGCAGGCAGGCAGGCAGGCAGCGGAGCGAGGGAGACCGACGGCAGCAGCAGCGTGAGCAGGTAGGCTGCCTGGGGCTCCCTCCCGAGGAGGCGCGGCGATTCCTGGGGGAGGAATCGGTAGCCTGCATGGCAGCCCTGGGGAAGGCCCGGGACTCCCGGGCCTTCTCCCGGGCCGCCACACGGCCTACGAGGAGGCGCGGCGGTTCCTGGGGGTGGTTCCTGGGTTCCAGCTATGACCTCACTTCCGGTGGGCGGGCCCCGACACAAGTGCCAATCAAAAGTGAGTACCTGTTGCTAAATCATTTAGATGCCACTACTGCCCCTGCCCAGCTGCCAATTTCACCCTCCTGGCTGGTGCCTCACCAGGTTTCTCTGCTGGGTGTCCTGCATCTCTCCCAGGGGTCATTCCAGGAGCCCCCAATCTCCCTGTGAGTAGCATCCCCTTTCTTCTCTCAGGTTTGGCCAGGGATTGTTGACATAATTTTCACATTTTGCCTTTGCAAAAATATTAAAGAGGTTATTTCAAAAAGCTTGTTGCTTGTATTAACTAGTGTGTGGATTAAAATAGCTTTATGTGAAAAATGAAAGTTTTGTGCAATGTCCCCCACCCCACCCCCCGCTTCATGATAAAATTCTAAGGAAAGGAGTTGAGGAGGAATTCACTTGCTCTTCCGGCACTGAGAAAAATGCACACATTTTCTCACTGTGTGTTTCTTTTTCTTTTTAAAAGTATGGATTCATTTTTGGCTGCTTGTAAAAATAGAAAAAAATGAAAAAAGAAATGAAAAGGTAGCGACTGAGGGAAAAGGAAGACAGCGAGGGAGAGAGAGAGAAAGCCCTGCTCACTCGTTCGCTCGCCTTGGACGAGAAGGCGCAAGGTCACTGCATTCGTGGAGCAGATTTATGGGGGCTTTGCGCGGACCGGCTCCTACCAGCCACAAATCACACTTCAATTATTCATAAATATAAAACTGCTGCATTAAAAGCAGGCCGGGAAGCAGCTGCAGCAGGGCTCCCCTCCCCTTTGCAAGCGAGCATCCTTGTCCGTGAAACGGGACGCCGGCGTGCGTGTTCATCAAAGGATTGCGAAGCAGGACCAGGCTAGGTCCTTGAGCACGTCGGACCCTTGTGGATGGATGTGGAGGGCAAGGCCATTACAGGCGAGAAGGGCGGCTTCTAGAAGTTTCCAGAAACATCACGGCCAGGCTTTGGGAACGGAAACGTCGTCGCTTTGCATGCTCATTGTGCCAACCCCTGCCTGATCCTGCCCCTATGAGTTGCTTGTCTTCCTCCTTTCCCAGTAGTTGGTTTGAAAAGGTGCTTGTCCCCTTTTGTCAGGAGGTGGAGATGGCCCAGACAATTCTGGTAGGCTGTGGGCAGAGCCTGGATGAATCAGGGAGGTCAGAGCGTTCTGGCAGGAAAGAGGGGAGTCAGCGGTGGTGAGACCCAGAGGACTGCCTGGTGCCATCTTGGGTCTACCATTTCTGCCCTAACCCCCCTCCCAAAAGAACCCACTTGAAACTTTTATTGTGTTCCTCCCATGCTGCCTAAAACATGCCAAAACCCTTCCCATGTTCCTTGTACATGGCTGTGAAACCCAGAAGTGTGGGACTTCCAGTTTCATTTTCAGGGCAAGCGCATCTTCTGGAAAAGAGGGGAATTCTCTCTTCCGGAGTGCCTGGGAAGCAGGTCTCTGCAGCCTGCATTGGCGGCAGTGGCATCCCAAGCGGGCGGCTGGGAGGGACCCCTGGCCCCAGGTGCCAGGCTGCAGGGAAGTGTCCAAGAGGGCGGCATTGGTGGGGGTCCCCCTGGCTGCAGTCATGATTTAGCTAGCACTGATTGCAGCCGTTCACAAGAGAAGCAGGTTTATTGGTACGATTATCTATATGATGTTACAAGTTATATATGAATATACACATGTAAATATACAAACTTGCAAAAGGTTTTTTTTTTTGGTGTGTGTGTGTCTGTGCCTGTGTGTCTCTGTGTGTGCACAATCCTAACCTGGAGTTAGACCAGCACAGTTAGTTGTCAGTGTGGTGGAAGGAGGTGATGGCTGTGACAGACTGAGGGTGCAATCCGAACCTGCACTGGAACAGCACAGGCTGCGCTGGAGTCTCCACGGGGCAAGGGCACATTTGCACCCTTGACCTGGGGTAGGCTCCAGCCTCCCTGATGGGCTTGCTCGGCAGTGGCGTATGGAGAGGATCGGGGCCGCGGATGGTGCCCATGGCAGGGCGATGAAACCGCACCCCTGGCACGTCGCCCCGCCCCTGTGCGCCGCCCCGCCCCGCCCCCTGCGCCCGGAAGAGCTCCATTTCGGAGCGCAACAAGCAGCAGGGATGGCGGGCGGGCCACACGACATGCTGGTTCCTCGACACGCCGGTTCCTCCTCGCTCTGCCGGTGCCCCCCCCGCTGCCAGCGCCCATGCATTCCGCACCCCTGGCTACACCCTCCCTCCGCCCCTGTTGCTCGGATCTGTGCCCACTATACAGCAGGCGCAGGTCCACGCAAGCGGTGCAGCTCAAATCACACAGCCTAAATCCGCCCCCTTCCTGAGCCGCCCACCCTGCCCCTCCCGCCCTCCCTCCCGCCCGCCACCCAGAAGAGGCGCTGCACTGCCAGAACGTGGCCAGCACAATGGTGCCTTTGCCTGTCGGCTGCCCCGGTGCTGCCGTGTCAATGCAGGCGCTTGGGTTGAGGCTGTACGCCTTGCGCTGGTGAGCAACTGCTGTATAGCAGGTGTGCGACAGCACTGGGCCAACGCAAGCCGCTTGCGTTGGCCCGAGGGCGTGCTTGGATTGTGCTGCCCAGGTGAAAGGCACCCCGAATCCACAGCAGGCACCTGAAGGCAGCCATGCCAGCTCTCAAAGCCCCTTTGCCACGTTTTGGGCACCCAGGGTTGCAACCGCTGAGCACGGAGCGGTGCCGAGAGTGAGTCTTTCTGAGGAGTGAAATGCCCTTCATTGCTAGCCGAAACACCTAAAACCTATCCTTTGCCATAAGAGTATAGACGTTGCCTTGCTTCTCTGCATTTTCCTAATCTGCCTTGTGGGATGTCTGCAAGCTTCAAGTCAGTGCCGAAGACTGGTCAGAATTGACTTCCAGACTCTGTATTTTCAAAATAGGGCTGTTGTTGTCAAAACACTTCACTCCTTTTGGCTTTATTTTGTCAAAGAAATGTGTGTTTTGAAACCATCTCGCCATTTTCAGAGGCTGATACCAGCCCCCAACCCGGCTAAAATGCCTTTGTTAAGAATGTACAAACTGCAGAACTTTGGTGATCCTCCCTCCTTTTGAGTACCATCTGCCTGCTGAAGAACTCTGTTAGACTCAAAAGCTGGCAGTTTGCAATTTAGTTCTTTAGTTCTCAATAAAGCAGTATCCTACTCTGGATGGTGGGTGGTCACCAACCCAGCTCCCTCAGGGTTGCAGTGGTTGTAAAAGATCAATTGTAAATCGGGCTGTTAATTTGACAGGTGAAGTCCGTTTTCTATCCAATTTTATGATGCATTGTGCTTCATCAGACCCCCACGGTGCCGTTTGTAGGCAGGGTTAGTGCCTTGCTGTAATGGCTGGTTGCACGTTCTAGTGCAATATTCATGAACTCTGCCATGGCCTGTCTTGGATGAAAGGAGGAGCAAATGGGGGGGGGAGGATCCTGTGGGGAACAGTTGAAAGAGCCTGGAGAAAAGTAGCAGGCAGTTTCCTCCTGTGATGACCTCGTGTTCATGCACTTGCACATGGACACATAGACGCACATGCACCCTGCTCGGAAATGTAACTTCGAGGCCAGTGATTTTCAACCTTTTTCATCTTATGGGCACACTGAGGCAGTGCTAAAATGGTCAAGGCCCACCATCAGTTTTTTTGGCTATTGACAAGGCACACTGCATTGCTGGTGGGGAGGGGAGGCTCACATCCCCCAATGGCCCTACTAATAGATGCCCCTCCTGAGTGGTGGGATCTAACTGATCCAGGAACCGGAACGGTGACCGGGACTCACCTTTGATTGGCAGCCCGTCCCGTCAGTTCCGCCACCTTCCTGCCTGCCACGTGGGCTGCCCCGGTGGACACATCCAGTAGTGTCATCTTACCGGTACGCTGGGCGGGTCTTCTGGGTGATCGGCAGCGCGCTTGCTGCGTTCCGTTGCGTAATGGTGAAAGCCCGCCCGCCACAGCGGGCGGGCTTTCGCCATTACGCAACGGAACGCAGCAAGCGCGCTGCCGATCACCCAGAAGACCCGCCCAGCGTACCGGTAAGATGACACTACTGGACACGTCCCACTGCCGCTTGCTTGGGCACCCAGCACGCCCCCCCACCCATTCCCCCTGGCGAGCAGGCACCCCCTCCGAGGCCAGGGGCGTGTCGCAGAGCCACGTCCATCACGGAGGCGGCGACGAATGGCGGTGGGTGGGCGGAGCTATCCCTAATTAGGTTCAGGAACGGCCGTTCCGGTGCGTTCCCCTGGATGACACCACTGCCCCTCCCCCAAACTCCTGCAGCACTCCTATGGCACACCAACGTGGCACACCAACGTGCTATTGCACAGTGGTTGAAAATGTTTGTTCTTGAGCAGGGGTGCCAGGCCTAAGGCCCAGGGGACAGATGCGCCCCACAGAAGCTCTTTACCTGCCCCCTGGGCTCTCCCAGTGCCACCATCAGCTGCTCTCCGCTGCTGAGCTGCGTTGAGGTGTCGCTGCTGAAAGGGGAGCCTGTGGGATAATTGGCCTCTCCCATATCTTGACATACAGTCAAGTGTTTCTCTTACTTTCTCTTTTCTCGTTTGTAATTTTGAAGTGAGCTTTTGTGAGAAAAAGGGCTCATTTCTGATCATGACCTGCTCACTGATGTCACTTCCTGCTTAATGAGATCATTTTCTGCCCTCAGCCGGTGCCATGATTGCTATTTGGCCTGCTGCATGAAATGAGTTTGACACCCCTGTTCTAGAGGCCGAATCCTGAAAAAGACCCTCGAATGATTCGGTCAGGGTTTTCAAACTGGGGTGTCATGATGCCCCAGCCCAGAAAGCCCTTAAGGGGCGGGGCAGGGAATGGCAGTGACGCGGTTGCCACGATCACGTCCTCAAGAGCCAGATCACGTCCTCAAGCCCTCCTCAAGAGCCAGAGAGGGCACGACCAGGAAATAGGGTTGCTTCCGGGAAATGGGGCTAGTTGGAGGCCATACAGGCCACCTGTGGCCCTCTCAGGGACCTTTTTCTCCCTGGGCTCACTCCTCTTCTCCACCCCTCACTGACCTTGCCTTTAATACCTCCCCCCACCCGGAGCTGGGCACCCAAAAAGCTGGTGCCAACACCACACTGACTGTGCGTGCGGCGGTGTGTGAAGGGATTTGTTTTTAACCTCATTAGGGCCCTTCCGAAGGCTGCCTTTCAACGAGGAAATAACTTATTCTCCGGAGTAGCTTGACTAATTAACAGGCGGCATTAGCAATCTCGTTAGCATATTAAGCGAGGGCGCCATCGGCTACCTGTTGCATTTCGTGTGCCTGGAAAGGTAAATTGTGCCAGGGACGCAGGTAACTGCCGGATGCCTCTGCTGTCGGATTCCGTCAGAGGCAGATTGGGAAACAACCAACTGCAGGGAGGAGTCCGTTCCAGCCCTCCGTGCCTAATCATGCTCTGCATGGACAGAGGACTTTGGAGAGTCTGCTCAACAGTTCTCTTGCTGTCATTACGACCAGCGCTTGGCATGCCCTGTTGGGTGTTTTTGGGGTGTTGGAAATAAGGCACATGCTTTTTTTTTTTTTGCTTTTCCCCGCCCCCAAAATGTCTTTTATTGAATTAATAGAAGATTTAGTCGAGAGGGTTAATGCCTCCGTTTGCCTGAAGATAAGAGCTGAAGATCTGAAGGTCGCCAGTTCGGGACAGCCGGAAGTCTCTGGGAGCGGCAGACCTCGTTAATTGCGGCTGATTAACAGCTGAGCTTCGGCTGCCTCGTGTGAGGGGGAGTTGTGCCAAAGTTCAGCTGCTTCTCTGGTGGGAGCAGGGAAGCCACTTATCAGCCAGCAAGAAGACAAACGGGTGGCCAGAAAGAAGGACTGGATCCAGAAAGATCCATCTGTATGTGTGTAGTTCTTGGAAGATAGAACGTTTCTGTAAAAATTGTAAAAACCTTCGGGTTTCTGAATAAAGTCTGCCTATGTAAACCACCTTGAGTTATAGTCATCAGAGAAATCTGGTGACCTAAGAAAGGCGGTATATAAATCCAAGTATTATCATTAAGTATTATTATTATTAATACTTCAGAAAGGAGGTAGATGCATTCCATGTGGAACTGCACGCATGATGTCTAAATAATGGCGCCTTTTTAACAATCAGAATTTTTGCTGTGCAATCCTGAAGAGAGGATGCCCTGGAATGGCATGTGCTGGTGCAAGGGACCATGAAAGTGCCACCAAGCATTTTGCAATGGCTTAGCAGTGGCTGGGTCACTGTGCAGGCCTGGGCTCATGTTGGCGCCCTGGCAGAAAGCCAAGTGCATGTTAGACCTGGCAGGTTCTGTGCCAGGCAATGTGGGTGTGGGAGGACGGGTAGGGATGGGTGATGGGCGGATTGGGTCCCAGGAGGAGAGTGGAATTGGCAGCAGTCATGCACACTGGATCCTGTCCCCCTCCTGGATCCCCTCACTGGATCCTGTCCCCCTCCATTCACCGAAATGGGGCAATGTGGAATTGCGCCAGCTATAGTACTTGCGCAGGTCCGAATTGTCCCATTGCCCATGCTGGGCAATGTCCCCTTACCCCGAGGAGACCTCCAGCTTGGCCAATCCATGCATAGGATGTAGTGTGGGCTGCGCTGGCCCTGCTACATTGGCCTGTGGGCGGGGGTGAGGGGGTGAGATAGGATTGGGTTACCAAACTCTTCTCTTTGGCTTTTATTTCAACAATTATATGCCCAATTGGCTTGCTGGCATTCCTTCATTTAGCAGGCATCGATTTCATATGCTGTTTTTTTTGTCAGAAACGAACGCCATTGCATGTTCGCAGTGACATGCTCATCAGATATTAGATACTATTGCACGTCAACTTGTAAATATGGCAAAACATTAACATGAAATTGTGCCAAGTACACATAGGAAATGTTTGCTGACTCTGATTATTTGGAGAGAATCCGACATCACAGTTCATTGTTGTTTTTCAGTCAAAACTTGGTTTCAGCTCTTAATGGCCTCATTTCACCTCCCAGCATTTGGGCTAGAGTGGGCACATCATATTTCTGTCCTTACCTAAACAAGGAGAATCTTGGGGGTTGTTTCCTGGTATGATGAATCCTTCTGTTGTAGAAGAGATTGGACTTGAATGCTAGAGAATAAGATTTCCAGCTGCAGGGTTGGATGGAGGAGAAATGACCACTTGCCAAGTGCGAGGAGATGAAAGATCTGCAGCTCTCAGCATCCCGTTGCCCTGTTTGCTGTCTCTGGCCTCTGGCAATGTCAGCCTCTGCAGTGCACTTGAAATAACAGACCTACTAGTCAGGGAGCCCGTGGTTTGGAATCGCCTCAAGAAGATGTCCCTTTAAATAAATTTCTCGGATTCCCCTGTCTCCCTTCGATTCGTTGGTAACAAGCTTTTTTTAATGATGCATATAATATCGATGTGAAAGCCAGGGCTGCATATTGCTCTGTGTGCAGTCTCACATGTGTGCGTGTACACACACACGCACTCACGCACTCACGCACGCACACACTCTTTGCTGAGCTCAGCAAGATTGGGTATTTTATAAATGATCCGAGTTTAAGAGAGCTGGCACAGTATAGAGCTCCAAGTTGCAAGCGGTCAGTTTCCAATGCAAATATTATCCAAGCCAGGAATTCAAAGGAGGTTTCCTGGGGAGAACCAGGGCTGGTTTAAGACATTTTTGAGAGCGCAATCCTAAACTGTGCTGGAATGGTGAGGCCGGTGGGCTTGTGCCAAATCCAGTGCAGCTTTGGAGAGCTGGGGAGCCTCCCTGGGCCAATGCGCCCTTGCCCCGGGGGGGGGGGCTGCAGCCTCCCCTATGGGTTTTTTGGACCTGCACTTGCTGTATAGCAGGCACAGAACCGATGAAGCCGCAGGGCCCAAACTGGGGCTGCACGGCCTGGGATGCAGCCTGCTGGCACGCCTACCAGCCCACCCACCCCCACCCAGTTCCGCCCTCCTGCCTGCCCTCCCCATGCCCAGAACAGCTCCTGGTGCAGGAGGGGCGCTGCACTGCCTCTGTTTGATGCCCTTGGGCTGACACTGCTGCTAGCATCGGCCCAATGACACTAGCGCCAATGCGGGGGTGCCAGTCAGCGCCCCCCACATCGGCACTAGAGACGTTGGGCCGACACAAGCAGGTTGCGTCAGCCCAGGGCGCACCTTTGGGCGCACCCTCAGTGAGAGACAGCTCAATCCTAACCAAACATTCCACGCCCCAACGCAGAGGTGCCAAAACAGCCTCCATTGTCGCCATCGTGGAAAGAGAGGCTGCTGGAAGGTCTTCCTGAAGGAAGGGGACATTTGACCCTTTGTCCTGGGGAAAGCTCCAACAGCTGCTGTGGGGCTACTCCTGCTGAAGGAGGAAGGGGCAGAACGGTAACTCATACAGAAAGGCAACTGGGAGCATCCTCTCAGTACGTGTAATTCTGCTGTAGCTAAATCTACTCTGAACGTTCCATGCTGGGAATTGGATAGCCTTAGCGTGTTGCCAAGACCTGCCGCCTCTTGAGGTATGTATGCCATCCCCCCAAAAAACCTGCTGATGTGCCAGCCTCTGTTCCCCCACACCCTGCATTGGAAAAGGAAGAAGCAGCAGAGCAGGAAGTGAAGAGAAGGACGGTCTAGCCCACCACTCTCCTCATCTCCAAGCTTCCTGTTTTGTTCATCCACCTCTTTTTTCAGTCCAGGGAGTGGGATGAGGAGGGGAAGCAATGAAGGTGGATGGATGGATGGATGGATGGATGGATGGATGGATGGAGGCGGGTACCCTCCACCTCCCCCCACCAATGTGCTGCCTGAAGCGTCTGCCTAAAGCAGCTTTATGGATGGGCCGGCTCCAGTGATGGGATTCAAATAAATTAACAACCGGTTCTATGTCCTCCTTTCTTTGTACTGCTTCTAACTACAGCACTACTTTTTGTATATCAATAAATTAGCAACCGGTTCTGCAGAACTGGTGAGAACTGGCTGAATTTCACCACTGGTTGGCTCTGACTTGGCCCCTCCCGATCTCAATTGTTAGCCTACTAACCCCCACTTGCTACTTTTCATGGCAAGAAGGGCTCTCATTGATCTGACTGTAGTGACTCCCCCTCCTCCTGTTTCGTGCCACCCAAAATACAAAATACACCAAATACAAAATATTTAATCCTAAAACACAAAGCCCCAAAGTCACACTACGCCTTCAAGGTAACGTCTTATTTGACCTTGACTGTTTTGGGGTCAAAAGAAATCACCAAAATTGCTCTCCTCTTTATTTTTTAAGACATTAGCCAAAAGCAAGTAAAGAACACTCTTCCTCCAGTAGCACTATTTTATCCACATGCAAATTTATGCTGATTTAATTAATTGATTACTCTAACATGCCTATGATTAATTCTTGATTAGTTCCTTGAATTTTGTGACAAGCCAGTTTTGGCTGGTCTCAGAAGCTGTACAGGTGCTGGGTTGTCGTAGTCAGAACTATTATTATTATTATTATTATTATTATTATTATTATTATTATTATTA
>JAJKFI010000108.1:547567-557790 GCA_029204185.1 Lerista edwardsae | reverse complement strand
TTATTTATTTATTTATTTATTTATTTATTTATTTATTTATTTATTTATAGTCATTGTATTACACAACGAGATTCACTGACACCCGGAGACCAAACCAACACACACACTAAGTTCCCAACAGTCCCCCCACATCCCCCTCACCCCCTACCCCCCTTGAAATTCCTCTTTATAAAACACAAACATCCACACAATAGACAATAGTACAGTCCGACTGCCCCCATCTACTGGTACTTGAGTTGGTTGTTCAATGCTGTTATGGCTCTAGAGTAATAACTGTTTATAAAACGTGCCGTCCGAGTTCTAATAGTCCTATATCTCCTGCCAGAAGGCAACAGTTCAACAGTTTCCTTCACCCCAAGTCTGCCTCCACCACTGACCTCTTCAGCCTGCTTGACACACACCCAACCTAAAAAACGACTTGCTCTTCACCTGCTAAAAACGAGTGGTGTGGTAATAAGTTGCTTTTTATTTGCTTTGTCAGTATGCAGTGGTGGAACTCTCATTGCGGCATCAGGTAGCATTTCCAGTCACCCTGCTGCTGGAGGGAGGTAGCCCCCCCCCCGCCGCATCAGGAAAGTTCCAAATTTTGGAGAGGTACCAGGCAAGAAGCCACCAAGAAGCTACAGAGGGCTGCAAGGCTCTGGGATGCAGCATAAGAACATATAAGCATCAGAAGAGCCCCGCTGGATCAGGCCAAAGGCCCATCTAGTCCAGCTTCCTGGATCTCACAGTGGCCCACCAGATGCCTCAGGGAGCACATGAGACAACAAGATGCCTGCATCCTGTTGCCACTCCCTTGTATCTGGCATTCTGAGGTAAATTCTGAGGTAAGCACACTGGTGGCCAGTCAAGATCCCCCAGAGCAGTAATGGGATCTGGGGATTGACTACAGGAATGCTGGGCGGGACTTCGGCAGGACTTACGCGTCATTGGCTGCCCGTCCGTTCGGTCCGCCACCCACCCTGGCCTCGGAGGGGTGCCGGCTCGCCGGAGGGGACAGGTGGGGGGCGCGCCGGGTGATCGGACGAGCAGCGGTGGGGCGCGCTCCCCAGGAGAAGCCCGCGCGGCCGGCGGGCAGCCAAAGGAACGAAACGGGCGGGCTGCCAATCACGCGTAAGTCCCGCCCAGCGTTCCTGTAGTCAATCCCCAGATCCCATTACTGCTCCAGAGCATTTCTCTTTGACAGCCACCAGAACCAGATGCTCCTCTTCAGACATGTACTCATAGGGACAGCCTCATTAGATTAGGCCAAGGTCCATCTAGTCCAGTTTCCTGTATCTCCCAGATGCCTCTGGGAGCACACAGGACAACAAGATACTTGCATCCAAGACACTTACAAGATGCTGCTCATGGCACACCGGCCTCTACGGTCTTTGCCTCTTGTGACATCACTTCTGGCTTCTGGGTTCTGCGGTTCTGTTTCTAGGGCAACTGTCTGTATTAATGAATTGTCTGTCGCTCCTCCACCTCTAGGACAGACCACTTGCTACTACAGTCAGTTGCCTGAGAAACAGAGCCACAGAACCAGGAAGAGTTTTTCCGGGATTTTCAGCCACTGGGCTCCAAACTCCTGCAGCGCCTTTTGCAGCCCACCAGTTGAGAATTGCTGCTCAAGCCCACCACTGTCCTCCCCTCCCCTCTCCACTTCCTTCTGCCCTGCCCCTTCTTCCTTTTTGAATCCAGGGAGTTGGAGCAGTCGTGACCGAGGCTGGCTGCATCCACTGAGCTGGGAGGACAAGAGTCTGACTCGGCATCAAGTAATCTCACACGACCTAAAGAACCTTCTGATGAGGGTGAAAGAGGAAAGTGCCAAAATTGGCTTGAAGCTCAACATTAAAAAAACTAAGACCATGGCCACCACTCCCATCACTTCCTGGCAAACAGAAGGGGAAGAAATGGAAGCAGTGACAGACTTTACTTTCCTGGGCTCCAAGATCACTGCAGATGGTGACTGCAGCCATGAAATTAAAAGGCGTTTACTTCTTGGGAGGAAAGCTATGGCGAACCTAGACAACTTCATAAAAAGCTGAGACATTACCCTGCCAACAAATGTTCGCATAGTCAAAGCGATGGTTTTCCCAGTAGCAATGTATGGCTGTGAGAGCTGGACCATAAGGGAGGCGGAGCGCCAAAGAACAGATGCTTTCGAATTATGATGTTGGAAAAGACTTGAGAGTCCCCTGGACTGCAAGGAGATCCAATTAGTCAATCCTCCAAGAAGTCAAGCCTGATTGCTCCCTGGAAGGACAAATCCTGCAGCTGAAGCTCCAATACTTTGGCCACCTCATGAAAAGAGAAGACTCTTTAGAAAAGACCCTCATGCTGGGAAAGATGGAAGGCCAAAGGAGAAGGGGGCGGCAGAGGATGAGATGGTTGGATAGTGTCACCGAAGCGATGAGCATGAAATTGGGCGAACTCCGGAAGCTAGTGGAGGACAGGGAGGCCTGGTGTGCTGTGGTCCATGGGGTCACGAAGAGTCGGATACGACTTAGCGACTGAACAACAACAATCTCACACGACATAGGGAAGGAAAGAAATGGCTTGCCTTTCTAGCAGTCTGGCGTGAAGGAGATCTTCGTGCTGCTATCTATGTCCACATCTAAGACAAAACTGTCCCTTGGCGCTAGGATCCCTCCCTGACCTTCACTGACATTTCTCGTCAGGCACGTACAATCCGGAGGCAGTTAATCAACTCAGGGTGCCAACGGCTGAAGATGCAAAGTTGTCACCCAACAGTTGACCTCAGTGCCCTTTGGCAAACAACGTGGGTTTCCCTATCCGGAACGTCTGCACCAGCAGGCTTTGTGGGGCTGAGCCTCTGATTTCTTGGTGTTACGACTTCCAAGAAGGAAGGAGCTGACCAAGCTTTTTCAGCCTCTGGGCAGACCTGGTCTGTGATCTGAGAAAATCTTCCCCTGTGTCTCTAAGAGTGCAACCCACACCTGGAGTTAGGCTGGCTGGCACAGCTAGGTCAGCAAGGTTTGGCTGCCACAAGAGACACCATAAAGTATGTTTGGACCACTCTCAGACTGAACTACCCATATTTCACACTGAACTACCTTGGGAGTCACACCACTGTCTGAATCACCGCTCAGAAAACCACATTCACTAAGCGGTTGGGGCTACAGAAGAATGACCCTACCCACCTAGCTAAATTTAGGTAAGTTTTTATTACATGCTAGGGGGATGACTCTTGTTTGCTTTTAAGGCTGTCTCTAGAGATTTCATATTGTGTGACATGAATGTTTCCTCCCGGTATACCACGTGTGGTGTGACCTTTGCTGAGAGTCTTGTGTTCGCTCATTAAATGGAGATCCCTGGCTATTGCCCCTCCAGTTAGCACTTCCATTTGTCACAGGCAAGGTGGTCGTGTCATGTTCAAATTAAGGGTGTGCTCCTTTAGTGCGTCAGAAGAATTTCAGACAGTTCTTCCTTTGACTGGCTTTACTGAGGCATACAGACTGGAGAGTTGGTCCACCATAGGGGATGAATGGCGTACACAGGACTCCATTCTACTGTGAGACAATTAACAGTGGCGTATCTAGGACGTGGCAAGTGGGGACATCTGCCCTGGGCACCACTTGAAGGGGGGCACCAGGCATGCACAGACCCATATTCTACTAATGGTGCTTTTCTGCACCAATGTTTTTGCACCAGTTTCAGGGGACCACCAAAAAGAGGTAAATGCCTGCAAAAAAATAGTAAATCTGGAACTTGTGTTCAGGCAGGAGGGCGCTCCCAGGACTGGTTGTGCTGGTTTAAAATCACTGGACTAGAGCATTCTCTAGCCTTACCTTCATATATCCTCTTTCCCTCCATCCTCCTCTTCCTTTTCCAATCCAGGGAGCAGAAGAAGGAAACAGTAGGGCAGCTGGTGCACCACCAGGACAGGGGGCAGGCCGCCTCTGATGTCAAGTTGTCCTGGATCAGGGCCAGACGTCAAGAGAGTCAAGGTTGAGTGTGTGCTGGCCTCCAGCCTGCTTTCAGCTCCATTATTGCCCCTGCTCTCTTCTCCGTGCTGCTGAAGGTGGTGGAGGGAGTGAAGCTCACCTGCTCTTCCGATTTGCCCCAAGTAGTGTTGCTCTGAATTGGGGTCCAGCTACCAGGTGACTGACGTTTGCATCTCGGTTTCTTCCCCTTAAAAGAATGATCAAGGAATCATCCCTTAACTTGCAGGTAGGCTGTTAGGTGACTCTGATGCTGGAGAATGACAGGGCACGCCAAATAGATTAACACACCTGTCCTGATATTTGAACAGTTTGTAGCTCTCGGTCCGCAGAGAGTTCCCTCTAGAAAACGCTAGGCTTGGAGGTCATCCTGAACATTGTACGGCAGTTTCCCTTCTCTTAAGCGACCTTGTTTGAGAAGCAACATCTGTCTCTGAGGCTGCAACCCTATACACAAACATACCTAGGAGCGTGTATTCGCAGGATTCAACTGGATCTGCTTCTGAGTAGGTGTGCATATTAGCATGTCTGCTGCCAGCTTCTTTGTTTCTTTTTACACAGACTGATATAAATTAACCCTCAATGAATTGTTAAACGACAAACTGAATGGGAGCAATATTTGTGTGTGTTATGGATCAAATCTCTCTCTCTCTCTCTCTCTCTCTCTCTCGCTCTCTCTCTCTCTCTCTCTCTCTCTCTCTCTCTCTCTCTCGCTGTGCATGCATGTATATGTGTGTGTATGACTGCGTGCACAATATGTTTTACATTATGTTCTGCATCTATGTAAACTGAATGGCATAAGCAGCATGATTCAGGTTTGTGTAGCCTTGTTTCTTTTCCATAAACTGTTTCCATGTTGTGGGGATTTTAAAGTCAGGACCTGTGGAAAGGTGTGGCTGGATTGGGCACGTGACCAGCGACCAGCGGAGGAACGGGTGAGCGGCAGCCCGCCCATTGCATACCGCTCTGTTTCACCGTCTTCCCCGCCCCCGTGAATGGGAAGATTCCCCGTGGGGGCGGGGAAGATGGCGAAACGGAGCGGTACACAACGGGCGGGCTGCCGCTCACCCGTTCCTCCCGCCCAGCGTTCCGGCAGCATGACGCCGCTGCACGTGACCATCAAAGAGCTCACCTGATCAAGCCGACTCTTTGAGCCCGTGGAGGCTGAACTGTTGGTGGCAGAAGTTTTTCAACGGTTGTGCTGCAGGAGGTTGGAGCACAGCGGTTGAAATTCACCAAAAAACTCTTCCGCGTTCTGGGGCTCTGTTTCTAGGCCAACTGTCTGTAGAATGAATTGTCTGTTCCTCTTCCCCCACTGCAGACAATTCATTCCTACAAGCAGTGGTGGTGTCTAAAGCGGGAGGAACCGGAACGCTGGGCGGGATGTACGGTTGTTTGGCAGCCCTTTGTTTCCGTTCCGCCGCTGCCCGCCCGCCGCGCGGGCTGCCCCCGGTTGGCACGCCCCACCGCTGCTCGCCCAGGCACCTGGCGCGCCCCCCACCCATCCCCCCGGCGAGCAGGCACCCCCTCTGAGGCCAGGGCAGCCTGCGCGGGCAGGCGGCAGAACTGAACGGACAGGCAGCCAATCACACTTAAGTCCCGCCCAGCGTTCCAGTTCCTCCCACTTTAGATACCACCACTGCCTACAAGTAGTTGCCCTAGAAACAGCTGCAGAACCCGGAAGAGTCTCCCAGAAGCTGGAAGTGTCACCACCAGAGGTGAAGACCATAGAGAAGACCATAGAGGTCAGGTGCCATAAAAAACCCACTGATACTCACTGAAGGGGATGGTTCCCCAGAGCCCTCTGCATCATGTAGGGGTGTCTCCCGGGGATGCTCCTGGGGATGCCCAGGCTCCTGCCTCCTCCCACTCCCCTACCTCCTGGAAAAGGGAACAAAGAAGAAGTGTTCTGCATCCTCTGTCCTCTCCTTTACACTTCTTCCACTCTTCCCTTTTCCTTTTTAACTCCTGGAAGTGGGAGGATAACAGTCAAAGTGAGGAGGGCCCCTCCCCACCAAATGGTCTCAACTGGCTTCATGGATGCAGCAGCCGATGCGACGGGAATAATGGTTTTGGGGAAAAAAGGTGAACATTTGCACATTTTTCGACAAGAACTTTTAAAATGCTTGAAAATCCTAATTTCAACCTGTAAATCATAGCTGGAAAGCAAAACAAGTGGTTGTTTAACTGCATCTGTCTGGAAAAGCAGTAGAGACAGGAGCAGGTAATATGTATATCCACTTAGTGGTGCCTGTTCGTCCTTCCCACCTTCCCTTCGGAACATCTCCGCCTGAAGAAGAGTGCTGTCTGACTCACAAGCCTGCTCCTTGCACTTGAAACACGAGTTCATTCAAACAAAGAGGCCTCCTGCTCGCAACGCGCTTCTGCGACACATCCCAGTGCAGCTCGGAAGGCAGCGGGGAAATAAAGGAAGCCATCGGCTGCCTGGATCTTTGCCACGCCTTGCCAAGCCAAGCGCTCTGACACGCAAAGCTGTTTTCAAGGAAGAAGACACACAATGCAGTCGGAGACTATGCCTTTCGTTCATCTCTTGGCATCGTCCGAGCCCTGCGGCTGCACAATATTTCAAGATAATTAAAGCTTAGGATTCAGATCCCCCAGCGGGGCAGCGCTGGACAAACTCAGAGAAAATAATTCTGACGCCAGAGTGGGAAGGAAGAAACACAGAGTCGAGTCAGTGAATGGTTCCAGGCAAGAAGCTGGGAACAGATTTATAGACACGAGGACGGGTGACGTCTCTGCCAAATGGAACCTGCTAAGCGCAGAGACCAATGCTGGCAAGACAATCAAGTCGTAATACTGCGCTGTCGGATCGGGGAGTAATTACCACCAAGTGGGGACCTTGTGCCCATGTAACGACGGGCCCAGGATCACATGGCCAACGCAACTGCCGTTACAAATAACCGCCCTCCCCATTATCCCTGCTTATGTGGGGAGAAACTAGACCCCCTGCTGCCAAGCTAAGCACCCACTTCTGCTTTTATGGCATTTGGGGAGGGGGGGGGGGTGAAAGCTCAGGTTCTTGGGTGGGTGGGAGCAGCTCCAAATGGATGGCTTTGGGGCCATGGGGAAGGGGGATAGATCGCCCCTCTGCTGAGTGCCGGCAAGTGTTAATTTCCCGTGGGTGCTGTAAACCTTACGGTGCTCAGAAGGAGGGGTGTTCTGTTTGTTGCCAAGCACCCCACGGTTCAATGGTGGTGCCTCAGAGCCCCCCCCACCGGGTGAACAATCTGACTGCATCTGAGGGGATGAAGGAGGGGATGGGAGCTGGGAAAGGAAGCCACCCTTTGCAGGGGAAGTGCTCAACTGGCAGCAGAAGAGAACTGCCAAGACCAAGGAGATAACAGGGGTGGCCAAACTTGCTTAATGTAAAAGGCACACACAATACTCTGCAGGTGTCTGAGAGCTGCGATGCTTAAGAAGCATTTAAATCGCTAAAGAGATGTATTCACAGTTAACTTTAAGCATGTTTTAATCCATAGGGCCCTCAGTTTATACCAACTATAAAACTTAAGAAGTTATATTAATTGTGATACAAAAAGAAGCTCAGCCAACATTACATGTCCAAGACCCACATGTGGCTCACGTGGTTTGGCCACCCTGATATATAACGTGGGGTCTCTTGCCCAGCTGTAGTGGGATGCAAATGACCAGGACACTGCAGTCCAGGGCCCAAATACCCTTTACTGTTCCAGGTGCCTTAAAATATGAATATGGAATCAAGCAAAACAGAAGTGGGGTGAACGGGATACTATGGAGCTCTTCCCATTATACTTCTTAACTTCAGTTCCGACAGGGAAAGAGGATGAGGATGTGATGCCAACAGCTTCCTGGAAAAGGGGGGGGTGCTTAAAGAAGGGATTTGAAGAGAGTGAGGAAGTGGCCCCTCAAGTCCTGGAAGGCAATCCAAAGCATAAGGGACAGCAAGAGGGGAAAGGCGGAAATGTTTGAGAGAGCATGGGATTGTTGGTTGGTTGAGGGCGGTGGAACTGGAAGAGTGAATGCAACGGGAGGCATTTTTTACATGCTCAGAGGTCATCATGCTTTCCAGCCGGTTTGCCCATTCTTCTAACTAAGGCTGCAGTACGGTGGGTCCTTCTTAACAGTGTGCTCAGCACTTGTGGGTTTGAGCAGGAAGTGGGGTCTGGTCATGTCCGGAGGTGTTCTGAAGCCAGGGAAGACCCATGGACTTGGCAGTGGCCCTTCCCCAGCCTCAGAAGGCCTCCTTGACATGACCAGAAGCCACTTCTGGTTCGTGCCCGAAACCTCCATGATGCAACGGGAAGTCACAGATGCAAACTGGACGTGACTTCCAGTTGTGCCTGAGAAGCCGTCTGAAAATACTGAGAGGTGGGTCATGGAACTGCAGATACTGAGGGCCCACAGTTCCTGGATCTGCCTGATTCTGAGTCAGACCACGGGCCTACATAGCTCATCACTGTCTGCTTTGATCAGCAGTGGCTGTTTGGCGTGTTCCACCTAACTTCTCTGAGATCTCTTTAACTGAATAGGCCAGTCAGGGCCGGTCCATCCATACGGCCGACTGAGAGGGTTGCCTCAGGCAGCAAATTGGCGGAGGGTGTGCTCTTACACCCACCCACGTACCTCCTGTGCTGCTGCTGTTCCTCCCATTTCCTGGATTCAGAGAGGATGAGAGGGATGGAGAAGAAGAGGAAGTGCTGGCTGAAGTGCTGGGCGTTCAGTCTGACTGAGCTAGCAGTGCATGGTCCTGTTTTTCCTTGCCTTGCCCATTCAGTGATCAGTAAATTTGCTGCTGCTCATCTATGCCCTATTTGCATTGATTTTATGGCTGTTCTCTTGGTTTTAATGCTCGTCTTATGATGCTCAGTGCCTTTACTGTCAAACGGTTTGATGGCTGTGTCAAAACGACGTTTCCCACATTGCCTTGAAAGCATTCAGGGACCAGGTGCTGTATAGATCTTTGGGATTTATTTTTAACTAGCTTTTATGTACCCGGCTTCACCCGGGTGTTTATATGTCCCATCACTGACCCCCCCCCACTCACCAGGCATACAGATGGCCCTGTATTGGTTTGCCTGCAGGAAACCTATTTGTGCCCGGGTGTTTATATGTCAATCAATCAATCAAAAAGTATTTATATACCGCTTTTCAACATAAAGTTCACAAAGCGGTTTACAGGCAAATAATAAAGTTAAATGGCTCCCTGTCCTAAAAGGGCTCACAATCTAAAAAATGCAGAACACCACCAGCAGCAGCCACTAGACAAGACACTGCGCAGGGGTGAAGAGGGACAATTACTCTCCCCCTGCTAAACATAAGAGGAGGACCACTGGGAAAAGTGCCTCTTGCCCAGTTAGCAGGGGTTGCATATGTCTCATCCCTGACCCTCCCCCCCCATTCAGCAGCCATACAGATGGCTCTGTATAAGATTCCCTGCAGGAAAGCTAGCTTTTATGTACCCGGCTTCACCCAGGTGCTTATATGTCCCATCCCTGACCCCCCCAGTGGTTTTCGGCCACCCCCAGGCATGTTTTTTTTTTTTTGTTAAAAATTACCCGGCGGTGACCAGGTGTTTATTTGTCCCATCCACGCTGCTGTATTGTTTCTGTTGCTCTAGATGTAGTAGCCCTCTGTTTCATATCCTGTAGTCTTTTGTTACGCTGCTGTACTGTTTCTGTTGCTCTAGATGTAGCAGCTCTGTGATGTAGCGTTGCAAGTCGTGTTTTTTTCCCCTCAGGTGTTTCCTGTGTACGCTGTTGTTTCATCTTTGTAGCCTTTGGTTGCACCTGCCCAGTTGCCTTATGTTACACAGTGAAAGTAAACTTTCAGAGCGAGAGCAACAGCCACAGCACCTTGTGCCAACTGTCCACTGCCAAGCAAGGACCGCCCACATGTCCACAGAACACATTTCCCTGGCCCTGTATAGGATTCCCTGCGGGAAACCTATTTGCTGCTGTTTGTCTTCAACTGTAAAGAGTTCAGTTGCTGCCTGAAGATTCCGCATGTCATTTGCATGTCATTTGCATCTCATCATGACATCATCAGAGCCTCGGAATGCTGCGGCTCAGCCCATAGCCACCCATAGAAAACCACAAATTCGCTTTTACCCGCCACCGTGGGGGCGCGAGCCGTTCCAAAACCGCGCAGCAACGGTCTCGGGGAGCCAAGGCACCCGCGTGCCGAGTTTGGCACGAATCGGTCCAGGTGTTGCGGAGCCTATGTGGAACACACACACACACACACACACACACACACACACACACACACACACAC